>PTEX01000037.1:3009842-3099260 GCA_003342815.1 Eudromia elegans
ACAATAGATCACTATAATAAAACTTACCAAAAAGGTTTAAGCTATGTGATGTATGAATCTTTACTTAACTATTCTTCTTATTTCCACATTTAATCCCTTATTTTTACTCCTTAGCTAATGTAAATAATTTCTTTCTATCAGCTTAGTCAGTCTTATTCTCATTTTGATCATGTATAGTTTTTAGTTTGTTGGATGGGTTGTTAAGTCTTTTCATTGATAGCTTTTCTTAGCTAGCAGTGAATTCAGTGCTAAAATGGTAGATCAGTGTTGTAGCTAATGTCCTAACTCAAATTGTGCTGGAAAATTCAAAATTGTAAAAGCAAGAGGCAATCAGCTGAACTGAGACACTTTCCAAGTGTTGAAGAATATTTAAATCAGTAGATTGATCACATTTTTAAATATATTGACTTATGGCTGAGCAACTCTTAAGATGCAATGAATCACATCACAGATTTTTTCACTCACTTTTTTGGGGATACAAATTTCTCTCTCATTTTGTCCTACTAAACATAACAACAATTTTTGGGGGGAAAACACTGATAGATGAATATACTGAATGACAGAATTTCTTCCTCATTCGCCTTGCCATAGCTACAGCACTGGCGCTGTCAGAAATCATGTTTTGGAAATAGGTAAATCTCTAATAGTTTGCAGAATACTATTGACATTATGCTTTTTCATTGACTTTGTATCTTAGGCTTCTCCATACAAGTGACTAAAAAGCCTAACGTGTGTGTGGGTGGAAATTCACATGCTAACTTTACCATGAAATCTCTCTCCCACTCTCTTTTTATAAGATTGGGCCCTAGGGATAGATATTGTACAAACGTTTCTCTGTCTTTACATGTTTGCTTTTAGAAAATTATGCTTAAGAAAGATCATATGAAAATGCTTTTGCTGATCCTTTTCAGCATGAAATTGCCTCTGAAGTAAACCCAGGAATGCTAKCAAGTAGTAACAACAATTATTTTTTAGAAAAAGAATCTCAATCAATTTGTGACAACTTTTGATGACAGTTTTCAGACTTTGCTGTGTAATTGGGTTGTTCTTTCCTCTGATCATATAACACGATTTTGTAAAATAATTTCTTTATGTCTTAGTTTTTTATCTTTATTTTTCAGTCTTCTAGCTGATGGAGCTTTCTAGAAGTTTGTTTTAGGCTATTAGTACTCATATCATTTGGCTGGGTTCAGGAAAATCTAGTTACACTCTTTGACTTATATTACGTATCAAATGCTTCTTAAGATATGGATACAGGAAGTATCCCTAGTAGTGCTGATAATCATATCTTTCCTCTTCCAGAGATAAATACCAATCCCCAATACTGTTGTTAGACCTTCTTTCAAATGCCAGATTTTCAGGGGAAACAAAAAAGCAAGAACAGCAAATACTTTAAAATGCTTTGCAAGCTTTTGGTTTTACAAGAGAATAAAAATTATCATAATATGAAGTGTGAGTTGTAATGAGATTTTTGACACACCTTAGAGTAGCTAATGAATTAATAAATAACACTATGGGAGAAGAGATTACTTCTGTCGGTGCTARTTTCCGAAATCTGTTGAACTTCAATGCCTAGTAAAGAAGGGGGGAGAATATAGAAATTCAGCCTGTTGTGACACTTTTGAAAAGGTGCTACTACAAAAGCTAWCAAATTAAGACTAAATAACACCTTAAAAAATACAGAGAAGCTTTTATTTTTCATAACAAAGCTTTCCTAGTGGCATTACCACAGGAAAATCACAAGCAAAGCTTATGAAATATGCTAGTACTGCCATGGCATTATGTAATGAAAACTGCTGACACATTTTACATACAGTCTCCTTTTTCTTTYTTCTTTTTTTTAATGGCATTTCTKACCAGGAAATTCATACYGATTTAACTCTTGGAGCCTTTTGGCAAATCATAATAGTTCTCCCTTCACAGGYGCTTGATTTTCCCTTATCTTAAGCAAAGAGCTAACATTGAGCTGTGGTCAATAAAGCCTAAGTATTAAAATAAGTCTCTGAACTACAGAATCATGTTAGCAGATGATAAACATCAGCACATTGYGCTCTAAAATTACATGCAAGTGAGCCAAGCTTCTAACAGCAGTCCTCTCTGGAGATACATCAATGCGAAGCTAGTTTGAGAACGAGAACTACATTTTTCAGAACGTTATTTTCTAGATTTTTTTTTTCATCTCTGCTATTTCGTTTTGTGTTCTGTCCTTTAGAAGAAGATTTATGTTTTCTATGTTTTTCCAGTGACCCTTTCCCTAGTGTAAGTTACCAGACAAGCATCAAAACAACCAGAAAAAGATGAGAGAAAAACATGWGCAATGAATCAGTAATGGGAACAATAACAGACTGGGGTGGCTCTGAACACAGGGAACACAGAGAGCTTTGGACCATTGGTGACTCTGATGGAGAACCTCATGGAGGATGGCAAGGAAAAAGAAATGGAGGAGGAGATCATGATGCCATCACACCACTTGATGCTGACAGCACAACAAGAGCAAGGGAAGGGTTGTTGTACATCAGGCTGGAGGCACGGAGGGGTGCAGAGCTGGACAGAGTTCTTGCAAATGAATGCATAAGTTTGAGTAGAAAATCACCTATCCAGTTCAGGGTTGCAGCTAAACGGACCATTCTGGTGAGGGCTGATTTCCAATTTGTTAGTGTGTAAAAGCAAGTGGAACATGTAGCAATCACACCACCATGCACGGAGAACCACAGAGGAGCTAATGTGATCCAAATTGCAGACGGGGCAGCTCTTGATAWCTCTGTTTTCAAGGAACTTGAAGACAGGCTAAGTATGTCAGAAATGGGCCAGAAAGTTTTGAATGCTGCTGTGATGGCTTTTCTGCTATGTGATTCACTCAAGGGAGGTGAAATGAATGAAGATCTGTTGACTACAATAAAGCTTCCGTGATCTACAAACCCAGAAATAGTTCTGCCTTTACCACTAWTCATATCAGAGTATTGTGGACCTGATTCTCTAATTATCCTGCATTATCCTCATGATATCACTATCACATTGCACTTTCCACTTACATCATGGATGCTTTACAGGCACTAAGAGGAATAAGGAATCTAAAAACCAGCTGTCCTCTTTTCAATCTCACAACTAAATCTGCAGCAAAAACAATCTCGTAAAGCCCAAGTGAGAGTGAAAACACAGTTTCTGGGTGAGTTTCCACTCTCCATGCAAACAGAAATGGCTGTGGCCCACTATGATCCTTAGGAAGGTAGCAGGGRTTCCTCTCCTCTTCAGAATGGCTCCTAATGATCAGCAAATCTCACAGATGACTAGAATCATCAATKTTTTAAAAAAATGGAGAAGAGCTCCTATGAAAATTTTTACCTGTCTAATCTAGCCATCTTCCATGGAAATAACAGGAGCTGAATCATAGCATATTTAATCACTTAGTTCAATTTTCTCTTTATTTCCCCAGAGTTTTCATCTTCTGAATATTTGGACTCCGTTAAGGACTCATCTACTAAAAACACTACCAAATCATCTGTAGGAGCATCTTCAATAAGCTCCTTCACTACTAGCCTAACAGCAATTTGGCTGAATGGGATTAACACAAGATCCTGAGAAGCTTAAGAAAGTTATTAATCTCAATGAGTTTATGATATTCAGCTCCTTTAGGCTCTTCTGAACATCTTAGATGGAATGTTTTGGGAGTCTTAATCTCTAACTTTTTGAGCTACGCAGTTTCCTTTGTATTTCTTCCTCCACCCCAGCAACTCCCCTCCTAGACTGCAGTTGCCCATTTTGTCATTGTATTCTCTTTCTCCTCCTCTATGTTACTCTACCTGCTGTTTCTATGATCTCCTGCTTCATCCTGCTTCAATTTAGGCCCCTCTGTCTCCCATTTAGTTCAGTTGCTGGCTGCACATGTAATGGCAGAAGCTCCTGCCTGAGCTATACTGACTGGCCAGCCAGCAATAAATATGCTGTCCAGCTAGCAGGAAAGCCAAGCAGAGCACGCACCGGCGGAGTTCATGCTGTGGCCAATTTTGGGTATTAATACAGGTCTCTCTCCTCTATTCAGCCTTCAGGTTTCATAAGTATCTGCAGTGTCTGAGTTGCTAATCTCTTGAGTGAATTTAGGCAAAAMTGCTTGATTTTGAGGTAGATAGCACAGTTCTGTCAGATGTTCCTGAAACAGAAAGCTTAAAAGGAAAGCTAAAATACTTTTTCATTACATGGACTTTTAAAGGCTTAGTTATTCAAATCAGGATACTTTTTTACAACTTCAAATCAACATTAGATCTAGAACATCTCATTCTTTTCCGTTGTTTCTAAACACTAACTTGAAAGTTTGTGCGTTACCATTTCAATGTGYCCACTTCATTGCAAATGCTTGCCTGAAGTCCAGTATCTTTGATCCTCCAGCATGCATATTTTGCTCTATTATATATATGCTTTTCTATCACCGTTGTTATGATGGTAGTAGAGCATGTAGAACATCCTGTCACATCCTGACACCTGTAGAAAACGCGTGCACAGCTCACTGACTATCCTGCAGATAAACATCAAATTGTTCAATTTGACTCATTGTTCAGCTGGAACCTGGTTTAGGGCAGATAACATGCACTTGTAGTACTCTGTGGTGTCAACGAAATACACTGCAGGCCCACTTGCTCATTGAAATCTTCTCAGGTCTGAGGAACACGTTTGGAAACTCCTTGTCACAAAGTCACCTGGCTGGAGCCTCATGGCCAGGTCTATGGGGTTGCTACCTCACAAGCAGAAAGCACTGCATTAGGAAATCAAGAACACTCCTACACTGTTGAAAGTAAGTCATTCTGACCAAAGGAAACTGCAAACAGTTCATAAGCTCTTTCCTCTGCCCATCTTTAAACCTCCATTTCACTTGGGTCCAGCTATTCTTCATCCATTCTTTTTTTTTTTTTTTATTTCATAACACATAAAAATCTCAAAGCTTTCACTGAGACCACCTTAGTTTCTTGCATGAATTAAAAGAAGATCTCATAGACACACTTCTTCCTGTGTAACTTCCGGGAGTTTTCGTTTGAATACAGTCCAGAGATGCTGTGACAGTGCCCTTTCCTCCAGCATGGCATATATTTCTATTTACAGGGAGGACTCAAAGGTGTCATTATTTTGCCTCACAGCTTTCCAAACACTTCTTTCACCAGGTGAAGACTGACTCTTGTGATGGGAAAAAAAAAAAAAAAAAAAAAAAAGTCTAGAACACCAGGAACACAAAAAGTCTGGAACACATCCAATCTTAGAGAGGGAAATTCTATTCAAATCAGCTACTCTAACAATTACAACAATTACACAGACCTACCTGCAGAATATATAATATATATATATACTGTATTCAAGTAGACATTGTCCATTTCCTACTAAAACAATACTCCTCGCAGCAGAGTGTGATGAGGCCACCTGCCTTCCTTACTGACACTTCTCTTAAGTGTGTGCAAAGGACAAGATTTACCACAGCATAACTTCACTTACACAGTCACAACTGACTTTAGCAAAATGAATTTAACCTGGGATTTTATGCCAAGATGGTTGTTTCCAGAAAGCTACATTTTTCCTCTCAAACCGTTTGCAACATAATACAACTTTACCTTGCTTTTCTTTCCTTATGTGAGAGTGTTGCTGCCACAGCCCTGTGCTGGGCAGTTTGAGCAGCACAGCTAAGAGGATCCAGCTGTAGATGTCTCCTTGTTGTTACTGCATCCCAGAACTCTGAGTACTCTCTCATATCATAGCATTAGCTCCAAAACCTCCATCCAACAATTATTCTSAGCACCAGAAAGCAAAAAGGGTGCACAAATAGCATGAGGGGGATTGTTGGCTGGTGCTTGTTTTAGAACTGGAAGCCTCAGTAAACATACCAAGGTCTAGACATGAGGAGACACAAGGGACCAGAGAAGATTTGGGCACCATGCCATCTCCTCCTGCAGGACTGAGGAGATGCGTGTGCTTTGTGCGAGCTCCTGGCAATGAAGTCAAGCTGAGCAGCTAGTTACAAGCAGGGACACGAGATGTTCATGGTGCCTGCATCAGGGAACACAGAGGTTGTGGTTTATATCAGATGGGATGGCGCGAGTGCCTTTATTCCATAGAGCTTCTCCATTTATAGTCTTGTGGATAATCACAAGATTGCTACCATTGATAACTTTCCACTGTGTGCTTTAGCTTTGCTTCTTTGTTTTCYAGACATAATATTCAGGTTCATCTGCTTACGTCATCTGCTTCATCTGCTTGCGTAAGGAAATAAATATAGTCCCTTATAACTGTATGTAGAGCGGTAATCTCAGGCCTCAAGCTGAGAGAAGAGACACAGGTTGTAACGCACATTTGAGTAACGAGGCATCCTGGGCAGCGTGTCCCTCTGGTGAGATCACTAGAGAAGAGATTATTTTTCCTCSTGTCAAAAAATCACAGAAACTCGCCAAACACCAGCGTGAACAAAGCTGCATCGCAGAGACACCACAGCAATGTAAACCTAAAACTGCAAGATGCTGATATGCCAAAGGCACCTCAAAGAGAAGTTAACCTCCTGGGGAGCACAGACTCCTCAAGCCTGCTTTTTGCCTCCTTYCTTGAGCAAGAGCACACTTATTTAACACTCTGCATCATCTCTTGCACTCAGGCAGTTGCTGTTTTAGGAAGGTGCGGGCAGAAGGCTATGGGCTATCCTGTTTTCCTTTCTTCAGCATCTCTCTGTCTGGGTGGTTGGAGTATCCTTGACTTTCTCCCTCTTCTGACCACACAGCACCTTGCCGAGCTCCTTCATCTCTCAGCACTCCAGAMTACACAAAATCCCCTCACTAACAGATTTCTTGGACATAAGACCTCCAAGACCCCCCCAGATGTTTTCCAGGTGGGCAAGAAGTTTATGAAGTAAACCTCTGGTTACTTGACTCTTTTGTCTTTTCACATAGTGCCATTTCACATCTCCAGCAAGCTATATAAGGAAAGGAAATGTTCTTCTGCAAATGATGATTCCCACAGTTATGTTTAATTGCTCATGCCCTCTGGATAGGAGTTTTTATTTTTATTCTTAGCTGATTGAAGCTGTGCCTAAAATCTTGGCCCCAAATTGCCCAATCATATAAAAGGCAAGGAAATGAAATCCATTCAAATAGGCTATTTTTGTTTTGTTATTATTTGGGTTGTTACCACATCCCATAAGACACTTTCCSATTAGCAGTGTTGGGAAAATATCTTTTTAGGAGTCACTTGTGGGTGTTACTTATTTAATTCCTAAATAGTACAAAGATGTAAGAAAGAAAGATAGGTAAATTGTCAGGCAAGTATCTGTTTATATGCCTGCATAATTCCAATAAATTTTGTGTSTTTAAGATTTAGGTACAAAAGCAAAACATCTGCTATCATCAATTGGAGAAACCAACCAACAGGAAAGAAGGAAAAGCCATTTTCCTGCGACAGAGAAAAGAGAACATCTCATTCCTCCCCAGGATGTTCCCCCCACAACTCCCGATGCTGCCCCAGCAGGTGGGAAGACCCTTGACGTTTAAGGCCTCAGTGCACGAAGCCGTCCCGCACCCATCGCTGTGGTTTGCCGCAGGCGCGACTCCTCCTCTGTGGTCTATCAGAGACATTAACTGTTCTTGCRGAGTCTCTGTCATCAGCCCTTCTGGCCTACGTGAAGAGAAGTAAAATAAGCTAAAGCAACAATGACGTACGGTTTACTTTAAGCCCTCCAAAATTAAACCTGGCTTTATAATCTGGCGTTCCTCTGCCTCTTCACGCCACTTCATCTGCTGCTGTGAGAGCTGCTTTGCAGTTAGTTTCAGATATATCTCATTGCCAGTGCTGCTGCTGCTCTTCCCTCTGACACTCTCATTCTCAAATGAGAGCAGGATTGGACCCATAAGCTCAGGGCTCCCGTTGATCTCAGTGGGAGAACTATCACCCCATTCTTAAGAAAGTAATAGGAACTTCTTGGCAATATATCTTGCAGAGGAAGGTAGAAATCACTGCTACTCTTACAGGCAGACATTTGTGTTCATGGTAAAAGTAGTATACAGCCACGTAACCAGGGCCCTAATTCTTGTCCTCCCTGCACAAAGTGATGCAGAAAATCTGTCCAYGGAAAAACTCTGTGTCCACAGAAAAATCCTATTTAAACCCTGGTGGTGCCACTTTTCCATAATCACCGAAGCAGTGCTGTTAAAGTCATGGAGAATCAGGACCAGACACATCAAGGCACAGGCACACTGAAAAGCACAGCCTGTGCAGAAAGGAAGAAGAGAAGCTTCCTTCTCTTGCCCATTAACCAGCGAGCTCTGAGGTCCCAGTCCTGCAGCCTGTGCACTGGGCAAGCCAGGTGAGGCAGGACACACGTCGCAGAGTCCCCGGCTTGTGCCTGCCAGCTCTTTAGTTACACTRCCTTCGGATTCAATAAAAGGTTTCYTCAAGGAAAACTTCCMTGAGGAAGAACTTGACTGGAGTCAACAGGCACAGGGAGGTGTAACTTTGTAAAGAGCAGAAAGCAGCTTCAGGTTTTAAAAGGCCTGAGATTCATCTGTCCTTCTCCAGTAATGGGCACATCTCATCTCACCACAGTTGCTCACAATAAACTTTTAGTGTCATGATCACAAATACGATTGAAATGAAGGAAGACAAACCAGACATAAACTATGGCACAAGCATGAGCTGAGGCAGGTRTATGCTGTCAAAACCACAGCTCTTAGACTAGCCACCAGTTCAGATAGTAGTTGGACAGAATAAATCTCCTGATGGGATTACAGATGTTAAAAAAATCTAAACCGTGGCACTGTTTTATGAAGACTGAATGTGTGTATAGAAAACTTTCCCTTTTCATACAAAGTGACTGTTTATTTCATCAATGCTTTATTTATAAAGACCCGCACTTAGCCTTACAAAACATCTATTCAAACACCAGTGACTCAGATTTTGGGGACTTTCCTGCTCGTCTGGGAATATGTTTATAATACAAACGCCTAGTTAATGAAATGTCATTTTCTATGTGTCAGTGACCTTTATGTTCTATAAGAAGCAGGGAAATAGCACCAGTCCTTTTCCTCTGTTCCTGGAAACACAGAATGACAACGGCAGTGTTTCATTAGCAGATGACAGTGGCAAATCCTGTTTTGATTAGTCCTATTTTCCCTGCACGCTTCAGCAACCAGAAACATTATTTTCTGTATATACATATACATTTAAAAAACCCCAGCATTTTCAAAGTTAACTCAATGTTTTTCCCAAAGTTTTAAGACCTTTATTAGACTGAAATAGCAAATAATTCTATTCCTCCTTTTCAGTGTTCACACTATCAAATCCATTAGAGTTTATAATAAAGATGCTTAATYATAACAGTAATATTACATTATGATATAACCAATAACTCTACATTTGAATTTAGTTTAACATTTGAATTTAGTTACCAAAAAAACAAACAATCTTTYGTCTAGGAAGGATGCTTCACAGCTGCAACTCAAGTGTAGGCATACATGAAGAAGAAATTTTAGCGTCTCCTGACTTAGGCAGGAAATGTTTTTTTTCTGTGGTTTATAAAAGTCTTATTTCCAGTTTCAGCACCTTGGCTACTTYAAAAATTTTCTTCAACAGAGCTGGTATGTTCAGGCTAAAGTACTTCACTGTTGTCCACCGTCCCTTTTACGGTTCAGTTTATTTACAGAAGCTGTTTTCTCTGTCACCGGCCAAACCAGATTTGTACTTGGTTTTCCTGTAACCTGAAACTACGGGTTACAGAGGTAGTGACCACACACTCGGCCTCGCTCGTGCAACCGCAGTCTATAGGAAGCTCCGGCCGGCAGCGTYGGAGATGCACAGAGCTGGCGAGCAGCAGCCCTGCCCCAGGAAAGCCCTGCCGGCTCCCACAGGGCAGAAACACAGGCCTGAAGGGAGGTGCAAAGCACCGGTGCTCAGAGCAGTGCCAAGACCGGGTCTTTGATAGCACGTGTAGCCCTTGTACAACTGCACAGCTTGTCCTTCCCATAACACCATAAAAAGTAACTCTACTGGGTCAGATGAGATGTGTGCTCAGCCCAGTATTTTGTCCCTGAATGGTCAATAGGAGGGTGAGTACACCCGCTCCACTGCTTCTCCAGCACGTTTTTCATGCCTCCCTTTGAGGTCTGGGGGATAGATAGAGGTGGTGCCCATGCAACCAGTTTGTGTTTCTGAACACATTGAACTTCTCATGTCACCACATTAGTGACATTAGAAGCAGGGAGCCACGGCTCCCCTCCACACTCTGCTAAGATGTTTTTAGTGACTGTAAATCTTCCATCTGCTAGTTTAATTTATGCTTGTCCCCTCCCTGCTTTTTATATTGGAAGAGACAATATCTTTGTTGATTTTCTTTCCAGGACTTCACTGGCCTTTCCAATCAATGCTGCCAATTTTCCTCCTCTCTTAAATATTTTGATATTTCCCCATTTAAATCTCTATCTGATCTGACCCCTAATGTTTTCTGCCTGAGGAAGAGCACATATAAAACAAAAAAGACAAAGAAACCAACATCAGATTTCAGGGTGAGAGAAAGACGATTGGCAGATGTTTTCTTGGCTAGAAACTTTTCTCAAAGTGTCAATTCTCAGCAAGACAGAAGATAGAATGTATTTCTTGTAAAATAAGGGGGGAAAGTTGACTCAATAAAACATTATACACCATTATACACACGATATAGACATGTCCAGGCACATTTGTTACCAGTCTGCTTTGAGAGGCGGGCTAGTCACTGACCATGCTACAAGCAGAAAGCCTGGTCTAGATTGAGAGGCTGGAAAAAGGATGAGATAAATGCCATAGAGGAATCTAAATAAAGTAGCTGTAACTGAWTTAGGGTCAGGCAGTCCCATGAATGTGGAACAAGCAAATTTTGCTGCCCTTAATACAGGCCAGAGAGAGGACACATGATGCAGCCCCTGARTTCAGGTCCTGACAGTCACTGCTAGCCTTAAAGAGCATGCGTGTACCCCCAAATTCCCTCAGAAAGCAGTATTTCTCACACACTCAACAGCAGCACAGCAGTCTTTGGATTTGCTTTCATTTTACTAAAGGGCTTAAACATAAGGGCAAGAAACTGAACTGCCCCAACCTCATAAGATTTATCTGGTGTCAAATTGTGTTATAATTAGCCAAAATGATGAAGAAAGGGAAAGGATATGCTGATAAACAGGTAAAGAAGAAGTAGCATCCTCCTCAAAGGACAATTTCCACTGCAACCAGACCAGATGATGTCGTGTGAGATGCTAGATTGCACTGCATGAAAGAGACGACCGACAGTCCTGAAATGGCAGCCCATGCTCTGCTGCCAGACAGGTAACCACTTGTTAGCCCTTCATGATGCATCGTGAGGATTTGCTGAATGCAAAATATCTATTTGGAATCTAATCAGTTTGTTAAAAAGAAATTAAAAGCAACATCCCAGTAGCCCATTGCTAGACTCACTCCAGCAACACCATGTCTCTCTTTTGCTAGAGYGCCCAGCATTGAACCCAGCACTCCAGGTGTGGTCCCACTAGGGCTGAGGAGCGGAGGAGGATCCCTCCCTCAACTTGCTGGTAAAGCTCTTCCTAATGCAACCCAGGATAGCACTTTACCAGGATACCATACTTTACTACAGGGCTGTGTTATTGGCTCGTAGTCAACTTCTTGCCCACCAGGGTCCCTGGGTCCTTCTCTGCAGAGCTGCTTTCCAGCAGKTCACATCCAGCCTGGGCTTATTCCTCCCTGGGTGCAGGACCTTGCCCTTGCTTTCGTTAATCTTCATGATGTTCCTCTCTGCCCATCTCTCCAGCTTGTCCAAGTGCCCCCAAACAGCTTCACAGCCCRTAGGGACAGTCCTCCCAGTTTTGTATCATCAGCAGCAGACTTGCTGAGGAGGAAGACGCTAGACAGTATTGGCCCAGTACAGACCCCTGGGGTACGCTGCYAGTTGCTGCCCTCCAGCCAGACTTCGTGACACTGAGCACRACRCTCAGAGSCTGGCAGTTCAGCCAGCTTTCGGTTCACCTCACTGGTCACTTCTCTACTCCGCAGGTGTCTTTTCAGTTTTGTTTTTGTCAGCTTTTTAAACATCCCATATTACCACTATCAGACTGCCTAAAAATGACACACCRAAGAGGAGAAACTGTCTGACTGACCAATAGTCAAGGCAATGAGTAAAATKAACCCCAGAAAAATATCTGACAAACACACAAATCAAATGTACTRAAAAGGAGAAAACACTTTTATCTGGACTTTGATTCAGTACTCATATGTGCAAAAGGTTATCACACAGCACAGCATAGGTTGGATAGGCTGTTTTGTACTTGTACATTGCTTTGATAATATAAAGCTAAATCTCACTCATTTCACCAGGATTACTTGAGTTCTTTCAAGAGAAGAGAAAGTGTTTACAGACCCTCCTTTATAAAGGAGGGTCTCCACCWAATGTGTAAGCTCTTGGGGGGCAGTTCTGTGGGAATGCTGTGCTGGACGCTGTGTTTAATTTAATGAGAGCAGTTTGATTTTCCAGTTATTTCAACATATTGTAGAGGAAAATGGCCATTAACCAATTCACAATCTGCCTACAAGCTACTTGAATATATACAATGAAAATAACCACATGTCTAAAAACGCTGARTGGGTGACAATTCATCATTCCAAGTCATTTGCAGCGTTTATTCACTATATGCATCATGCTGTACACATTCATTTCCCTKCACAGAAGATTTTACAAGTGCTTAAATGATGAGACATAAATTGTAAGATAACATTGCAGCTAGGGCTGCTGGATGTTAACATTGCTTTGGCATCCTCATAGAGTGAGAATAAACAACTATAAAACCCACTGGAGTATTATGGGAGCAGGAACCTCATGGGAAAAGTTAAAAAGAATACATTTTTTTTTTCCTGAGGCTGTTCTCCTTGTAGTAGCTGAACAATGTGCACTTAAATCTGCCAATGTTTTCTGTGTTTCCATCAGCTTGTCTCCCATTGTTCATTATCCGATATCATTCAGCCTTATAACGTCTGAACAAAACCAGGGCGCTGGGCACGACAGTTCGTTACTGCTGGTGATTAACTGCCTGTTCCCTGTCAGCCCCAGGGAAAGCGGAGATTGAACTCAGGGGAATTTCTCTAATTAATTTAAACTCTATAGGCTCAAGAAATACTTCTCCAACTGCCATCATTTGGAAGAGCAGCACCCTGGGCCAAGGCTGCAGAGGTCGGACCCCTGAGCTGAAGTGGATACAATACACACCGCATGGATTGAGAACTTGTTTGGAGCCTTCTCATATTTTCTTGCTACAAAGCATTTCTCTGGGGGCTTTCTGACACCGTCTTTGATGCTTTTCGTGTCTCCAGCTCTCTGGAGATGACGTTTACTCCAGGAAACAGAGCCAGAGAAGTGCTTCAGCTCCACATGCCAGCCTTCAAAGTGAGTTGAGGSTAGCCCTGAATTAACACACAGACTGGTGTTTGGTCTCTGCGCTGGGCAGCAAAACCTCTCTTATCGCTAAAATACTCATTAATGCTAATCAGRCACTGCAACATTTATGCACCCACACCAAACACAGAGTGTGCCCAATGACATTGGAGAGGCAAATGGTATTTAAAGATATCTTTTAAAATGAAAGCCAAAGTAAGTAATAGTTTCCTACCTAGTACTGGTGCTTTCACTGAAATATAAACTTTCTGACCTACAACTTGTATCCCTTTTGCATCCAGTTGGGATGATGCTGACCCTCGTTTTTCCTTCAGAAGGCACAAGAAGGAGAGGAATTATCATGGCAAAGCTCCGAGGCCATGAGTTTCTCATCCATAGCCAGACTGCTCTGCCCACACTGACAGAAATGGAGAGCTCCTTCCCCCTAGCTGGCTCGAGGTTCCCAGCAGGGAAAGGGAAAGGATTGCTCCAGGCGGGAGACCCTGGAGCAATCCACCCCAAGCATGGCCCATGGAGATCCACCCACTCACTTTGATCCTGCTGGCTCTGCACACGCCAAACCACCAGCCCGTAGGATTGAGCTAAATGTGCATTAGCCCCCTGTTGYAGTGCACACCTCTGTGCAGCCCTGATGTATTTCCAAAGCACAGGCACTGAGTGCAGGGTCCCATGCTGTCGTGGTGGCCAGGGAAAATGGCTGATGATCATTAGATTTGTTAATTATGGAAGTTTTGTGGCTCTGCATTTAATATTGAACAAATTGTCGGCTTGGGTCTGCACAATTACTGTCTGGATTGATAAATACCTCTTTAATTGACAAAGCTTGCGTGAGATGAACTTTTAAATCACGGCATTTCCACACAATGCAGTGTGAAATTTCTTTCCCTTTTCTTCTTTTAAATGAGTCACAAAGAACTTGAAGTAAGATGTATTGCTATCTTCTTTTTAAGTGGAGTCAGAATGGCTGCACCATAGCCTAATATTGCCAGTATTTGGTGCCAACACTTTGATCCATACACATGAACTGGATATAGACATAAGAGCTTACTAAACAAACTGGACAGGGTCCCAGTGGGAACACTCAAAAATGTATTAATCAAAGTCAAGCGGCTGAGCAAATTGAACCAGTTCATTAATTATGAAAATTCTCTCACGAAGTGACATGTTGTTAACTGTGTGGAGACTTAACACATTTTAATCTGTAGAGCTTTTTCCATACACACAGAATCTAGCTACAAGGTGAAATTTTCTCTTTTCCTTCTCCTTCTCTGAATTAAAAAAAAAAAAAAAAAAAAAGAAAAAAGAAAAGAAAAAAGAGTAGAGCAGCATAAATAGCACGCAGTCATAGTTACACATAGGGAATTGCCCTCGGAAAGGCAGCTTTGTAAAGGAAGGTATATCAAAGAGCCGGGAGGTCAAGGCAAAATGCYGTATTCAGCAACTTTGGGGAGCAAATTCCGAAAGGGAAGAGCAGATGACCTCCTAGCTGTACTGTAGGGAAGCTCCGTGAACCTGTACAGGTAAAAAGCCTGTGCTTGTGCCAGCCACCCTACGGCTTCCTCTTCCTTCACCCAGGGTGCTGAGTGAGCTCCTCACCCCCGCACTCACAAGGGAGTTTCAGACTTAACCCCCTTCAAAAGCCTTTGTGTCCATTTGGGCATGGAGGTTTCCTACTGAGGAAGTGAAAGGAGCAGAAAACAGGGGACTCTGCGGTGTGCCCCGTACAATCCCACRTCTGGAGGTGACCCCAGGCTGCCCCCATGCCGTTTGCAGACAGCTGGAGCAGCCGTGCTTGCCTGCTCCCTCCGCAAATCCTTGCCAAGGCAATCTGGACCCATAAACCCAGAGAAAGCAGTCAGGTTATCTAATTTTGCCCGCTTTGAACCGCTGCTATCTCTTAGCATACCTAGTTACTGTAGGTCAGGTACAGAGTGATTTTTACTCCTTGCTGACCAGAGCAACATTTGGTCGGTGCCTTGCTTCTCTGTGCTGCAGTCACTTCATCTGCAAGAGAAAAATAGCATCATCTTTATAAAACAGCGTGCATCCTACTGGTAACKAACATGTTGTAAAGGAGCTATATATAATAAATAATAAAAAACTCACATTTATGTGCTCTTTATGGGCTTGGGGAAAGAGGAAATAAGAGTAGAAATGTTTCTTTATTTTGATCAATAGCATGCAAACATCACAGGCAACTGTTCTTCGAGTGTTTTTGCTTGATGGATTCTGTTACCTTTAGCAGACCCCTTAAATACAGACCAGAAATCCACAGATGTCCACAAACTGCCGACTAGAAACAAATGGCAGGCAATATTGCTTCCCCTTCTCCCAGCAAAAGAATAGAAAGAATTGCCCCCAGATTAAATCCTGGAGAAAAGTGGATATTTTTTAGAGGAAATTTGTCTGGATTAAGTCTCAGAATTAATACTAAGAGCTATCCTGAAATTCTTAAGAGGGATGCAAAACGTATATACTTTCAGTTCCCATAGAAAAGATAATAATGGAAAATAATATTAGCCCAAATTATCAAATTATACCTTTTTTTTTGCCTTTTTTTCTTTTCTTTTTGATGCTGTGGTTGTGATTATCAGTCCCATAATATATACTTTGCCCTAGTCACCAAGCCTTAAACTATTCTGTTGACCATGTAATTTTCAGAAATGACTTCAAATTTTTCTGCATTTCAGACTGATTGAGTACAACTACCTTCCTAGTGCAGGAAAGAACAGACAAATACATTTTCTGAGGTGAGGAACAGTGACAAATCAAAATATGTAGATAACCCAGTTCAACAAGTTCTTTCCGATGATAGCTGCCTTTGAAAATATTGAGGATCTCCTTCTCCTCAGATGCATGTGCTTAATTGAAAAAGTGAGTTTTATTCAAAGTTTTCATATTTATTCTAGTTAATTCATATTTAATTCTGGTTAATTCATATTTTGGTTATTCATATTTATTTCTGCTATTTCTTAAGATTTCCTCTTTTTCATTTATTTGTATTTTCCAAATAACTTACCACAACTTACCATCAGCAGAAACTTTTCTTCTTCTCCTTGCCTTCTTTCCCTGACCTCCAATTTTGAACAGATGACCACTTGGATACTCCTTCCTTTAAGGTATGTATTTACCCCTGCAAAAGACCAAAATATTTTGTTTCAGCACTTCAAACGTAAAAACATTTAAGGGTGAAAGGAAAACATCAAATGGAACCTTTGGGCATTTTTTATATAAAGCCTCAGCCTCACTTTGACTAATTTCAGCCTTCCAGAAGTTAGACGTTTAGTCTAATTGAGCCATTTTTGCTTCCTGTATAGTCAATGGAGACAGACATGTGTCTAGGTGGATTCATCCTACCTATCTTAGTCACCTACTTTAGGATGGGATGAGTCACGTTTGCTAGAGCCTGGGAGGTTGAAGTGCTGGCTTAGATTAAACCCTGAATCTTGAGAGAGCCCTAGTTTGGCTGGAGGAATTCCACCTGAAAAGAAAATATATATTATGAAAAAATCACTGGTTTTGATACAAAACACTGAAATGCGTTTAGGCAAAACTTTGTGTCATTTTAATTGGTAATGCTTTACTTTTGTCCAAGTTCACTCTTATAAGCGCTCTGCTTCACACTTCCTAAATTTGCAAAATTGTTATGCTTTTTTTTCCCTTGCATTTTGGAGATGAAGGTTGTGTATTTTAAACCCCAATTCAAAATTAAGTTGGATGGTAAGAATTCAACATTTTGGGTGAAGTAAAATTCAGTTTTGCACAGCTCTCTTCTGTAATTATTATGCACCGAAGTACTTCTTTGGTTTCAAGATATGTCACATATAAAGGCTGTTGGTGTGAGAATTATTTCACAGAAAAGGGAGGTTTCAACAGTTTGAAAAGGAACCTGTTCACCTTCTGTGAAGAGCTCAGTTGTTTTGCAGTTACCATTTGAGAGTCTAAATTTTTCACTGGCTTAAGGAGCAAATCAGAGAAGGGAGCACCTGGTTTTCTTCACATGTGACTCCAAACCAGGGAACAATGACCATTTTGCCTTTCCTAAGGACTAGTCAGTTGAAAGAGGATATTTAGGCCACCTTTATTACATGGTCCCAACCCTTCAGCCTAAAGTCCTCCTGATAGTCAGATAAGCACCGTTTTCTATCAAAATCCCTTTTCTAGAATGGCAATAATTAGTAGTGAAGTTACTGTTTGGTACATCTAGTTTATATATATTTAAATATAGATTTTTTTACAAAACTCCTGTGAAGTARTCACATTCTGAGGCTATTAAACGTCTTACACTCTACTATGGAARTTACTGAAGACAGAGCTCTGCCGAGGCATAATTCCTCAGCAGCACCAGGGACGGYGGGAGATCTCCTAATCGTACTGTGGAGTGAGCTGCGTTGCTGTCAGGTCATGCCAGCTGCTCCCCAGTGGAGAAAACTTAGTTCCTATGCRAGAAGAACCTTTTGCCTAAATGTGTGTGTCTTAGGGAAAATGACRTTTTCTAAAATATTTGAACTATTGAAAACTAAATCCCAGATTTGTACGGTGTGGTTATCTGCTTTGCTCAGCTGAGCCCACTAGTATTGGACGACACGGACATGCTTTTAGCATGCAAGAAGGAAAGTGGGGACTTTTTTCACTGATAACATTTACAAACTGAGTGAAATAACTCTGTAAGTTATTACTGATAATAATGTTATCACACATATGAAGTCATAGTTAAATCTGCCAAAAAGCTACTAACATAGACACCTAGCAACATCTAGTGACCAGACTAAGCCAATGCAGGAAAATATTAGGAAGGAGGTTTTGCACAAGCTCTGTCAGACACGCTTAAGTCTGATTTTGTAAATGAGACTGAGGCTAAAATTAAAAACTTGATTTTGGCCTGTAGCATCATTAATATCTTGTTCCAGCCAGAAATAACTCCCATAAAGTATGCACTAATTTTAAAATAGCAATTTTCTTTAACAACGTATAGAATGTGAGAGAAAATTCTATCTCCTTAAAGATGTTTCCCAAAGTTTGCACAATATAATGGGTCAAAATATATGTAAAATTATTTTAAGAAGTTGTTACATTAATAAAATTTATGCATATTATATCCTCCTTTCAAGTAGCAGTGATGGCATAGAGCCCTCAAGAGCCTCTTGATATTGACTGAAAACTGYGCTCTGCCTTTATTTAGATCAGAATTTAATATCTAACTTATTAAAACATAGCCAGTAAGATATTATAAGCAATATGTTTAGCAGATGGTGGCTACCCTGACTCTTTGTATGGGTGCGAGACATATTTTAGCAGCAGAACCTTGGGTTGAGAGGGAGGGGGTTGCTTTTTAAGTATTGCTTTTATTTGGTAAAATATGTAAATGGGGGCAGAAAACTTGCTGATGCTCTTTTAAACGTTTCCACTGAGCAGCTGTTTYCTATATCCGTTTATCAAAGACTGGTGGGGAAAAAATATGCAATTCTTTGGGTAAACAAATTACCAGCACTGAAACAAAAGTGGCAAATGTGTGTCTATGTACGTCAGTAATTTCGGTGCTAAATCTCAGGGGCCTCCTTCTGAATATGTTACATACCCACAAATCTCAGAGCTTGCCTCTTTTCAAAAATTAATTCCAACTGAGATAAGATTCAGATTTAAAGCGTAATGATGGTTCTTAGTTGCCACTATATGTACGTAAATTTTAGGTCAGAACAAAGTTGGGKTTTTTTTTCCTGGATTATTTAGCTATTTTTGAAATGCAGCAACTTTTCCAGGATAGCTGTTCCAGGATGAACCCCTACACAGGCAGACTGAGCTATAATAATCGTAGGAGGAAGCAACAGGGAGTCAGACTGGGAATATCTTCTCGCAGCATGTGTCAAATTCTTCCTTCGTGGGTTAGTTGTCCCTTTGCCCTCTCGGATGCTGGAGGTCTGACCGCAAATACGGTTTATCCTCCAAGATGCGTAAGAGGCCCTTGACGCTGCTCCTCCCTCTCGCTGGGCTCTCACACTGAGACCCACTTTTAGCTGTCAGCCTTTTGATGCCACAATCAAAATGCCAAGCTAGTTTCTCAGAGTGGCTAATTGGAAGGACCTGCTGCTCTCTCGATGCGTTCTCGGATTGGCATTGAGTCAATATCCTCGTCTTCCCTGCAGGGTAACTTATTTTTCTGCCATGTTTCTGTAGCACTGGTGACTATGCAAGGGCCTGAAAAGATGAGCTGGTATCTTCACGGAACAAACACGGCAAGGATGTGGAGCCTACTCTGGAAGAGTTTCTGCTGTTATATAGGAATCTCATGTCAAAGTTGTAAGGCAAGAATGAATGCCTAATGAACCGAACAACGGAGGTCGTTGCATCCCCCAAGCAACTTCCAACATGACCACAGAAGTGGATGAGACAGCAGAGGACAGGGCAGCAGCTCAAGGCMTCGTACAGTGATTCCCCTAATGATTTTACAGTCTTGCCATTAGTGGTGCCCYTGCCTAATGTGAGTCTCACTTGAAAGTTGGGGCAAGGCGAAGAAGAGAAGCGAAAGGGCTCCCTTCAAAAAAAGCTTGAAAATAGGCATCCCAAATGGTGTAGCAGCAGAGAGTTGACCAAAGAAGACCAAAATATTTTGACTGATATTTTTTTATCACTTCACAGAAAGGAAAGCAAAAACACTCAACATTTACATGTCTGATGTCAACATGATTCTTTGGGGTATAATCTAAGGGGTATAGGAGGGATTTTTTATCCTTCACTTCACAAGGTCACCCACAATCTGACCCTGAGTTTCTAAAACTGTCCAGAATTGCCTGGTCAGACACTGGAAGGCTTCTYCCTAAGAGCTAAGCAGTCCATATGTTGTTACTCAAAACTGCTTCTGCTACACGAGCTTCTCCACTGCTTTGCCACCAGAAATATATCCTGTTCGTTCTTGTCATCTCTTTCTTTATCTAGATGTACAAAATGACAGTCTATGAGAAAAATAAAGTCTTGGAAACCTGAGATCAGTTTGTCCATGCTATGGAGTATGTACTGAATCCAAAGACGCCCTATGGCAGAGCACTGGAGGTAYAGAGTGATTTTCTTAAATTCAAATATTGACCTGGCAAGGATCTATTACAACAGCAATAGTACTTAGAGGCTATTCCAAAAACAGTTCCCCCCATTCAYGTTCCTCCCCCGTTCACAGTGGGTGAGGTGCTAAGTTTTCAAAATGACATGTGCTGTACAGATTTAGAAAAGGCATAATCTGATTATTATCATGTCTTTCATGAGTAGCTTCTTCTTCCTGGGTATGAGGAGCTCCTCATCAAGTAGTTATTGATCTTTTAAGTTCTGGGTAAATTCAATAGAAAAGTCCCCATGAAAATGAAAATTCATTTGACTATTTAAATGAATTTCCTATGACCTTTTGTACTAATGCTCTCATAAGTRATTTTACTGGCAAAAACGCTCTCCAAGATAGAAACTCTTCAGCAAATGCTGCAGGATATGTCAGAAAGCAAATTTGCATTCACGGTCAAGAGTGCCGACACCAGAAACCCCGTCCAAAGAGCCGGTCAGGAGATGAAATCATCTGGTTTCCTGCAGTATCCAGTCAAACCAGGTACAACTTCAGGTTTGGAAACTGCTCRCATGATCCTTGAGGGGCAGCTTACAAATCTGTTTGGGGTTTCTGATGCATGGATCAGGCTTCTGTGTTCACCTTCAGCTCCTCATCCATCAGGGCACCCARCCGTGTCCCCACAGGAGCCCCATCCTGTCCAAGCAGACAGCAGCTGGAGGCCAACCTGCCTCTGCAAGCAGCAGTCTGTGGCCAGGGCAGCTCAGAACTGTTTTCCCACTGATATCAAGGCCCTTCTCACAGCTGCACAGTTTCTTTCACGTGTGCTCCTGGCCCAGCCTGAGGACCCCAGCTGGTGTTACACCCTTGATGTTCTGCCTCAAAAGAAAAGTCTAGTCCTTCCTTCTGCACATATTTGCACAACCGATAAGGGATATGAGACACCCTCCCCAAACCCCGTCTCCTGAATCCTCTAAATACGGAGAGGAAGTTGTTCTAAGGTATTTCTGTTACGATTTTGCCCAGAGATTGTAGAAAACTCATGGCTGGTTAGTCTAATAAAAAAAAATATATAAGTCCGGTTTGGGAAAATGGAAATATTCCCTTGGGTAGTTCATTCATGTGCAAAAAGCACATTTAACAAAATAAAAATTATTTTAAAAGTCAAGTGAGATAGATATTTGGGACCCGTGAAATCTATTACCGTGCATATGATACAAGATCTTCCTGTTGTCATATACATTTAAGTAACCTGTCTGCTACAAAATGATATAATTTGGCCTTGTGAAAAATAAAAAAATATTAAAAAAAAAAAAAAAAAGGAGAGAGTTGATTATTTTAATTCTGGAGGCCAGGGAGGTGAATCATCTCAAATTATCCCAGGCAGACACTTTTCAGATAACATGAGGTTTCTCATAAACCTCCTTGCAAATGTAGTGCAGCGTCCACATGTGCCAACTTTCATTCTTTCAAAGACTTYAGAAGTCAGGCTTAGTGCATATGAGTGCAGCTGATGCCTTTGACTGAGGATATTGTTATTGCTGAATGCACTTCTGTCACATTTGCTCATCTGAATGCAACCTCTGAGGAGTTATCTGCACACAAGCTGTTTTGGAGGGTGTGCAGCACAGACCTTTTCTTTTTGATATTACATGTGTTTGTTCTCTTGAAAGGCTTTTAGCCCTGAGGTAAGGATTAGACAACAATTTAGCAGCCTTAAAAGACATCATAAAAAAAGATAGACTCAACTGTCAGCTTCAGAAGAAAGAGGCCTCGATTCATTTTCAMGGGTGTTGCATTGTTTTCCACACTAAGTTTACCACTGCCCATGGCAGATGCAAGCCAGAACCATTTTGCAAACTGAGTAAATCTTGAAAATCTGTAACTGAAATATCTTCCAGCCTTTTTGTTTAACCAATGTTCCTCACACATCTAATTTGCAGATCACCTGAACGATGGAGTGAAAAGAACATTTTAAGCAGCACACTTGGAAGAGAAACACCAAAGAGGAGCCCACCGTGTGCCAAAGGAGCCAAGAAATCAGAGAACGCTTGAGCAAACTATGACTGATGCGGCAGCCAGCACGCATGATCCYATACCTCTGGGGAATATCCACCTGCTCCCAGGGCAACAGTGCAAATTGGACGGCTCTGATACTGTCTATCTCCAAGGGGAGTCGATGACAGGAATATCAGATAGGAAAGTTTCATATGGAGAGGAGAATCGTTACAGGATAAGACYGGTCAGCTCGGAAAGAACAGGAGAAAACTGTAGCTATGACCCATTAAGCCAGAGCATACTAACATGGCTTTTCACTTAGGCCAGACTTTCTATTGAAGCCCCTCAGGTGACTGGGTTTGCTTTGCCTGGCTGGGAAGCAGAGCGCTGCCGGCGCGCTCGGGCTCGCTCTCCRAGGCTGGAGCCAGCAACAGCACAGGGAGCCGCAGCCCTGGTACGCCTGCAGAAAGGAGCTCGGGGTTTGGCRTTCATGAAATATTGATACGAAATGGCCCACCAACAATTTGTACATTAGAAAAAGCAATTAGCGCAAGAGCAAGTGTAGCCTGTTTTAAATCAGTGATGTGCCAAAAATGATGTTATAGATTAAATTAGTGATAAGTGTAATTAATGCCCAGGTTTGTTGCAGAGCTACATAAAGGAGCTATTAAGCTCCTTTATGGAGGTAGGCAACTAAAACAGCGAAGCACACACAGTTGGTCCAAATACCAGCATAAAGATAGCCCTCTGTAGAAACCAAACCATCAGGATTGATACAAAAATGTAGAGGTTAGGATATTGTTCAAAACCCTCAAATGACTTTCATTTTTTTGTTTAAATAGAGGTGAAGAAAAGATACAGAAAAGCTGACAAGGAAGGCATCAAGGAAGTACCAAGCTGTGGTAGCTCGGCACAGAGACAAAAATTGAGACAAGGAGTTTTTAAGGCAAGCTCAGTCAGGAAAGGCTTGAATCTGTTGCAAAGATGCTCTCGGTTGCTTCATCCAAAGACATAAGACATTGATTCAAGCCTCAGTTTCTAATGGAAAACACCTGCTGGGGCCAAATTACTTCCTAAATGCTTGAGTCCAATAAAGATATAACAGGATATTCTCATCAGCATTGAGATCATCTTCAGAGCATTATTTTTCAGAATSAGTTTCTCGGGCATGGTAGCAAAGAGGCGGACCCCAGGTCTACCTCTGCTGGATGACAAAGTTAGAAAGTTAGTTCCCTGGCATCATGTTCACACTGTCATTAGGGACTCCTACAGGGACTCACAGACTACAYAGTCTGATTTGCACCAGAGTCCACTCCTCCACAGAGGACCACAACCTGTCTCTTGCCTCACAGGCCTCGGTTTCAAGCTGGAAATCAGGCAGTTTGAAAACCAGCCTTTAGCTTTAAAGACTTGAGGCTTCTCCCATCATTCCCTACCACGTCATTTTCGACATCCTCATCTTCTCTTTCTGCTATTGGGAGAAAATGAAGATTTTAGTAAATAATACTAATAAATAATGTAATGCTGTTGGAAAAGAAAGAAAAAATGATTTTAAAGAAATTTAGAATAATTAAAGTTGTAAGGGACCTGGGAAGGACACCAAGTCTAGCTCACACCTTAGAGCCAGTCCAACAAGATGAGTCTGGACTGGGATCAGGTTGGACATGGAGATGACTATAGGATTATTAGGTCATTATTTGGTCACCTGATCATGGACACAAAGCACCATTCCATAAAAGAGATCAGGATGAGTCAAAACAGCAAACCTTTGCAATCAAATAAGTGGAGAAATGTTTGGTAAGTATGAGGATGTCAGATTAAGACAGGACAGCCTAGCATAGCCTAACATAGAACAGAATTGCCCATTAAATTCTCCAAATACTAAGACACATTCCCAGAAGGGTTTGGTGTTATTTTTTGATGTGCAAACTTTGGGGGGGAAAAAAAAGTTCCAGTAAATTCAKAGCAATCTTTCAAGTGTATGCATGGTATTTCCACCCAGATCTTGCTACAAGACTATGCTATTGAAATATGAAGTGTATATCCCAGGTAAACAAACAGGTTTATCCAGCAGGCAAACCTCAGAGAACACCACCATAATAAAGTGGACTTCATTGTTGACATGGCTATAGTTTAACATGAGAAAACAAACGTAGAACTGTATGGTTGAAGGAAATCATACCTATTTATGCTGAATAGAGGGTAGAGGAAAATTCAGTGCATTTGCGTTCACGCAATGTGATTTTGGAAAGYGCTGAATAAAATGGATTATCAAACGTTGCTTGTTATCGAGTGTTATGTGGCATTAGTATCAGTGCAGATTCTAGTGCACAATGATACCAGTAACTTAGCAGCTTTGGAAAGAAGTACCTTGACTTTCCCAGGCTTTAATTATTCAGTCTTAAATGACTGATTAATTAGTCAACAAAATGAAGGCTGAAGGCTATTATATCTTGCATCACTAGTAGATAAACTGCACAATTTATATGACCCTAGAAAACTGGTCATCCACCTGAAGAAGCAGATAGGAAAGTGACTCTGGGCTTCAAAGAGCTAAGTTTCAAAGTGCAAAGCCAATTCAAAGCAATGATCTATCAAAAGTGCATTAGGTCTTTCATGACTGTATGCATCCAAAAGCAGTGACAGTTTGACACTGAAATAAGAGGCACAGGTAATAAGAGGTTCAGGGTGGGCCTCTCCAAATATACAGTGCAATCAAAAGTAATGCAGTAATGAAAATTGCTCCATTGGCATTATAAAAGAGAATTATTTTTATTTTAAAGCATATTGTATGTTTCTTTAAAGAAATATTTTCTAAACTGCAATATCAACAGAAGTAAAAGAGGTAGGCCAAGTGAAAAAATAAGGAATTTTTTTAAAAAAAAGATGTAGGTTAGACACATACAAGAGCTTCCTAAGTACTACTAACACACGAATGGAAATTATTGGGCATTAGCTACCAAAAGCACTGTTCTTTTTTTTCTAAAAAAAAAAGATTTTATAAAGCTGATAATGATCTCCAACACACAGAGTAACTTGTTAAAAGACAATAATCAACACTTACAAAYATATAAACTTAGGAACTTGAGAACCTGGTTGTAATACTCTAGCTGGAGATGACAGGCTCATGCACTGTATGATATAACCCATCTCCCAACACCCAAATAAATTAGCTTTGCTCTCTGCTGCATAAAAYATACCTGCCCTTTCTTGTGCTGATATATGAAGTCTGATGCAAGGCCTATTGAAATTCATACACAGGTTCCTATGAACCTCAGTGGGGTTTTGTGTTAGTCCATAGCTGACAGGAATTTAGACTTCATGAAATGTTATGTATTGGCATCATATATATGAGGATTCATATATTTCCATAGAAAGCAGCCAAAATCCAACACTCAGCCCCTGAAATACATTTATAAAAACATAGCTTTTCTAWGACTGTGCTGCTTTTATGCTTTCTATATTTTATTTTATTGCTTCTGCATTTTTCTTCTGTGTTATTCAAACTAGTAAATTAAATCAATTACCCAGGCGGGTGAGAGCAATCTTAACTCTCATTGCCAACTAGCACAACCATCTCCTCCATCTAATGTTCTGTCTGTGCAGCCAGATGTCAGGGCCACTTATGTCTGATGACTTCCATTTAATAAAGCCCATAACTAAGCTAGTAGGAATTTAGCTCAGTTAAGGAATGCCAGTTATGGACATTTGTTGGAGACTAAAGAAAAATGGATGATTTTTCTGGAATCTTGAATCTGTTTCTTGACCCTGGGCCATACTCTTCGTCACACTTCTCTTCTGCCTCTCTTCAACCCTTTTCCCTGCCTTGTCTCCTCTATTAAAATTTAATCTCTTCAGGATGGTTATTCCCTGTGTGTTTGCATTTGAATCGAACCCGATGCAGCCTTGACTTTGGCTGAGATAACCGAGAATATCTGCACTACAGAGAGTAGTAGCCATGGATGTGTACAATAAATGATTGTTATGATAATCTATGAGATCAAGGATAGCCCTGAAAGCAATAGCAAATCAATTTAAGTAAGTGTTATGGTTAAATATATCAGTGATATTGTATTATACTCACATGTAACATACAGCGTCGGAAAAAGAGATTTGTGCTAGTACAGATTGGAAAATATATTTGRAAATTTTGCCAACTTATTTGAGAAAGCAGGGCAAATCAGACAGCTGACAGACTGTAAGATCTGACTACCATGAGAATAAGAAAAGCTCAGAGTCKGAAATGTCCCGGTAGCCCGCTCTTCTGAAAGATCAGCATAGTTCCATCGCCCCAGACAGTACTTACAGCAGATTTAAAAAGCCACCTGCACCTGCTGTTCTTCCCTAGGAAGAAAATACTGTTCCATCACTGCAATATATGAGTGTTAATTTTCACGGAAATATTATTATAACGGGTTGGCAAACCTGCTGTTATTGGTCGCATGAAATCTACAAAACAGAGGTCAGAACAAAACACCAACACATTTTGATTTTAAAACATGAATAAGTTAATTTTCAGTGATTATGATTCCTGGCACAAAGTGCCTCGGGCACCATATTTCTGTTTTTTTTCTTCTCTTTCATTTAGTTAAGCACCTAAATGAGATTTCATCATCCATTCACAGGGTAAATACAATCTTCAGATAGCACTTAGAATATGGTTTTTGTAAAGTTATAATCTCTTGAGCTTCACACTATATTCCAGCTATTATTGGACAATTAAACWACTTTTTCTATGCCTTGTTCATTTTAAACATTCAAAACCGTACAAAAGGCAAGATTTAATGTACCAAAATACAAATGCATAGTGTTGTTTGAGGGAGACATTGGAAGTTTTCATATATRTGGCCACTGATACCTTATCACTAATTTGGAAGTATCCCAAGTACTTATTTACTCATTTCAGCCATGAGAAATCTCCTTAATTTACAAGAACGGTTACAATTCAGTTACGATAGGTAATCTGATCAATTACATTTCAAGGCATCATGTCCCAGCCCTGCATACTGGTGRCCCATGTGAGGTTGCAAAGGAAGTTCCACGACTTTGTGGGAAGACCATATATCTCTAGGCCTTCAAATCATCCAGGAGAAGATACCTCATGGACTAGTTCATCTACCACTCATCTTGAAGCACAGGATAAGTAGACCATCCTTGGCACACTCCATGTAYTGGTCTGACACTAATGGAATACAAACCCTTAAAGGGTTAATGGGTGTTCCTCTGTTCAGGTGGAACAAGGTCTAAGCCAGCGACACAAGATCTAAGGAGTGGATATTTTAGGGAGTGGAAGACTCCATTTGAGGCTTTAAGTTGTATCTCCCATCAGAGCATACCAGTGTTTGATGAGGATTTAGTCTTTTTATCATACCTAGCCTAGCAATTTCATGTGCTGGTTAGGCAATCACGGTTCTCCGAGATCTCATTATTGTGCAGGCTTCCAAAGGAAGAGACATGCGTGCACCAAACACAGCATGCATCTGTTATAATCAAAGCGTACACCTAGAAGAGTCGCCTGCACAAGCCCTCAAAGCTTGCCCTCCTGAGGGCTTCTGGCCCTCAAACTAAATGAATAGCAAGGTTTGCTGAGAGCTATCTTGGGCGTATGAGGCATTATTCAGCAACCAGACTTGCAAAAGTTAATGTTAATACATTCTAGAAAATGGTTTAAAATGTCATTTTAGCCCAAGTGTGGAACCTGAGCCACAAGGCAAGCCCTCCCGCACCCACAGGTCCTCACCAAAGCACGCCCTATACAATTYCTCAAAGCATTGCGAAAGGGAAGGAAGCCCCAAAAGGAGGAGGACTTTGTTCACATCTGGTGGAGAGAAGGGGTCAACAGACAAGCTTTTTGGACTATGATCAGACTGCTAAGAAGGAAGACRCAGCCGAACACATTTTTTTGCCAATATATGGATATTTGGGAAGATATACTGTCCCTACGAGTGTCTGGGATGGGCTGTCCCTGAGGCACTATCTCCCAGCACTGACACAAAGGCTCTATAACCTCTAATCTGGCACAAAAACTTGTTTAATCCATGAAGTAGAAGGCAGCATCAGGAAGTCTGGACAAGAAAATGATCCATTTCCCGTGCTATATGCCTTATTGACAAGATATGAAATGACAGAGGAGCATAAAGCTGCAAAGGTTAGCTAGGCTCAGCTAATGCAAAAAGACACAGAGAGAAGCAGCAAGCGAATAGAGTACAGAGAGTTTAGTCATTACACAGGAAGTCTTGATGAACACCTGAGAGCTGACACTTTATTAAGGTTCCTCTRAATGTGAAACCTGTTCTTGGTTGATGCCCGTCAAGTCCTTGAAGAAGGTCTACACAAATTCAGACATTGTAGGATTAGACTTTGAGTGGGATAAACTAATTTACATTTGTCTTTTGCATCTCAGTTTGAAGCATCTCGTGCTGGCCTTGAGCACAATATTCTAAAATATAGACACATCCTGTATGCAAAAAAATAAAGCAATGTACTTCTTCAGTGATACCCTGAAAAGGACGTTGAGYGAGATGAATCTTGGAGGGAGATTTGTATTTTTTTGTGTGTTTTATCAATGACAAAAGCATAAAATATTTTCCTCATAACATTTAGTGTTATTTGTCTTTGTACTCATGTTCTTATTCTGACTTTTTACTAATAAGAATGATAGATTACAAATATTTTTTTTTAACTCTCAAAATATTTCAAAAAATTAACTAACATTTAAAATCTGCATGCTTAGCAGGTCATTAATTACTTCATTTAAGAGCTGACAGGTCTCATGTCATGCTATACACTGTTTTTCAAGCTGTCACACCCACACTCTGCCTAAAAGCTGTTGAGTATAAGCGTCATCATTTATAATGCAAAAAGGGTATCATTGATTATGTCCTGATTATTCATCATAATGCTTTCTTTCATGTGTACTTAATCATTGCGGTTTCTTGGAATATGCAAACCTTTCAGGCAAATCTTTCTATACAGCAATCTAAATAGCGTTCTGAGCTGACACCAGCTGGGTAAACAGGGCTCATGACTCTGTGAACAAAGCAGTGGCACCAACCGCACCTACCACCGCAGGAAGCCCGGTTTGCAGAGGGGGGCTCGCAGGAGAAAGCACCCGTGGGTCTGCAGGACTGTGGTTTGACTTTCACTCCTTAAAGCGATGCTCGGTCTGTGCCCGGGTTGGTGATGGCGGTCTCACGCTGSTGGTCAGGGATGTGGCTCTGGTGCCCCTCTTAGCACAGGTAGCTGCCGTGTTACAGACAGCATCAACACCAGCACCACATAAGCCTTAGGAGGGAGATCAGGTAACGATTACCACTGAAATAATTTACTTCCTCATGAATTTTCACCCAGGCTTTCCTTCCCTCTGCATTCTCCTGCCACTATAGTTAGCTTAAAACACTGCTGAGGGGTRTGAAGAGCTTCAGCAAAGAAGAATGAAGAAGAAGAAGCAGGAATCCTGCTGCCTGTACTGAATGCTCCTCCAGCTTACCCCACAACAGAGGCACTCACAGAGCCAACCTAACAGAAAGCTCACCCTACAGAAAAGGAAAAAGAGAGCACTTTTCTGCCTTTTGAGYTCCTTGAACTGTGGGGGGCTGGCTGGTGTTGAAGATGAACAAGGTGAGCAAGGTGACACAGCTATTTTGTTCAAAAAGACAGCTCGATTTTCCATTAAAACTTCAGCTTTTCCAGGCAAACCTGAAAGTTAGTAATACACAAATAGTGGGAACTGCAGATTTAAACCATATGTAGCAATCATCATCTTTCAGGTCGGAAGACATGTGACAAAGCTTTTTGACTACAGGTTGCAACAGCACAGCATCATAAAGTAGAGAATGAAAGCCCAAATCWTCTAAACAATGCTATAAATTTTAGGAAACATGTGAGGGGGACACAAGTGTCCAGTTCTTAATCGAGACAGAATGTCAGGTTTAAGTTAATTTTTCCTGTATTTCTAAGTGATTCCAAAGAGCTTTTCAAGACCTTTTTTAAGTTCTGTTCAGAGCRGACCACCACACTGGGAAAGAAGATTGGTATTTGTTAACACAGGGGAAAATGGTAAGATGCTTCAGAGCTTATGGAGTGGARCCCATTCCACTTGAGCCTATGGGAGAGCACACCAGGATTATGTGAGTGTAAAGATTTATAGAAAAATATCTTTGATGAAATGGTGACTGCAAGGTCTCTGGAATATGAACATCAAACRAAAACTGAAGAAGCAGAAAATAAGTGTCTGGCCTCCAGTGAAACAGAGTGTCAGCTAGCGACAGTTTCAAAAATCACCCTGCGCCCTTTCAAAGGACACCCAGAGGCCTCTCTCATGGTGGATGTTTAACAGGGTGAGTGTTTCCAGTGATCTCAGGGGCGTGTACTGTAAAAGACACATTACCAGGTTCTAGGGCTTTATCAACCCAGATAAATATTAATGCTAAGTGCAAACCTCTGACCACTAATTAATAAATAAAGACTACTCGGTATATTTTTAACATTGTCGTTAGAAGATTACCAACTCCTTGGAGCTGGTTTCTTGAATTTTTTTTTTYCCTTCAATTAGTCAATTAGTTCGATCACAATCAGAACTAAARTCTCTGGGAGCTCTTGAATTTGTTAGGGTTTTTGTTGTTATCAGTAGCAGACACAGGAGGGCACAAACCAGATGCACTGGAGCACCGGCGTTCCCGGCTGTGCTGATGCACTGCCTTGTCAAGGATGTGGGACTTTCTCCCAGGAGGAGCCCCCTCAGTGGCACCATCTGTGCCCGCCACTGGGGGCTCATGCTCCATCCGGAGCATCAAACAACACCGCAAAATGGGAGGCTCTCCTTGGAAACTCCATTATTTTTGGAGCTCAACCTCTGCTTTTGTGACTATATTTTTCAAAGGAAGCTTAAAAATTAAAAAATATGAATAATTTGATGGGAAGAGCCCTGCAGTCCTGAGYGCTTTCAGGACCTGAGGAGACCAGTTTTTCTTTGCCTGTGAAAGGCAGTGAGGCTCTCTAACTGCTAGTGCTAGTATCACCTCAGCTGATGGAGATGAAATTATCCCCAAGGGAGCTGTATTTCTCCTACGGGGGGGAAAAAAAAAGAAAAAGCCTTATTTTACATCTGTGAGCACAAAGCCCCAGATAGGTGGCAGGTATAGTAGTTATTTTAAAGGAAGAACGTCATATTTTAAAGGAAGAATGTTATATGGCAGAAGGGAAAGGGACCATTCAGAGTGAGACCAGGGCTCTGGCTCCGTATACACGGGGTGCAGCAGCCATGGCAGGCAAACAAGGGAAGGGTGCAGGAAGGCTCCTACTTGTCACCCCCTGGGAGAAACCTGCTGTGCCCATGGCCAAGCATCGCACCTCCACCATGCTTTGCTACCAGGATATGAAACAAGGAGGGAGAGAGACAGGCAGGTGTGTATGTGAGACGCTGCGCTGAGCCAAGCCGCCCAGGGGACCGCGCTGAGGGACGGCGTGAAAGCCACACTCCCCATCTCAAGTCATTTCGTTGCAAATGTAACACYGTGAACAAAGACAAGTTGCAACACGCAGTCAGTTTGCAGTAGCTGCAAAAATAGTTGCAATAGTTTCCTAGCACTTCCTCGCTCCAGAAGTTTTACAGTGAAACAAAGCAGAAAAGGTTGAATTAACATTAGGTTTTAAAAAATTGCTCCCAGTAAAACTAATGTTGGGAACTGGTCGATCTTCAGCCTTTCAGACAGGCCCTAATAGTGTAGAACATCACGGGCTGATACACATATATATATCCTTTAAGATATGGCCATATCTTTACCCCAATATTTAAATGACATATTTCAAATGATCTTTCTSTTCTCTATTCATCCTATTGTAGCTGCAGGCCTCACACATGGAGCAAGACTCTTTTGTACTGAAGGATGAAGRTTAAAAGAAATTGTTGTTGAGCGCCTAAAAAATCAAGAAACAAASAAATTTTTTGATCAAAATCTTAATTAATTTTTCCAAACTCATTAATATGCAAGACAGGCTAAGACCAAAAGCCCAGAATTAGCTAGTCAGGGTTGAACTTGAACATGGGAAAGATATGACAAACTCAGATAGGGTAACATCCTGTTAGAGAACACTGTCTTTACGAAAAAGTAATTGATAATTCCTTCTCCAAACATCCAGTCAGTGGTGAGGTAGAAGGCTAAATCTTTTAGTCATGCAGATCTTTTCCAGGCCTTCCTAACACTTCACTTCATATTAATGGTTCAAAAGTTAAAATAGAGCTTGCAAAAATGTGATTTACCTATTTGCATAAAATCTACCCACAGGAATAAATACATATTCACAACATATGTMTTTCTTTCTAAGGATACCTTTACACAGTAAGACTAACACAGGACRGGTCTTTAACAGTTCAAGATGACTTTAAAGATGCTTGGCACAGGCAAAGGATGCTTGACCTCCTGGGATGTAACAGTTCAGAAGTCTCTGGATCCTCGCTGTAAATGCACGGCACTTTCCTTGCGGATGAGCATTGAGGCATAATTGTTTACAATCATCCTGCCACACTATGGAATGTGCTGGCAAGGAGCTTTCCRCTCGGGCTCTGATTCTGCCAGCACAAGGAGTTTCCTATTGCTAACGTCACGGACTAGGACCATTAACTTTCGTAAGAATCCCGGCTTGGGCCAGTAAAGGAATAGGCAGATTTGTAAGTCTGTTTAGGAATTGCTGGATTCGAAGCAATTTCGTCTCATTTATAAGCCAGCTTTTGCTCCCATAATGTCTGAGAACTCTGCATTCATGAAAGGACTCACTCTCCAATGACAGGACATTGGAGTTGTCCAATTTTATGGAGGAATATTGAGATCCATAAATATTGAATGACTGCCTTCATCTTTGGAAGAAAATGAGAGAATGGGAGAGAATTACACTCTAATTTTGCTATCTGATCTACTGGATTGTCCTCCTTTGCAAATTGCACTCTTGCAGACTGTGGAAAATGTTTCATAGAGCCCACCAAACAAATGGATGGTACAGAGAGGTTTTCAAATATGCAGGCAAATTTCACCTCTTCCAAACACTGAAGTTATTCAAGCAGCGCCTACGTTAAAATTAAAATGGAGAACCATGTTACAGTTCATAATAGCAGAAGTAATGCTGATAACATTATCTATAAGGTTAATTAATGCATGATTGTTCCTTGGAAGCCTTTTTCTTTTGTTCCAAACCAGATTGTTTGCCAAGCAAATGCCAACAGATGTGTGAACCACCTACAGCAAATGTTGATACAATGAACATTTCAGGAGTGACTGGTGATATTTGCTCAGGTATTATTTTCAGCCACCTGCACTGCGTTTACAAAGCGGGTGGGCAGCCGTCCTATCTTTTGTGTTTCCAGCTTTTGTTGCTGAGCTGCTGCAACTCATTCTGAACACTGAAAATAAATCTACTTGTTTTCTTCCTCTATGTGAACCTTAGGGCTTCCAAAACCAGATCATGCATCATGAACAATGCTTGGGAACTAACTATCTTTCTTTATCTTCTTTCATGTGCCTTGATAGAAGTTGCCTTTTGAAATCCAAAGCACAGAATTGCGGTATAAGGGATGTTTTACTAAATGTTGTTGAAGACAAAAAGTAGTCCAAACAGCAAAATCTAACCTATAGTAAGTTTTCTCTAACCGTATCTTCCTGTGACCTTGATACCTTCTCTCTAAGCCACTGTTATTGTTATTCACGTAGAATTAAAGAGATGATTGTGATGAATTGTAGACCCCACTCTTCTTGAGAAAGCCATGCCAAATTCTTTTWAAAATTAATCTTCAGTGTGACTTTATAACATCTATTTTCTAATAGGACACAGTATCTAACCTAAGTCCAGGAAATGGTGACAGAGGAGTCAAGGTCCAGCAAAGTTAGATGCTTCTTTCCAGCTGAAGAAAGCTTTTAACTCACAGAGAAGTGGAACAACTTTTTACATAAAAATGAAAGCAAAAAAAAAATATGTAGCCTAATAGTTTCTCCAAGGTCATCCATGGAGTGAGAAAGTGGGCACAGCATCTGGAAAACAGGAATGTTCTCCATTTGAGGATGAGGGGAGAGCAATGCAGCCATGCAGAAAGAGACACAGATTAAACCACCACAGGAGTGATCAGATCAGATTTTGCAGAATTGCACTCAGTTGTTCATTGTTTTCTTTGGGTCTGTGCCTCTTCTGCTGTTCAACAGTGAATGCACTGATTTTTTTTTYTTTCACTGTTCCTTAACCTAATAATACTCAAACCCAGGAAGACATAAATGGAATATCTGACCTGCCTCAGATGGAGAAAGCAATTTAGTACATGAAACTTGCAAAGACATGCTCTAAAAGCTGCTACCTACGTCAGAGTCATGCTGCCCAGGACGAGTATCAGGCACGGAAAGGAGGCTCACTGAAGGGCCAGGRTGAGAGCACATATTTGCACATATTGCTCACTCACTATCCAAGCCCGATCCAGCATAAAGCATATGGGATCCAGCAAGCAGGCTGAAGCCTGAGCTCTGATGCTATACATACACTAAATCACATGGCATCTGCTTTGCAAAAAAGTATAAGATTGCCTTTCTGAGTAACTTTTGAGCAATATTTGGCAAAGTGTAAATTTTATAAATTTACAAATCGTAAAATGTTAATAATGTTTCTGTAAAGCAGAAGTGCGTGCAGTTGTTTCTTAGCATAGAGAAAATATGTCCTGGGCTGAGGCTTACTAAACCAATAGGGAAAATTATTTTCTGAAAACAATTTACCAGATAAATTTCAAAGGCGTATTGATCACTGCAGTTTGAAGCTGTTAAACAGTTTCAGATTCAACCTGTCTCACCAGGTGCTTGTAATGCCAAGAAACTTCAGACTGCCTCACAGCTGCAGCATGTCAGCCCAGAAGACCAAGTCCTTAAATCTAAGTAGAGAATTTATTGAATAAATGGGAACTGAATGAAGGACACAAGGCTTTTATTCTTTACATAATTGAAAAACAAAAAACACAAAGCAATAAGTTAAAAAGGATAACATTCTGATTCTGCACTGTGGTTTAATAGTATTTATATGAACCTTGTGGATTTTGCTTTGTGGATTTGTGACCCAACAGTGCTCAGTACTGAGTGCAACCACAAAAACACTCCTCCTTTCTCCAAAGAGTTTATAGCTGAAGTGCAAATGAGGAGACATACAGGTATGGAAACAAGTATCATTATTTTGTAAGCACTGAGGCAAAGGAAAGTAATGAGGTASCTTGACAGATATGGGCATCTCTTCCCATGTGTAAGCTATCTTGCAGGCAACAGAAAGCTAGATCTATGGAAGCCAAGGTAAAGCACGCATAGTTCTTCCTGGTTAACCTCTGAGATTTACTCTTAAAAAAAAAAAGTGGGGGGGAGGGTGTGGGGGGCGGATTTTGTTGGCTATTTAAATTGGACAATAAATAGGCCTCAAGGGTTTACACAGATTATAAGCTGAATGGCAGGCAAAGTGATGSTATTGTAGGTTTTCAGTTATGCCCTTGTTGAGTTGACAGCTACATACCTATAAGAYGATGGCCAAGAAATAACCAAGATTTTTGTTTGGACAAAAGGTGATGACCTGGATTAGAGAGGTATAMCTCTGAGTCATCAGTACAAAGATTAATGCTGTGTTTACAAGTGAAGTTATCCTGAGAGAAGATGTAGAACATCATTATGCTGACTCCGGAAGAATTATTTACAAAGTGAAAAATTATTTTTCAAAGGRAGTAAACTCATAAAAATATGACTTAGAATGAAACATCCAATATAATATTAATCAAAAGTCTCCAAAAGAACAGCAGTAGCTATCTTCTTAGCCCTTTCACTAGCTTGCCCCATGATCTGTGTGAGCTATACTTTACATGTTTTGTATTGCAGCAGGTACAGATACTTCATATTTTGGTGTGCTACCTCTTTAACTGGAGAGTGTTGTTGCCAAAATGCAGCTTGCATCTCAGCACATGAACTCACCCTTGGTTTTCATGTATTTTCCTGACTCCTGCTGCTGTTTTTCTCTCTGCTATGATATACATCCCTTCTTCTCTGCATTGCCRAGGACCAGGCCGCTATCATGTCATATCCAGTGAGTAGGTTGCCCACAAATACTGCAAGTCTTCTATGTGTGGTACCTCATAGCACAGGACATAACAAATCCTTCCTTGCAGAAAATCACTGCATGTCATCACGGATCTCRTCATCAAGGAACTGTTTATTCTTCAGATCAATATTGTGCAATTACCTTCAAATAATTGTGGTGCTTGCCCYTCATGTCCCTCCAGAATTAATGATAAGAGATGGAGATCTCAACATTGATGAGAGTTTATTTACCAGAGTGGTTTATACTCCTCCAGACATACGTATTCAACATGGGCTTCTTCCCACATCAAACTGCAGGTGGGACTTGTTGCTACAACTTCAAGAGCATATGACTGCACCAGTGCTCTGCTATTCTGTGAACCTGGATAGTGCACATCCTGCAAACTGCTCATTGAAACATGTCATAGAGAAAAGAGTCCTGACAATGACATAGATGTTGTCCTTTTGCACGTTCTGTAGACTTCTAGGTCTGTGTGACACAGGAATGAAATGCACCCATTCTCACCCTTCTCAGCTAGTACCTTTTCACCTGCATATGCAGTATGAGGTCCAATGCAGCACTCGCTCAAATGCAGCTACTCGAATCAGAGCATTTTATAGCTAGTGCATCTTTAATCAAGTCAAAGAAGTTTCTGTGCCTCGTGTAGGCATAGCCAAGATAACTGTCAGGTAGCAAAGTCAGTAACAGCCAAGTGATATAGAGTGTTAACCATCAGCAAATCTCCGAGAYAATTAATTATTTGAGAACAGACTRACTTCTCAGACAAGTACTGTAGGGATGCTTGGCCAAAGCTATTTTCGGCATCCAAGACAGCATTAACAAGCTAGCTCAGGTACATTTGCAGAAGCTGTTTTTACATAGATCCAGTGGCTTTCTTCCTTGATACAGTCCTCTATAAGTCAATTAGATGTGGAATGGGTTTGCAGGACTGTCTCCTTTGCTTTGGTCTCCAAAGGTGCCTAAGGCAGTCTGGCACTCAACTTGTGTTAATTTTCTGCGAGACCTAGCACATTTTTGAAAACCCCAGCAGCAGTGCTGTTCTGAGTAGCTGTGTCCCCCCAGGGAGGGTGACCATGCTAGAACACCTCACGACTTCTTGCCACCCCCACTCGCAGTCCYATTGTAAAGGAGTCATTCAGCGAGAGTCAGCTTTGATGTGAAACCAAGCTACTCCTTTTGAATTACTCTACCGGCATGTACACACTGCAAAAGTGTATCAGTACTGAGGTTTTGGTGGTAAGCTGGGAGAGGAGTTAACAGCATGCTACTAGCACTATCTAACCTCAGTTGTTTTATCCCAACATGGCTGTGGTTTGGTCTTCAAACAAGCCAAAGATAAGTAAATACCTTCCTATCTGATGTGACCCCTCTTGCATCATGTATATTTTATGAGAGCAAACAGCCTATGTAATGTTGTGATTCATACCTTACTGCTGAACACTAAAAGGAGGAATCACTTATTTAGAGCAAGTGCTACAAGTGCTTTTATTCCTCCTGAAATGAACAACAAATAGGAAGAACATGAGGGAATTCCATGCAGAGATTGCTTTGGGTAAGGAGTGAGCATCAGCCCTCTGTCCTGCTAAACTTACACCCAAAGGATCCTACTTTATTTTCGCTCTTCTTGCAAGTGGGGAACCAAAGATRTTTGAGGGTAGCTCTCAATGGTACAGAGTAGCAGCTTTAGGATTCTGCTCTTTTGACTCGTGTTCCCTATTTAATAGGAGACCCTATCGTCCTTGTCATTACAATCCTGGAGCTACATTTCCATCATCGCTCATTTGATTTCTTCTTAAAATAGTGTATTGTCTTAATATTCTCTATTGGAGAATCTTATTTCAGTGAAGCATCTCATTGCAAAAGCATCTTGGAAAGAGAAGAAAAAGAGGCAAGAAACATCATTCACGTCACTATTAGTATCATGCAAGTCAACTGCTAAAAACAATTCACATAGTTCTCAGCTCCCTTGAGGCCTGACATTTAAATCTCGTATATAACTCCTGCAAGACTTACAAAAGCGTCTTAAAAAGTCTAAGTGTTGAAGCACCAGATCCAAGCCATGCACACAAAGAATATGAAGCAAATTGCTCATTAGTATTTACTATTATAAATAATTTAAGATTAAGAAATGAAAATAAAACCATTAATGTGCAATTTAAAGAGGACATTGCTATTTTACTGGGATTTTTCCTTTAAAAGCTTATCCTGAATAAACCAAATCTGTAATTCAGAAAGGATTTGCCAAATAAAGCCTCTTGAAGATTTAAATAATAAAAATGTTAAGTAACTCTCATCTGTTCCTAAGTTGTATGGCTAAAACAGACACAAGAGAGTTATATATGTTAACAATATAGTTGTCTGCATAATTGCTGGACAYTGTTAGTTTCCAAAGTGAAATTGTATCACCTGCTAACATATGTGGACACTGCACTGTGTTTTGGTCCATTGGAAATGACTATAGACCAGTCCCAATTCCTTMTTTTGTTGTAACTTCCTGAAGTTTATTGCAACACAAGAGTATTGTTCAATAGGGCACAGAGTGCAGCCTAARCAAGYTTYCTGATGACACCAACCTGRGTGGAGTGGCTGACACTCCACAGGGCTGGTCTGCCATCCAGAGGGACCTGGACAGKTTGGAGAGTTGGATGGAGAAGAACCTCATGAGGTTTAACAAGYACAAGTGAAGGGTCCTGCACCTGGGCAGAAATAACCCCAGGCATCTGTACAGGTTAYRGGCTGACCTGCTGGAAAGCAGAACCGTAGAGAGGGATTTGGGAGTCCTGGTTGACAACAAGTTACCCATGAGTCAGCAGTGTGCCCTCGTGGCCAAGAAGGCCMATGGGATCCTGGCTGCATCAGGAGGAGCGTTGTCAGTAGGTCAAGGGAGGGGATCCTGCCCCTCTGCTCAACCCTGGTGAGGCCGCACCTGGAGTATTGGGTGCAGTTCTGGGCTTCCCAGTACAGGAGGGACGTGGAGCTGCTAGAGAGGGTCCAGCAACGAGCGACCAAGATGATCAAGGGACTGGAGCACCTACCATACGAGCAGAGGTTAAACGAGCTGGGCCTGTTTAGCCTAGAGAAGAGAAGGATGAGAGGRGATCTAATCAATGTGTACAAATTCCTGAGGAATGACTGTAGGGACGAGGGGGCTAAACTCTGTAGTGTTCTCCTTAGTGGCTGGTGACAGGACGAGGGGCAATGGTTTTAAACTAAAACAGGAAGTTTCATCTCTGGGCAAGGARGAACTTCTTTCCTGTGAGGGTGACAGAGCCCTGGCTCAGGCTGCCCAGAGAGGTGGTGGAGTCTCCTGCTCTGGAGATCTTCCAAACCCACCTGGATGCCACCCTGTGCCCCGTGCTCTAGGGGTCCCTGCTGGAGCAGGGGGTTGGACTAGATGATCTCTAGAGGTCCCTTCCAACCCTAAAGATTCTGTGATTCTGTGATTCTGTAATAGTTCTGGAAAAGGCATTTTATCATTTCCCTTCATTCTGCCATTAATAGTTTGATAGTAGGAGTTCTTTTTCAAGTTAATCCTTTGCAAAATAAAAATAAGCTATCAATGTGCTCCTTGAGCACTGTGATCATCCAACCCCTTGGGCATCTTTCAGATATTACTTGTGATGAGCATAGCAATTAGCTCTATTGTGAGATGCATGACTGAAAAATGTAGCAACATGCTCCTGTGTTTAATTGCTTTTATTAAGAGTTCAGCACACCAATTATCCATCTAGGAAGCAGAAACCACCTCCCATGCCCAGCTTGGGGTCTGTGGACACATAGCACTTTTCAGAGTTGTGCGATTTGAGAGAGACAGCACCAACACGCATATTGGTCAAGTGAGGTTCCCATCTAACAATTTTAGAATATAAAAACATACCATAAAACAGCAGTTCTGGATCCGAAATAAAATCTTGTCTCAATGTCCAGTCTCTTGACAATAGTCAGTACAGAAGCTCAAGGTAAAAGCATAAAAACTAACACAAGCATAATGTTCTTGCTTCAGTTTACCTCCAGGCCASTGACTGACCACTTTGACTTGCCCCTTTTGGAAATCATTTATCTTTTCGGACAAGACATTTGTGGCAATAAGCTCAATAAACTAATTAGACACTACTGTGAAAAAGTTTTCCTTTTTTTTGCTATGTAATCTAATTAGGCACCCCCTACTGCTTGTGTTTTGGGAAAGAAAAAATAATCTTTCCCCATCTGCCTTTCCCATACTACTCATGATTTTATAGTCTCTTGTCATAACCCTTTCCTAACCCACCTATCTTTTTCCAGACTTAGGAAACCCAGTCTGTTCAAACTCACTTTTTCAGAGACCATTTCAGTTTCTGCCCTTCACTTTACCTATTTAGCCCTTGCAATATTCAACATGGGATACCAGAGTGGCATGTGTTATATTATTTATACTGTATTACCTTATATACTTCATTCCTCTAGGCTATGACATACATCTGGTGCCTGTTTCAGCACTTTCAGCTTCATTGGTGTAACATTTGCCTGGATCATRAAGATGAATCTGGACTGCAACATCCAGACTGACTTGAAAATCCCAAATATCTTAGATATTTTGGATCCAGAGTCCTTACTTGCATCTCTCTCTGCTGTGCCCTTCTATAGAAGGGTGGTCTATATAGGTGTGGACCCATACACGATTCCTCAGACTTTTCCACTAAGCACATTACCCTGCAYATATTGCACATGAAGTATGAACTTCTTAAGCAAAACAATGCAGTTCCACTCTACTGAGTATGGAATTACACTTTGTCTTTCTCGTGAAAAGTCTTGACTGGCATTTCTTGGTAAAAAATTGATAATCTGTAACTCACATCACTGAGCTTTCAGCTTCATGTGACAAGAGGAAAGRGAAAAATGCCTCCTTCTGCATTTATTGTTCTAGTGATTGGTAACAAAAATAAAACAAAACATTCCTGAATACTTTCACACAGGATTTACAAGAAGGCAACAGTAACTGTCTGCAGATAATAATTAAGTGAGGCCTGCAAGACTTTTGGGAATAGAATGCTGTCATAGCTTGTCTTTAATTTCGCTCATGCTGCTGCACAGCTTTRTTAACTAATTGTGTTATTGACTTAGACAGGAATCTATGACTTGCCATTAATTTGGGAACTGTGGAAATATGACTGTGAGAGTTCCTCTCAAGCACATCAGATACTGAGGACTTGAAGTGACAGGTTGCAAATGCRAAATAAATCCTATTGAACTCTCTCCAACAGGAGTGGGAGTGTGTGCCTGTATGGAGGAGAAAGTCTTCACCACAAATACTGCATCACTGCATTATTCCATAGGCAGCAAAACTAACAAAACCCCATTCTCTATAGCTTTACATTCTTCATTCCTACCCTCTCCTCCCCCTCTGCTGTGCACAGTGCTCTCCTTTTGCCCCTTCCTCATCCAACTGCCCTCCTTCTGCCCTCCCTTACCTCTGGCTCCTTGGCACAGGACTTCACCACCACACAGCCCTATCAATCACCCCACCAGCCAGACCCTCTGGAGACAGAAAAAACCCTCTGTGAGAGTCCCATGCCCAACACTGCCTGCAGTCAGCCAACAGGCCCAGCTGTTTTAGGGAAAAGCTGACACACAGTGACCTCGTTTGGCCTCAGATACCTATTTTAAGTTGACCAAACCTCCAATGAATGTTCATCTGACCTCCCTTGGCCTAAAGCCAGTGAGATGAGTCAGTGCAGACCCCATAACACTCTACAAAAGGAAAGTTTCTTAATTCATTTTTGGTAAAAAATGAAATGCAGAGAACACTTTGCAAATAAGCTATCTCTTTTCTCCCATGGAATCACAGTCCCTTTCTAAGAGTGTGATGACCCATTTCTTTCCTTCATTCTCTTGTACTGGCCTTAGCATTGGGAAAACCCAACTATGTGAACTTAAACCATGATGTTAATGTAATGTGCTGTCCATCATCAATGTGCCTTGATCATCAAAAAGCACATGGGCAGAGGCGATGGGAGCAGTAGTACACTAGTATGATTGCATTAAGAGAAAGGTGAGCAATCACTGAGGGGAATTTTTTTCAGAAAGAATACATCAGGAGACATAAAGGAGAAATCAGGAGAAATATTTGTCCATATACAAATGCATTTGAAATGAAATAGCCAGAGTTATCMTTCAGAGTATTGCAGCTTGCCAACAAGCAAAACCACAATAATGGCTAATAAAAACAAATCTCTGCAAAGCATAAAAAAAATGTACATTACCATTATGTTGTGGTTAATTCTCAGACAATACTGCAAAATAGCAGTGAAGTGTTACTTCCTGTCATTTAAAGGCAAAGAAACCCAAACACCAAGAATTCTTTGGGCTAAGGAATGCAGACATACATCATGTCTGTGAGAATCATAAAAAGATCAAATGTAATATTTTCTTTCAGTGCAGACAACTGCTTTGAGATTTTCCATTCAGACAGCCTTGAAAACCGCCTCCAGCATTTGCCAATTACTACTGACAAATACCATTTGGTAGTGAGTGATGTTTTAAGTGAAATAAAACAGTGAAGAAAACTGAACACGATGAAAGGATTTTTTTTTCTCCCTCTGAAGTGACTGTAAGTTATATATTCACAAGGTAGAGCTTATGCTTCCTGCCAGTGACAAATTCCATGTGATGTCGAGCGCTGAGGTGAAGTTTGTTTGACAGTAATAGGAAAGGAAGACAAAACTCGTTTTCATGTTCTCTAAAGCAGTCCAATATTCTTTAGCTATAAACAAAGGAAGAGTTGCTAATACCTCTGTTCCACATCATTCTTCATAATTTAAGTGCACTAATGGAGAGAAGGATTCTCCAGTATTAAAGCGGTCAGAGTGCAGGGAAGGTGTACAGTGGATCTTTCTGTCAGGGGCACTTGATTTACATACAAATGGGAACCTGCAACTGGTAACAACCATAACATATACTATTTTTAATAACATTTATCAGTAATGAAGAGTCAGATAAAAAAGTTCAAATTGTATGACTGGAAGAGATGTTAAAACAATGATTTAAATAAAAGCACTATTAGTACTCTTTCGACCCTTTTTTCAGTTTAGTTTTTCTTTCTTTTTTTTTTAATAATTGTGGTCCTTTCAGCTCTAAATTTACTACCTAAGGCTGCTAAGAGTATTTAGTTCTGATCATTGCATGAAAATATCTGCTCAATACATAATCTCTAATTCCACAGYTCCCACGGAGGCAGGCAAGCATTTCCTAGGAAGGAACTAGGGTAAGGAAGAACCCAGACCCTCATAGGTAGTTCCATTGCACTCTGTGCTCTGCCCAGCCTCATACAACATCCCAGAATGCCACAGACTGGGACAGAGCCGGCAGCTGAGCACACAACTCTCAAGGGCCACGTACCAACTAGTCCATCCCACATCACTGCCTCGTGTCCCTAGGGAACTGAGTTATAGGAAATCTTTCTCTTCCTACCAAGTGCAGTAGCTATTTGCCAGTCTTTTTTTTTTTTCCTTTTAAAATTATCACCTTTAACAACTTGTACAGTGCTGCATAACCGTAGCAGCTGTTTTCTGAATTATCCAAGTAACAGTCACATTTTCCCCCATACTTGACATTCAACAGTTACATCTCGTTATTGACTTCAATTCAAATATTACTTTTGTCTAGAACCAGTGGAGAAATAAGAGAGAAAAAATCCTAAGAATGTGAGTACATTAAGAACATTTTTTTCTGATGTATCACTTTGCAATGGACTGGGGTTTCTTTGTTTTACACTTCTTTACATGTTTTCTTTTAAAAAAGAAATTGTTCTGAAATTATGAAGGCTCAGCCCTTTGTATTCCCACTGCGGCACCCCACTTTTCTCTTAAAAAAAAAAAAAAAAAAATTTCTCTTAAAAAAAAAAAAAAAAGAATGGAGCAGGGAGTTATCCTCATCTAGTGAGTTTCCCAAGAACTTTGAAAAATACATTAATAAAAGTAGTCAATGTTGTGACAAGAGTCTGCACACTCTTTTGACATTACAGCTAAAAGCTTGAGCGGGGATAGATATTTCTCAAGACTACAGGGAAGAGCTGCTACCTTGGGCTCTTTGAGCATCCCCATGGAGGAATGCAGAGGCATAAACCAACATGAATGCAGTGGCCTTACTTACTGTGCACAGTGTCAGACAGTGCACAGCACCTACTGTCTGGCACACATACATTCAGTTCAGTATGTGCAGGTCTGACTGGACGTAAAGAACCACTGCTGCTCCATTTGACCACATACATGCAGCTGGTCCCGCTCATTCATTACTGCTCCCAAGGAGCTCTCTGGCATCTGGAAATCCCAGGGGGATAAAAAAAAGATCAAATTTTTTTTCCACCTGAACAACATTCCTTTCAGGAAAGCCTCAGACATATGTTAGCCTGAACTTGGCATTTCAGCTGTGCCTGTATGTTAGGGGATTAAGAGCTACTTCAAGAATAAGTAGACTGAAGTGGTGCAAACCTTGTAGACCGCATGATTTCCACCCACATGAAAGGATTCCACCCGCAGGATGTTAGCCCAGTCACAACTCACATAGAAGGTGCTTCAAGAAAGCCAAGATCAGGACATCTGCTGGCAGGCTGAGCTGTACCATACCTGGGCACCTCTAACCCAGTCTAACCAGGCTGCACAAAGGCGACTTTGACCTTACAGACACACACATCCAGCTCTTCCCAAGTATGACTGYGCAGCCTTCACCCTCATATTTCCAGTGCAAACAGTGTCTTGGTAGAGTCACTCTCTCTGATCCTCCTACCAGGCTGTAGTGAGTCTCCTGTAATTGTGATATATTTCATTCTTTCATTGAAACATGGAAATAAAGCTTGAACCCACACAAACCGATTGACTTCTGTCAACGGGTTTTGGACCACAGCTACGCTTAATAAATCCCTGAGACCAGATATCAAAGGTGAGGTGCAGCTCCATTCAAGTCATTGGAGCTAAATCAACATAGAATGACATGAGAAGAACTGATTTTCACAGATTTTGCTCAGAAGAGGCTGAGTACAGAGACGATGCTACATCTCTTGAGGTTCAGCTCAGATGAAAGTTTGCTGTGTCGACCGGGGCTCGTCCCAGGTACACATGGTTCTGTAACTACATAGAGAGAGATTGGCCATTCCCAAAGGAAGAGACCTGTTTGGAAGGGATATAAGTAACTACCAATGCAGATATCTTCAAGAGAGTTAGGCTCAAGGCTCTACCAAATGTAGAAAGGTTTTACCTACAATGTTTCTGTGAAKGCTGCCAACTGCAGACTCTGAGCCCAGCTCTCTGACCATACACACTGCCTAAGCCTTGCAGTATGCTCAAAGGGGTTATCACGAGAGCACTTCATTTGTAATGGCAGCGAAAATCTGGATATTGCTCATTCCCTTTTGTTCCCTCAAATCCACACTMTCCAGTGCACACAGCCAGAGTAGCTCATCCACCGGGTCCAAAGTCACGCAACCTCRTCAGTGAACAGTTGTGAGAAGCCTTGTACATCTCCACGACAGACAGGCTCATCACAGGAACATACCATGAACAGCATGCCTGACAAGAGCTATTTCCTACCTTCCCAATGCAGAGGAATTCATGTCCGTCTCCATGTGCATAACAGCACGGAACAGAGCTGTACAGATGGACCAATGTGGCTAAAGGACTCCATCTATCATGGCCCCTCTGTCTCAAACCTTCTTTACCTCTCTAGGTCCCCAACTCTGACACATTAGGCTAAATGCAGAAATGAAGTTACCCAACCAGGTAACTCAAATTCCTTTAGCYGTTGCTCTCATGAAGTTAGGATGGCACAGACTAGCCACAAAACAGCACAATTACACACACTTGCCTGATGATATATGATTTTCTGATGAGTACTGTCCCTGAGAGTATGCTTGGGTTTACCCCATCATTTTCGGACCCACTTCCCAGTCTGCACAGAAATGGCCATCCTGACCACCACACCATTTCTGAGGGGGCTGTCCAGAATTATCCACACAAAGTCACAGGCAGAGGAAAGGCATAAAAAAGGAGYGCGCATTTTTTGTTAGTGTATCAAACATCCTTTGTCCTGCGCAGCCTCCTCTACCTCTCCTGTCCCAGCCTAYACTTCTTCCCCCTCCACAGCTCAGGGCAAATTGTGTTCCTAGCAGGCCATTAGGAGGCAAGGTCAAATATTGTCTCCCATGACTTACACAGTGTTTTCCCACTTCTAAGCCAGCATCAAACCTCCCATCAGAAATATTTCAGAGGAGGATGAGTCATCTTTGGATGGCATGGGCCCTTCTGATCTCTCTCCAACGTCCTCCGAAGGCCAGCACACCACACCCAAGCATCTTTGCCTATGCAAAGTTCACCTTCTGGGAAGGACACACAAATTCATGGGCACTCTCCTGCTGCAAAAAGGGCTTCTTGAGGACAGAGAYACAAGTTCTGGGAAGCTGGCCCAGGCGGGTGGTACAGACAGACATGGCACCAGTCTCATGCTGAGCATGTCCCCCCTGTCCTCTCCATAGTCTTATTTGCCCGCCAAGGGTCAAAAGAGCCAAACTGCTACTGCCAAATCCATCCAGAGCAGTCCCAGCAGGAGGCAGCTACTAAAATAGCACATCGAGCGCCTCTTGGATGTATCTGCAGATATGTGGCTCTTATGTACCAGTTTCTCTGGCCCAACATCCTAGAGGAAGAGGACTGAAGCATTGGAAACACACCTAGTCCTGCCAGACCTGGAAAAAGATAATCTTACATAAGAAGTGCATGGCCTCCTGCCATGCACTAGAGCCAATCCACTTTGGCGCTGTTAAGAGTAGCCTGCCATGCCATGGTTCTGATGTGGAAAGGAAAAGGGCAGAGGAACTGAAATAAGTTACTATTTTTGCAAGCAGCAGATCCCTTCATTCCTCTTCTCTTATTTTGCTGYATGGCAGATGGGACAGCCTGAAGGTGCTCCAAGGATATGCAGTGTAGACATGCACTTGTTGTTCCAGAAGTCTCCGGAAGATGTGAGCAAGGCAACAAGCACATATCAAAAGTAGTGAACAGTCACAAATATCATGAGAATGGGAGGCAGAGAGACTCTCAGCAAGGGAAAGGCTCAAATATCAGCTTATTAGTCTTAGGTACTTGAGAATTCACACAACGTAGAGTCCACAAAATCACCCCACACAGACAAATGTTTCAATCTATCAGCCACATCAAAGGATATTATTGAAAGAAATGTGGGCAAAAGATGAATCTGGCTTTTCTGAAGGAAAAACACCTGAGCAGACTGTTCTCTATTATAACCCCACTAGCTACACTATTAGGATTGAATCAATGTAACACAGATGATTTGACCCAAGAGATACATCTCAGGTGATAGTTTCAGAAAAAGACAACATGTGTTGATCCAAGAAAGGTGCAACTCCAATTTAAAAAAARAAAAAAAAAAAAGGGAAAAATAAGAGACTAGAAAACTTCAAGTGTCACTTGAGCCCAACAGAAAGAAAATGACATTTTTAACTATTTATCTAAAACAAATATTCTGTATCCATGAAAATGTTTTTACTAATAAAATTATAGAATAAGATGACAGGTGGGTTTACTGTAATTTCTTATGTCTCTGTAGTACAGTTGCATCATCTAGTGGACAAGACAGAGATTACATTAGTTTTACACAATTTAGTTCCAGGCTCACAAAATATCTTTACATTTGCACTCAATATAGCTCTTTGGGGTGTCTTTTAAAATTTAATTCTGGCGTTAAAGATGTCTTCAAAAACATTCAAAAGTGAAATATGGAAATTATTTTTTTCTTTCCACTACGGTCTGCGATAGATTTAGGTCAGTGTAGCTTTGTTATAGACAAGAATAAAATCAACGTCTTCCAGATATTTCATTCCCTGAGTTACCCAGCTTTTGTACTGGAATTATAAAAATGGTGAATTTCAAATCATTCAAACCCAATTGCTAGTGCAAACTGACATGGAAAACGATGCAAAATTTTTAAACCTTTCAAAAGCATTAGTTTATATTTATTGTGCAATGAAAAAATTAGCTTTGTTGGGATTATTTCCTGCAGTCCTAGAGTTCACCATCTTCATCTTTGTAATCACAGCTGTAGTGAATACATAGAGTCACTTCAAATTACGCCAAATTTTGGCCTTTTTAAAGGGGTATTCGTTTACCTTCTGGAAGGGGAGGGGTCATATATCCTGAGGAAAATAATTTTTAAAAGCTCTTTCTTTAGGAATGTCATCTTTGAAATGTTTTCATAGTGTACCTAAAAGCTTTAATTACCAGGGTATGAGAGTTGATACTCCCTTATCTTGTCCTGAACAGACAGGTCTAATGGCACTTAGCAATGATGAATGACCTCCTCACATTATAGCTGAAGAAAACTGTAAACTAGAAACCCCTCTCTGTAGGACATCAAAGAAAATCCATTCCATATTTACATAAAATGACACAGGAAAAGTAGTATCATGGAGTTTCATGTTTATAATTTTTCAGTGACTTCAGACTGGACTAGATCACTCTCTACCTCCCATCTGCCCCCCCCCAAAAATCAAACTGTTTTATTTCTGTCTTATTCTCCCATCAAAAGAAGTAAAACTTTTGTCATTAGAACTACCCAAACTCAGTGTCTTCACTGAAGTCACAGAAAAACAGTTCTACTTTTGCTCTTGAAGAATAAWATTGCAGATGCACAAGTCAGAAGAGAATCTGAGAGATCTACACTATTTTTTGCATTGCTAGTGGTTAAAAAAAAATTTTATTCCTAATATTGCTGAAGTTCGTTGATCTGATTTGAAAGAATTGAAAAAGGGAAATACCCCCTATGTCTTTCCACAGTAGGATCATGGCTAAATCCCTTTTCAAACTAACATATATCCAGAGCCAAATGTTTACAGCAAGTCACTAAAGCTAAATGATTAAGTTGTTAGCAACTCAAAAGAGCTCTAAAGTGGAGGCTAAGAATAAGCATCTTCACTCTGAAAACTAGCTTTAGTGTTCTCTAAGGCGCTTAGAGAGATCTCTCAAAGCAGTTGCCTCCTCCAGCAAACAAGTTCTTAGACTAGCTCAGGATGCCCTGACACACAGCTTAGGTWTGAATCAAAAAATAATCAAGCATTTGATGATCAGGCATATATGCTGAATCACAACCTATGTTATGGTCGTTCATTCCCTTGAAAAATACATTGTTATTGATGTGTGCTATAGAAGCACCAGTCACAATTCCATAATTTATCCAGGTAGGATTTTGKTTTTGACATGAAACACATGGCTGTATTCCGGATACTTGCCATAGCACTTAAGGTAAAGCTGRGGGATTACTGCAGTGTTTATATTCAAGAGATTTATAAGCAATTCAGACTGCCTACCATCCCACACAGCCAAATCTCCTTCCTACAGTCCCTTGAGGAAGTGTAGGAGTTACAGAAGTTGAACCTGTATTTAAACTATCAGATATAAATGAGTAGCCTATACTGAAATATTAAAGTAAATAAACTTCTATTAAACTAGTAACCATCTTGCAAGACCATCATATGGAGGTTGGTCTTATAACAGGAAAAAAAATTTCTTCTTTAATTATAGCACCATCTTATCACAGAATGGTCTCGTAACCTCCAACTTGACAAAATCCCCCTTCAGTATTCCATGAATTGAATTCTTGGCTGGGTTAAGTCAGCATGACCCTACTAACTACTGTGGGACTCTGCAGGTCCTCCGACTTTAGCTAAGGATCACATCTTCTCCTTTTTAGAGAATGAAGAAAAACTTTTAGTCTTGGACTACCAGCCCAAGAGTATTCACTAAAACTGCAGCACATGTTCAAAGGAAGCGTCTCTCTAACCATGTCCTGTTTCCCACAGTCTCARCAGACCCTTTTAAAGAGCAAGCACAGATCAAGCATATACTACACTTACCACTAAAATTCTCCCAGTCTCTAAGGATTTTGAGAGCAGGGGACATCCTAAAACAAAGTGGTTTGTCTGTTTGATACCTGTCAACAGATCTGTCTTCAGGTTTACATAGMTTTACCCTGAATCTGTGTAAACTTTTGTATCCATATCCTTTAACAACCTCAAGACTTCCGTTTTCAATAACATGAAGAATTACTCCCTTCTGCTACTTCTGAACACAGTTTCTCTGAGCTTCTGAGATACTGCTGAGCCGTAGCCCTGTTCACTGGTACAGAAGGAATCTTACATGAGCTAATGAAGATTGCCCCTGGTGGGGTTAGTAGAAATTGCACATCCACTTCTCATCCCCTGGCCCAAGAAGCACTTTTGAATAGGCCCARCTAGAGAAAACAAGGCAGAGCCAAGTGATCTACAGGGGTTAAACCCCATCATTTAAGCAAATGTGAAACTAGGTTGGTTCAAAGGATGTGACAGATGCACTTACAGCTGCCTGGAGCACTCCAATTCCTTTCCCAAGCCATTCACCCTGCCCTTTGCTCCAACATGTAGAGTAAYCACTTACAGTCAGCATCTCTACATGAACCACAGTCACAGTTGGGACTAGAAAAGAATCTCAGAAGACTACAGTAAAAAAGAAAAAAAAAAGTGGAAAATAACTTTTTTTTTCTTTTCAGGACGGAATCCTGGAAAGAGGTTAGTGACTAGCAACTCAAAACCAAGGAGAACTGCCTTTGGTGGCATGGAAACTGAGTAACAGCAAACAGCAATAGCACTCTGTTACCCCAGCTTTCTTGAACCAAAACTAATACATCCGTATAGGGAAGGAAAATCCCTTTACAGACTTACAGAATCTTGAAATGTGAAATGACAGTAAAAAAAAAAAATAAAACTTTGACTGCCGGAAAACAGTTCTTTTATTTTAAGAAGTCGAGCACAGGCACAGAAAATGAACCAAAATATTTACAAGAATAGTCCTTAAAAACATATTTCTTTAAAAAATGCTAGAAGTTTTATGAAAATGCTAAAAGTTTTATGAAAAAAAAATCTATAAAAGTTGATACTTAATACAACAGAAAATAAATACAACTATCATTAAAAATAAAGCTTATAAATGTTAAAAAGAGTCCTGCTCTAAAGGTCCTTTGAAGAAGCTGCCGTTTTGGCTGCCTAAGGTTCTCTAATTTAGGCAGAACTAGATACTGAAAGGCAACCCATGATAATCTCCCCTTCTCAAAAGGGTAGRAACATTTCAGTGCAATCACCAGAACTGAATGGAAATAGAACGAATTGCCAAATAATCAAAATGCAAACTAGAAACAGTTCAGAATAATGCACCATTTCAGTTCACATTCTGAGTAGGAGGAATGAATCTGCAGAGAGCTTTGGGTAAAGGAGGGAAATTCATACTTCTTTTTGACATCTCAGGCTTGAACTTTCAATAACAGCCTGTTGAAGAAACACCTGGGATGAAACTGAGAAGGGAATCTCTTGGGGTCACAAGAGGACTGACAGCAATCTGTGCTTTAGTCTACATTACTGCTACAGTAATGAATAGACACTATGTAAACCGCTAAAACTCAGGGACACATACAGATGTCAGGAAAGAAAAGCTACAGCATCAGTACAGGACAGATAAGGGCAATACAGGGATCACCTCCCCTCTGATACATGCCAGACATCAAATATACACTAAGGAGTATCTGACTGACTTCATGATCCATGCTGTAGACCACTGAGAACAGTGAACTGTAGCACTTCCAGCGCAAACTACTCCAGAACCTGTTTTGCTTACAGCAGCCATAAYTTGTAGGAGATATATAGAAAGACACCTCTACTCCTCCCTATCCTTCAGATTAACCTTTTGTGTCACTGAAGAAGTTCAGCAAAAAAACAGAGTAAGWCTCCACATCCCATGTGACCTGTAAGCAAAACTGAGCATGTTATGGTAACATTCAATATTATTCTTTGCTGCTTAAATCCATTCAAAGCAATTGAGCCAAACAGGTCCACGGCAAATGYGATCCAGTCAGCTATCACAATTCCAGATGGGTCAAGTTGTTGCCTTTTTCAAGTTAAATAGAATCTCTGATGATTTTTGTAGAATCTTCAGTTCTTCCAAGCGCAGAGCTTCTACCAAAGCCAGGTGATCTTTTAGGTTTTCTTTGTCCCTTTTCAAATGGGAAATCTGAAGTTTATAAAAATGGTAAGAAATTACTTAATATTCACATAATTTAAAGTAAGGCAGAAACAGACAATTCTGGAAAGCTTTCTGATAAAGATTCTGTGCAACCATGTTGAAATACAGTATTTTTATACCATCCAGCAGAATAATTGCAGATKGAAAAGAAAAACAGAACATGGATAGGAAGCACACTGGAACCAAGAAGAGAAAGGTAGATAGAAAATGTCAACCTRACATCAGACTCCTAAACCCCTATGAGCCCCAAGACACGGCTCACAACTTAGCTTGGCTCACACTCTGTGCATATATGTATTTCCTTTAAAAAAACAAAACAAAAATTTTCATAACTCTTTTCAATGATGACAATCCAGTTTGCCATTATACACTCACATTTTGCTCAAATTCAGAAAGGAAGATTGTTTTTAAGAGAGCTGTTACTTCACGTTGGAGATCACTCTTAGAGAAGACCAGCTCACAAGGATAGTTCATTTGGCTTGACCAGCCCCAGAGAGCATAACCTTCATATTCTGCAACACATACACCTCACAGCAGGTCTGCAATGTCTTCTGTTTCTACCTCATGTGAGTCCACATTCTCTTTTAAGAGGTTACCCTCCGCAAATGCATTCGCACARTGGGCAACGGAGGGCTAAACATGTTTAACCTGTTCATAGGGCTTTGCATAAGTTGTGCAACATGATCCYGATATCTGAAGTACCTTAAAATTCTGCTGAGCAATTTACCAATTACCACGTAACTGAGCCTGTATCTCCCCGGTGAAGTCAATATCCTGTCCTCATTCTGTTCTCACACATGAAAATTACACTACTATACATTTACACTAGGAGAAAAAGGAATCTTGGTTACCTTGTTCTTCTAACAAATTACCTGGAGAAGGACGTGCTGCGTCTCCTCTATTAAAAAACAACATATTTTTTCTGTTACATTCAAAGTCTGCTCTTCATTTGTGGCTGAAATTACATCACCAAGCAGTGTTCTCTTCCAGCAAGTACTAGAACCAACACATTCAAACAATACACAATTATTTGCTGTATTCCCTCACTGAACAATACACTAATGGTTATGCTAAGACGCAATGTCGCTGACGTAAGGTTAACATAAGAAATGTCAACATAAGTAAAAAAGGCACACAGCATTCAGATATCGAACTAATAACATAAGGAAAACAGAAGAGAGATTTAATGGTCTGCAGCAGTGGTTCCAAACTCTGCAGGGATGATGCCCTCTCAGCCATTGCCACAGTCTGCACTTAGACTAATGCTTCGGGGCCTTGCAGCTCTGCCGTGCTCCCTCCACTTTCACTGGCCCAGAAATAAGCTGTAAAGGTTAATAACATCCGGGTAAAACTTATTAGCATGGTTTCTGCTAAAAATTCACCCCCATAATGATGCATTTCAAGGGTTTTATCTGCTGCAGTGTCACAGGAATTTACTGGGAGGTCAACTTACTCCACTCAGCAATGAAACTTCAAAGCATAGTCATCCAAATTAATTTTTTTTTTCCTCATTATAGCAAACAATGTCCAGATAACAATTTTCTATCAGTGCTGGTTGAAGTAAATTTGCCATTCGGAATAAACAATCAACCCTGTACTGAGAGTCACTGGAGATGAGCTCCAGCAAGATACTGAGTCCTAGAATTTCAGAAGTAGTCTCTGGGAAATACACCTCAGAGAAATCAAGTAGGGTTAATACAAGTCCCTCAAGACAACAAAAGATGGTCTGGAGTCTGAACCTTAAAGTAATACCCACTTTTTGAAATGGAGAGAGAAGAAATACTGTATTCCTAGTGTTTAAAACAGGAAAGTAAAAGACCAAAGCAACAAATAGGTTATGATGTCACATTATATACTCTCTGCAGCCTTTCTGCTTTGCCTCTCTCACTTGGAGTTGATGAGACTGTCACAAAAGAAGATCCAAAACAATTAGCACAGTATCGCATACATGAAGTCAGAAAAGAACTAGCAAAGAAAAATAAAACATGCTCATTTTCTAAATATTTAGACAGCTAAATGCTGAAACTTACAACTCATCTTCTCGTAGATTTAGTAACTTGAGGGCTGTGAGGAGTCTCCAAGATGGTCCATCCCACCCAAAGGTCAAGTTTCTGAAAAATGAGAATTACAACAAGCAGAAAGCATATGTGATCTTTTATAGCATGACAGTCATATTCCTGACAAGTGTTATTACAGAAATAATTTCTGATCTAAGGGAATACAGAATTCCCTGACTCCAGCTAATCTACTGCTGTCCACAGCTAGGAGATAGACTGTACACTGAGGCCTATCTCAAGCTTTGATATTGGCATTTACTACTTCCATGCTCTTCCACAAACAGCAAAGGTATCAATTTGTTAAAAAAACAGATAATTATTTTATGCTGAATTTTGACAACAGATGCAAAATTTGACTCCCAGAAAAAAATAAAATGAAAGCCCACACTGAAACAGATACCTACTCTAAAAAATCATGATCCTTTAGAATGGAAAGTTTTGTATTTCTCTGGTTATCCAGTGGTGGAAAACATCTAAGAAGAGTATCTGCACAAAAAGCACATTTAAAAAAACCAATAAATACTGTGCAGAAGAAACCACCATCTTCAATTGTGAAACAATATTTCAATCATATTTTCCAAGTAGCTAAGGACAAGACTAAAAGCTGTTATATTTCAGTGAACCTAAACATAATCAAAAGTTAATTTGAGAAATGCTCACTCACTCAAAAATAATCAACAATCTGCAAGATTGTATTCCTATAACAGAAATCTTAACTTATGAAAAGCTTTCAGTAACTTTAGTTATTTAGGACTGAGACAACAACCTTAAAGTCAATGACAGAGTCTAAGAATCATAATTTTAGAAAAGATAAAGTTACAAAAAACATTAAATTGGAAACCTCCATTCTCTAAACTCTATGCAGTAAGTGGTATCAATTATCATTCTGCTTCCTGGAACTGAAAAACATTTTGATGGTATTAAAATTATATTTAACAATGGTGTAATATGTATTGTGCATATGTGCACTGTGCATACAAATGCAAATGTGTGAACTTCTTTACTGTCCTTTAATTATTCCTTTTACTCAGATCTCCTTTTGAAGGGATGCAGCATTAACTTGCTCAGATACCGCCCTCCACTCTTCTACCTTTCAACCTATAAAYCTAACCTGATGACACATAAACACTGCTGTGTGGGTTATCAATGGTAACAAATCCATATTCTAGGAGGAGTCGCTGGTTATCATGAGGCCCATAGCAGATAAACACTTCTTCATATTTCTTGCACTGTGTATTTGTCCTAATTTCATAGCTTCTGGTTTGTTCATTAAACGCAGCTTTTACCTTCGAGAAATTAAAAATAAGATATTTTACTTTATGGCAGAAAGAGGAGAAGAGAGGTAGTTAGACTTTGATCATTACAGATCAACTGCAGGGATCTCTTCTCTAATACTATAACAAAAGGATGCAAATATCTAGTGTTGCATATGTCTGAACAGGCAATTGATTTGGTGGATTCCACACTAGTATTACCCTATAAATACGAACATGAAGAACAAACATCAAAACCTTTATCTGCAGGATTCACCACCCATCCTGTAGACAGAAACCCTACATACACAAACAACGATGCAGAGCTGGCCACTTTTGTGCTATCCCAGCTTTGTGCTGACAGACAGTCTCTGCTCTATACATGGTATTCTCTTCGGCTGCTCTGAACCCAGAGGCGAAGGGACTATGTAAGTCTTGGGATATGTCACAGGACCTGAGCCTTTTGGGAACACAGAGTCGAGTAATTACAAGTGGTTCTTCCCAGATGCACTGCAGCAAATCTCAGCTAGCCACTGGGTGTTCTCCCCACACCTCTGCTTCACTAATTGAACTAAAATCTTCAAATCATTACTATTCAGCTATCACAGGCTGAACAACGAATTCCAGAGTATATACACACATGCATCCTACTGGTGTTCTCCAGACACACTCTGCCATCTCTCACTGAACTCTCACTTAATCCATTACATATATGAATACTGTACTGAGTCAGTGAATTTACAAATAAAGAAGTGATCTATTTTTAGTGTCTTACCTGAACACTTGGGCTGTGGTTTAGTAGATCTAAATATGGTGCCAAAGCATAAACATCTGGCTCAAGAGAGAAACATTCCCTCTGTGAATGTTTCATGTACACTGTCCTGGTATTAACAGTGCACCAAGCCCACTCCAGGGCACTGTAGTTAAAAACAGTCTCTATGTTCTCAGCAAACAATGGCTTCAGGGAAGAAAAAAAAGCTTTGGAAGACACGTACAACTCATGGACCATGGCTCTCTGCTCTTGAGCCTTCTTTCTTAAAGGTTCAGGAAGAAGGCTTACTACTTCTTGCTCCATACAAACAGGACAAGTGTATGTCTTGGGCAAAACATCAAGATACGGTTTCCACAGAGATTTATCACCAGCATGCTTCTCTGCTATTAAAAATGTGCATAGTGCAAGCAAAGGAGATACACGAGGCTTCCATCTATTAAAAAATAAGATAAAATTACCAATAGAGAGGATACACAGAGGTAAGACAGGAAATGGATGAAACAACATTTTCTTTCTCTTCTAGTACTTTTAAATGTTATAAATAGCTTACACTTTAAACTTACTTGTAGTTCTCCTTCAAATCCTTTTGATGATTTCAAAGGGTCTTTTGAGTTCATTTTATTGAGAAACTATAAAAGTTGGTTTGTAGGCGCAATTTTACGTTCATCATTTGTTTTTGTTGCTTTTTTTAAAAACAGCAAACAAGTACTCATTGTCCAATATAGGCCTTTGTTCTGAACTCTTTAAAAGGCTGTATTCATGYGAGTGCTTTTTAACCTCTTTTTAATCCCTTCCCTTATTGAAGCACATTCAAAGATTCCCAATAAATCATTCACAACTGACTGAAGTCATTCTGGACCTGGCTGGCCTTAGCAGCAGGCCAAGTTAAAGTGTATTTCCAAACCTCTCTAGCTAAAATGGACTGCTCTATGTCCAAAACTTTCTTGTCTGAGCATTCCATGCACGTGGAAGAAAAGAAATACTCCTTAAAGTTAGGATCTGTATTTTAAAATCCTACTTCCACTTAAGGTGATTCATCTGCCAATGAGCAACCCACGGGAAAGGCCAATTGAGAAAGTCTTGTTTTATTTTCCTGTCAGAAATGTCACTTTTCACTTACTTTGTAATGTATTCTCCTAAGGAGCCACTAAGGACAGTAGCTGTAGTGAGTAAGCACTTTTCAGGCAATGAGATAACCAGTTCCCCTGCCTATGAGTGGGAAAAAAATAAATAAAACCAATAAAAAATAGAAATCAAATAGCATACATACAAAAAAAATATAGTTAATGTAAAATTTAACCGACTCTTTTTAGTACATGATTTCTGAAAACATACTAATGTCAAGAAGCACAAGGATGTGATGTCCAACTTGATGGAAACTGGATGGTTTTAAGACAGCCTCAGTCCAGGGAAGGAGGATGGCTGCTGTTAGTATGAAAGGTCACTGACAGAGTTCGCTGTTCACAGAGCTGGGCATCCCGTCGCTCAGCATCACTATCTTTGTTGCATGAAGATATATTGTAGAATAGATCTTACAAATATCCAGACTTTTATCAGTACACCAGTATGGAAAAGAGATATTTAAGGTTATGTTTATCCTGTCCTTGTTCACCAAGCTGGAGTCTATGTAAATAGCCTTCCTGTCTGGCTTGGGCCCTATTCATCCAGCCTCATAGGAAGAGGGAACAGATCAAGTCAATAGTCTTCCCTTCCTGTTCTACACCTGAATTCCCCTACTTGGCTCAAGCTCAGATAAGATTGCATTTCATTCACTCCAGATTCCTAGCACTGCACCTTCTGGTATCAGATATCTGGTATCACCGATTGCCTTAAACTGTAATAAAAAACTGAATAATAAATCATTTCTGTAGAAAGGACAGAAATTACTTCATACTAGTCTTCAAAGCACATAGAATCGTTTTACAGATTAGAACTGCAAATGCTGGTATTAGATGATAAAGCTACCTCCATCAAAGGGATCCCAAAGTTCTTTCCTTGTTGCAAAGGCCACTACATCCCAGAGAGCTCAGAGAAGCTCTTGCAGTAAGAGTCAAAATTACAAACCTGAAGGGCTTTGGTTGTCATCAGTCCTCTTCCTGTATCTGAAGAAGCAGAAATAAAGAGGAGGCTTATAGTAAAATACAGAAGACTATAATAAGCTTCAGAAATTAACACATCTGCAAGGCAAGACTCTAGAAGATTATATTTATCTCTAACAAATCATAAAAGCCACTTATGAGTTGTTCCAGGTAACAGCTCATTACATTATTGAGCCATAAGTCTCTTTTTCATTTTTTTACTACTTGCTGTCCAGCTTAATAGATTGCTCAGCTTCTTTTTCCACACTTTTTCTTTAAATACACCCTTCTGTGAACAGCAGATGGGCGTGTTTTTCTTTAAACMCACTTACCTGCTGTAACTTCAGGTTTGAGCTTTAACTACACCTTACAGTTTCTATTCACAATATTTTGCCTGACTCATACAATCTTCTCTATTCTCTTTAAATAAAACAAAGGTTTTTGAAATACAGGAAGAAATAAAGGGATAAAATGCAAGGATATTTATCTTCTTTTGTAAAGCACCATGTGTCAACCTTACTAAATGAATCCCATCTCTACAATCATTTACTTATTCTTTAAAYATCAAAGGTCTGTTGAAATAACATATAAAGAAAAAAAAGGATGAAGAACTGTTAACAAGGTTTGGTTCTAAAAGTGGAAACACTTAAGAGATACTATTTTCTTCTACATAACTGTGCCATTAACATTTGAAACCTCAATTTCTACAAGGAACTCTGCACAGATGTGCATGTGTTTTTGGCAAATTCTCAACCTGAAGCTTTACACCAGCCTATATAAAAAACAGTGTACAGTACTTTAAGTCAATATCTACGTGTTTGTATTTAACCATATTCCTGTCCTTTTGTTTGAAAGAGTAACAGTAACTGAAGACATTCAAGTGTTAGATTTAAAACAAGAGCAGGAATTTAACATCTTTAGAAGAAACAGCAATGTATATCACCAAAAAATTAAAACATTACCCGAGAACTCTGCTGGCCTTAAATTCCTCTCCTCAAATCCTCTGTCTTTCAGCCACTTCTTTAGTTTAATGTATTCCAGCTTGTGACTACTGTTCACTTTAAAAAAAAAAAAAAAAGTTAATTATTGATATGAAATATCATTCTAATGGAAAAACAAAAGAAATTGGAAAACATTATTTTATGTCCAGAAAAGACATGTTTGGGGCTTTTCAACATAACACAATGGGGCAATGGGGCAGCAAAAAGGCTCCCTTCTCATTAGCTTGTTAAGTTCTGAGCCTCTGGAAATTGGGACTGCAGGACTTACTCAGCACACTCCAGGGTAAAGAAATTTAAGAATAATGTAGTACTGCCCATTAGTTAGAAAACATTGCTCACTCTTCAYGTGCTCTGATTGCGACTGTTTATTAATGCCAGAATCTTTGTACAGAAAAAGCTGACATTGATCAATGTTATTTTCAGAACACAAACGTGTTTGACAAACCTGCATCTGGACAAGCAACTGATTACATTATTATTTCRCTTTACTTCCATAGATTGTACCTCCATTCACAGAACTCTGCACGTGTTTCCTTCTTCTCTTTCGACCTGTCCGACCTCTGTTTTTCTTCATAGTAAGCAAGTTTTGCCTTATTTGGCAAGCTGAATTAAAAAACAAAARCAACAAAAACAACATGAAACACTTTAAAAGTTCCTTAAAAAGAGCCTATGGCTCCTTCAGTGCTCCTTTCACGCATTGCACATTTTTTTTTTTTATCTCAATTACAGAAATCAGATCACTACCTATTTAATACATTAACGTTACACACATTGCTCTTTAAATGTTAGAAAATATGGTATAAGCAAACCCCCAAATAAAGGTGAACGACGAGGGAGAAGGAAGAGGGGAAGGTTTCACCTTCATCTGGGCCACAGTCCTCTACAGGAAAAGGGCTGGTGGTGTTTACATACACAGAATTAAAGTACTTTTTCAAACAGAAATGTAATACAGCTTTGGAAACTAACTGGTCTCTGTGCAGCCTCTGTAGTTTATTTCTTGTAGCAATAAGAACAGCAGAATGGCGACAGAACGGGCTCTGTGTGCAAACCAGCAAAGTTAGCCCTGGTATACGTGAACACAGCGCCCAGTATCACGCACCACAGTCACAGAGCAGCTCAGGGACTCAAACACGACCCGTGTTCGCTCGGTGTGTACGCGTACGCGGGTGCCAAAGAGGGAAACCACCCAGCGAGGCAGGACCTTTTACTGCCCTTGGACGAGGCCTCTCACGGCACCCCCGCGARGAACAGGGCGTTACCGGTTACACCCAGCGCGGCCAGAAACGGGCACAAGACCGGCAGAAGAATCGAGGCCGRAGCGGTAAGAAAGCGGGTCCTGGGCAAGGCCGGCTGCCCCCGAGCGCGGCCCACCTGCTCGAGGCGCCCGCGCTCCCCCAGCGGCGGCGGCGCCGGCCGCTTTCCGCCCCCCACCGCTGCCCGCCTCGCCAGGGGGCGGGGGCTCTGCGGGCGCCATCTTAGCTGCGCTCTCYGTCCCGCGCTATCTCTCCCAGGGCGGGTGGTTGGTTCGTCTCCTTCTCGGGTGTCGCGGCAAGCTGCGTGGGGCTGCAGGTGGGTCGGGAGGGCTGAGGAGCGCTTGCTTCTCCGCCAGCCCCGCACACGGCCCTGCCGCCTGGTGCAGCCGTKGGAGGGGAGAGGGGGAGCTGGTCCCGCGGTAACGGAGCCCATCAGCCGTCGCAGCCCCTGAGGTGTCGGGTTTAGCCGGGCTCTGCCGCTTTGCCCTCCCGTTAAGAAGGAAAACCGGCGCCGGGTAGCCGGGAGAGAGTGAAGCGGGGCAGTTTGCGACGCAATCGGGGCTTGATGGCGAGTCGGGAAGGGAGATGGGGGCCGCTCTGCGAGGCGGGTCTGTAGCGGGGCAGCCGTTGCCCGCCTCGGAGCTTTTACGTGTGTGTTTTTAGCAACTGCTTAAGGCTTCTTGCACCTGCCTGCTCGGGGCTGACTGCAAGCCAATCTGGAGGGGAGAGTTCAGTCAAAAGGGAACAAAACAGTGGTTTAGGTTTGTTTGTTATAGGGAAAATAAAGCTTCTTTAAGCATGCTGTGCCTACGAGAAAAACAGCAATTTTATTGAGCGTGTGTTGTAGCTAAAGSATGAAGCGTTAAGCAGAAAGAATCCTGTAGAAATGCTAACACTAATTCCTACCTGGCATTCCTCTGCTTTTGTGAGCCCTCTCACCTGTTGCTCCCCTCCCTTTAATGTAATTCAAAATGGAATTCCAAGTAGTACTTCTAGGATAACATTTTAATCCATTATCAAACCTCCACCCTTGTCCCAAGGTGAAATTTTCTTCTTTTCCATTGCAGTTAGTCAAATTTTGGYTTAGGCTCAGAGAAAATGTCCGGTACTCCAGTGGCTGTAGTGACGGGGGGCAACAAAGGGATTGGATTCGCGATTGTGCGGAGGCTCTGCCAGCAGTTCCAGGGGGATGTGTACCTGACGGCGCGAGACCCTGGCAACGGACAGGCAGCCATTGCTAAGCTGCAGGAGGAAGGGCTGCATCCTTTCTTCCACCAGTTGGATATCGATGATCTGCAGAGCATCAGAGCCCTCCGTGACTTCCTTAAGGAGAAATACGGAGGGCTGAATGTGCTGGTTAACAATGCAGGGATTGCTTTCAAAGGTAAGAAGCTGGTTGTCKGGGAAGGTTTTGTGTGCTGTAAAGTTGTGTGGGGAAAGATGAAGGATGCATGTAATCAAAAGCTTCTTGTGTGGAGCTTTTGAGCCAGTGACACTCTAGCTTTTTGTCTGGACAAGCTGCATGCCTTCTCAAGCATAGCAAGGTAAAATGCCCCTTTCCTTAGCATCTCATGGTCCAATTTGGCATGTGAAAATCCTTCCCTGAAGCATGGTGTTTGCTTTGTGTACCAAGCATGAAAATAATATAGGTGCATGGTCAGGATATGAGCAGGGTTGGATTTATTGCCTCTGTGCCAGTGAGTTTCACCAGGCCCATGGGAACTCATCATCTACACAAATATCAGCCATGCTCCTCTGGGATCTATGTCTTCTCTTCTGCTTTCTCATTTTTATCTTGTGCAAGCCTCCTGTCCTACTGTGTTGCTCAAAGATTACAGCTGTTAAAAAAGAACCTTCAGGCCCCTGTTTTCTTATCAACTTATCTTTGACTTCSTCAGGTCATTTAGTTACCTGCAAAGCAGTTAACCTAAATTCTGCTGAGTCACAGTTCAGAGTAAGAATTAACTTCTTCTCTAGCAGAAAGGGAGGTTGAGAAAATAAGGGAGGCACAACAGCTGAGAGGTAGAAGAGTGCATTTGCCACAGAGATGTTTCCAAAAACAAATGGAGAATTGTGTCAGCCCCAGAGGGATCTTGAGCATGATCAATTACTAATTCATTTCCAAGTCAGTGCAAACTAGTTCCTCTCATATCTTCAGGGAGGGAAGGATGGAAACTTTACTTTTTCTTTTGTTATTTGGTTAGTTGGCTGGTTTTGTTTTTAATTTCTTTGCCTGATCTCCAACTGGGACAGGAATTACAGCATGAATTAAGGAGGCCCGTCAGGTAATATGGATCAAGCCTCACACAATGCTAAAACTGGAGTTTTTTGTGTGTCCACTAGGAGCGTGGCTACTTCTAGTTTCAGTCACTCTGTGTGTGGTGCTTTGCAGCAAGACTGCTTATGTTAAAGATGGGCCCTAGAGGGCTGAACTCTTAACATAGTTGAGCTCTAAGGTGAGCTTGTGACAGTGAGAAAGTAAAATCTTGCAGCAGTGACAAAGAGATTGTTTATCCTTCCAAACACCTGCAGGTACTCCAGCCAGTATTTCTTTGATTTCTAATTGAGGTCCTAGCTCAGCCTGCTTGTGACARTGAATTTGAGCAAGAATGGGCTATCACCAGCAGTTCAGTACCTGAATGGCTGAAGTAGAAACTCCTGCAGTTGGTGCAGCACCATTTGCCAAAACTCCTCTGTGAGATCTTAGTAATTGACTGACTTGCTGTTGGGTAGRCATTGAACAGATAAACAAGTGAAGTATGGTGAGCAATGGAGGACATGCTACYTCCTTTACAACAGCATAGATTTTTCTACTTGGAAGTTACATGCAGATGTTTAACCTAGACTCTTCAAGCTGACAACTTGCTGTTTKTCAGCGGTAGGCAACACAGTTAAGAAAGGAAAAAAGGAAACAACTGTAACTAGCACTGTGTAAGTAGCCAGCACTGAGGACAGAGGGTTTATGTACAGCTGACTGTGTTGCTTGTACTCTGGCTTTAGCTCTAGCTTCTTGGCTAGACCAAGGTTGGCATTTCTACCCAAGCTTGCTTTCTGTCTCCCCAAGTTTGTACTTGCATCTCAGACTTCATGCTTTTCTTTATTGTAGTGTGTGTTATTACTGTCTCTAGGATGTTAGATTTGTCATTAAATTATCAGCTCAGTTTATTTCCACTGCTATACAGATAGTCCAKCAAAGTCCTTATGCCAGCAAGAAAGCTCCTGTCTAAAACAGGGATGTGCTTGGGGTCACATTCTGAGTGAACCTGTCAGAACTGTCCTAATGTCTTCCCCCTAAGCGTGGGGAGATCAGATTAGTGAAAGGTTTTAAGCCATATGTCTGGTTAGACAAACGAGCAGATCTTTGGGGTGTAGGGGAGCATCTCTGTTGCTGAGTGGATATGAAAGCCAGAGTTCAGTGTTGTMTGGAGTTTGGGTTTCTTTGCCCCTCCAGCTGTTGTAGCTTTTGCAATAAATGGATCATGACCCCTGGTCTATGTCTCAGGTTTAAATGCAAAGTGTTACAGCCTTTGATGGACTACCTGTTGCTCAAGAGAGTATACAAGTTGGCAGTTTTGCAGTGTTTTACAGTAAACACGCAACTAGATTAAATACTGAATTGACCTGTCATTGCTTCTCTTTCAAATTGACACAGGTCTGGSATATGTCCAGACAAGTAGAGCCCTGCCTAATCTATGCAGGTGGCCTTTACCATTGCACAGGTTGAATCTGTAGTAGATRAAAAGGAGTCCTGTCACTTTGTAACTCTTGCTTTACCATTGTCATGGAAGAGACTTGACCTATAGATTTCTTGCGAGCCAGTTTGTTAGTTGATGGCACATCCTGCACTGCTTTTGGTGTTAGCAAGCTGTTGGTATTGTCTTGTGAAGTCGATGCAATTTTGTGGTCCAGTTACACTGATGTCAGTCAGCAACCTTCTCTTTCCTAGCTTCTAGTGCCTGCTCTTTCGCTGTTGTCAGCACAGCCCTGCCAGTCCGGGGAGGTGATTTATGGAACATGTTTACTGCTTTGTGTTGTTTTGTGTGTGTTTGTGGTTTTGGGTTTTTTTTGTGTGTGTGTGTTTGTTTCTTTAGACTGCACAAAGTCTTGCCTCTGCATCTGATTTTTCCCTTCCTCTCCCTGCCCAAGTTAAAATGAGGTAAGAGCTAAGAACATCACTGACCTGTAATTAAAATAGTTTTGCATAGCTGGATTTTTCATTTAAAACGATAGTGATTTTTTTTTTCTTCTGTATATTTCAATTGCTCAAGTGTCATTTTTCCAATTAATAAAAAAAAAAGAAACTTTAAAGAAACTTTTGTTGTTCAGTAGTTCTGCAACTTCTTTTCAAAACACTATTTTAACGATAATTTTTCCTTTTTCTCCTTTCTTTCTTTGCTGCCATTTCCTATAAAAAAGTTCTCGACTCTACTCCGTTCCCAGTCCAAGCAGAGGTTACACTGAAGACTAACTTTTTTGGAACCAGGAATGTTTGTACAGAATTGTTGCCTCTTGTAAAGCCTTATGGTAAGTGTTACTTAACAGGAATAGAAAGTTTTATGTGAACGTAGTTGCTCCTTCTCTAACAAAATCCTGATCTCAGAAGTACACTGCCCTGCAGCAGATACCTTGGTACACTGCATGTAAGAGAGTAGAGATAGTTTGTGGTTTTCTGGTTTTAAATGTTCTCACTTGTGTATATATATATATATGTATATGTACATATATGTGTATATGTATGTAAGTCTGCTTTTTGTCYAGTCTCATTCTTCTGTTATGGACTGGAGTGGGATTCTTACAGCATCCTTAAGAAGTAGAGAACTCCTCTGTGTTCTACCTATGACATCTGCCTACATAAAGAGTTTTTAGTTMAGAAAGGACATTYTGAGRATGCAGATAAATTCTATTTTTAGGTATTTCCTTATGCTATCACTTGAGTTTGATGTGACATTTTTGTCCTTGTAGCTACTGCAGAACTTCTCCACAGGCTTGTTGATTTATGTCAAGGGCTGTGGCCTTTGGTTTGCATTTAGCATTTGCAAATATCAGTAGATGTGTTATTGATGAACAATAATAATGAGATTATATCAATATGTGAATAATTTATATTCATCAGAAAACACTCTTACATAAAATACTACTATTTTTCTAACCTTGGAGGACTGAAATGYCCTGGATTCCTGCCGATATATCACAGATATCCGTCTTTCAAATTATTTTGTTCAAAACCCTAATTAATTTTAAGATTTGGTATTTTCTTTGTTTTTAATGCAAGCATTTTCAAGACTGGTGATTAACAGATCTTTGCGTGTGTGTAAAAAAAAAAAAGTGTTTGTTGTTCTACATAAAATATAGTCTATGTTGATGTTTAAATACATTTAGGATTAAAAGATTAAAAAGATTTTTAAGATTAAAAAGAGTACAATACATGGCATGTAACCTGTTAATCTCTAGGGAGRAGGGGAAAGAACAGAGAAAATTGCTTTAGGGAGGAGGGTGTGGAGTATATTGGAGCATATCGTACCGAAGTTCAGGCGTGTTAGCTAACAAAGTGTTGATCTCTGTGGCCTTTCAGATCTAAATCTTTCTGTTAATTCCTTAGTTCACAGTCCAAATCATGCTTTTTTTTTTTTTGCTAGTGCACAACAAGATAGCAATATAACAGTTGTGGAAAAGAGTAATGATTTACTGATCCAGCTGATTGTCACATCTGTGCTAAAATTGTGGGAGATGGTTAGTGCACTGYAGTTTGCATACCGAGATCCATAAATCAGCAGGTAGTCAATATCCAAACTGATCTTTCTGCATTAGGACCCAGACTGCTTTTGCTGAATTCTGTATTCTTCTACCTTTAGGGGTATGTTCTTGTGGCACTTTATTCAAAATATTGGAAAAGTAAGAAAGCCTTCCACCAGAACATCAAGATTATATTTAAAGTCTAGTAGCTGTTACTGAGGAAACCATTTAGTACTATGAATATGCCTGTAGATTGCAAAAGGACATTTTGTGGAAGCCTTCTTTTTGATAGATTTTTCAGTTTTGCTTCTTAAATTACCTTTTGCAYTGTAATTCACTGGAAGTATTTGGCATTCAATGGACTGTGATATTCCAGAGGCTATGCAAAATGGTCCACGTGAAATATTTTATGGGTATGCACATAAGTAGTGACTATTATAACTGTAGAACAAGTTCACTTCAGTGTCTCAGCTTATTTAGAGTGTGTAAAAGTGATTAATTAGTCTTCTTTTCTTTTACCAGGCAGAGTCGTGAATGTATCTAGTTCTGTAAGTATTTCATCCCTGGCAAGCTGCAGCAAAGAGCTTCAGCAGAAGTTTCGCAGTGACACAATCACTGAAGAAGAGTTAGTGAAGCTCATGACCAAATTTGTCGAAGATACCAAGAAGAACACACATCAGAAGGAGGGTTGGCCAAATACTGCATATGGGGTGTCCAAAATTGGTGTTACAGTCTTGTCCAGAATTCAAGCACGGATGATAAATGAGAAAAGAAAAGGTGACCACATCCTTCTCAATGCCTGCTGTCCAGGGTGGGTGAGAACAGACATGGCAGGTCCTAAAGCCCCTAAATCACCAGATGAAGGGGCTGAGACCCCAGTTTACCTGGCGCTTTTGCCTGCAGATGCTGATGGTCCTCATGGCCAGTTTGTTAGTGACAAAACTGTTCRAACCTGGTGAGCTTATGTGTAGAGCCACACAAGAGTGGTAGGATTGCTGTGGCTCACTTGGACTGCCCTGGCTGGATATTTACTCAGAGCAGTCTCATCCTGCCGCAGCAGCACTGAGGCAGTCGTCATTATGGTGAGGGTTAATTTTGGTRTTTCTCMAAGATCRTATCTGCACAAGGGCACGCCTCCCAATGCACAGCAGTGTGTGAGACACMGCAGGTCTGCTGGCYRTGCTGTCAGAAATCTGATTTGTGGGTGSTGCAACCCAAGTGAAGTGAATTAATTTGGTGTTGCCCTAATGTAGATGTACTTGACCTTGTTTTACCTGAATTTATTCTTGATTAAATCATGGGTAGCCCTTCTSTCATTCCCTTTGAAACGGCCTACATCCAACATGGAGTTGGGAGGAGGAGACAGGTGCCTTATGCTTTTTCAATGCAGTAGATCTTTACGGGAAAAATATTTGCTTTTGTGAGGGATTTAGGGGGTTTTGTTTTAAATTTTGGAGGTTTTTTGTTTTGCTACAGTCTGACCAGTTTGRGGGAAGGCTCATAAGACTAGAACAGGATCATTGCTTTATCGACATTCCTTATTATTACAAAATAGAATTAGGTAAAAGTAAAAATACCAATGATTTATCATTAACAGAGTAAATAATCTACTGACTTTATTGATGTCTATATAAACAAACATATATAAAAAATGATTACTTGCTGGTTTAGATTTGTACAACTGGTTTATCTTGTTACTAACAATCTGTAATGCTTGTTTGAATATATCTCTACGTTTTCTGCACCTAGATTTGTTGTTGCAATTCATGAGGTTCAGGACATACAAAGAGAAAATAAAGTACCAAGCTATTTTGCCAAACTATTCTCTAGGGCTTGCTGCTCATTTATTTCACAGTTGGAAATTTCTGTATTAAAAATCTGGATTAAGTGTTGCTCATGTAACTGAGAAGGTTAACTGTGAATGTTGTAGTACTGTTACACAGTAGGACTGAAATACATAATTATTGTGATAACCAAAACAAGTCATCCAAGCAAAATCATAGGCAGGGAAAGCAATGAYATGGATAACACCAAACTTTGCTTTTTGGGACAACTTGAAATTCTCTGGTAGTCTTTCAAGGTTAATCATTGTTAGGTTAATCAAGGTTAATCATCACAGCAGTTGAAATTTCAAAGTTGTCCCTCAGGCAGGAGAGCAGATATATGCCTCTAAATCTGTGGAACACTAGTGAAATCAAAGCATCTTTACATATTTTTTAAAAAAAAATAAAAAAAAAAAGTCAGGGCTCAGGCTATATAGCCTAAATGTGTTTAGGCCCACATCTCCATGGGATTTCTGATGTGTTGGACGGCAAGTTAAATTCATTTAGTCCTACATTATTTTAAGAGTTTGCTGACCCAACRAGCAGTTACAAGCTGTAGAAGAGCAGGGTTCAAAACTAACATCATGGCTTGCAGTGTCACCAACCCCAGGGTTGCAGATCACAAGCTCGGCAAGGAACTTAGCTTAAGGTAAGGCCATGCCTTCCTTTCATACTTTTGTCTGCAAACATTGGGCCTGAAGAGAAAGCCTTACCCTTTTTTGTCTCGCTTTTAATGAAAGCTGGTATTACAGGCAAGAGTAAGGTATGGGGGGAGCATTAACCAGCCATGGTTTAAGCCTGAAAGCACTGGAGACGGAGGCCTTGGGCTGCGGCAGGCAGCAGGATCCATGCAGGCTTCAGCTGCTGCCAGGCTCAGCCGGGCAGCAAGGCTTGCTCCTTGCCACAACCTGTCCTCTGCAAGGAGAGGCAGCTGCCCTCTTCCTCGGGCTGGGAGTTGGTGGGGGAGCAGGAAACAATTGCACATAAATCTGTTGTAAAAGTCTGTTAATTCTTAACCAACAATCAAGAGATGATGCCAGAGTGATGAGGTCAACTGTGGTTTTCATTGGTTTCCCCTGGTACAGTTTGTGTTCAGGGATCAGGTCAAAAAGCATTGTATTTAGTAATATTTTTTTGTTTTGTTTATAGTAATCAATACAGCACAAAAGGGTGATTATTAACTGGTCTTTCAAGGACAGAGTAGCTACTGTTTTTATTAAGATGGGAGAACTGCCCCACAGCTAGCCACGAGGTGGATGAGCACTGCCATGGAGCTCTCATGTTAAACTATTTTCCATGAAAAAAAAATCTCTTACTCGCACTTGAAATTTAAGGGCAACAGATACCAATTACAAATCCCTGCATGAAGCTTTTTGTGCATTTTATGTACTACAAGCAGACTGCCTACAGTAGGATAGTTCCAAAAGCAAACAAGTCAATAGAAACTTCACTACTGCTCTGATGTACACAGAAAGGAGCATGGTTTTGATTTGCTCTTCTAGGTGTAGTTWTTAATTCCTTGGCAAAATAAAACTGTGTTGTCCTGGTTTAGTAACAGTTTGTATGCTATTTAAAGATGTCATCTGTCAGTAGAAAGTGAAACCTAGTTCTTCAAAAGTTGTGTGTCCTTTTAGTTGGCATGCATGAACTTCACAACYGAACTCCAATCCAGACTTCCACAGAAGTGAAAGTCTGGAATCTGGGAATGATGCTGGGGCTGTGCGTGGCTTGCGGCAGGGCGCAGCCGTTTGCAGAGAGCAGAAGGCAGGGAATGGGACATGCAGGCTGCACGGTAAGCAGGCTGCGTCGCTGGACAGGGCTTGCGTGGTTCCACCATGTGGCTTGGTTGACTCCGTTYTTAGAGCTGCCTTAGAGCTGTTCTTAGAGCTTCTTTCCCATGTCCTTTCTGTCTGCAGTGTTTTGTTGCTTCCGGATTCTGTCATGCTTGCAAACAGGGTATTGTATAAACTTTAAGGAAAGTCTTAGRAAAGAGGTGAAGTAATAATAGTCTGTTCTACTCCATAAAACCTTTACATGATTTACTGCTTCTCTTTATAGAGTGTGTCGGTAACATTTTTATTTTGGAATTTATTAGCCAAAGAAAATGTCTGGCAGTGCAGTAGCTGTGGTGATCTGAGACAATAAGGAAGTGGATTTACAATGGTGAGAGCTCAGGGGAGGCTGTTTCTTTGGGATGCCAAAGCCTGTACACGAGGTGGTCAGGCCTCAGCAGCAAAATACTGCAAATGGAAGCAGGGTCGGCGTCTGCATCATTTGGATAGAGATGGCAGGGCCTGCAGGGCTTTCTGAAGGAGAAGTGCAGGGATCTCAGTCTGCTCTTCTGCAGAGCTGTGCTTGGGAAAGCCAGTGATCCAAAGGTACTGGAGCAAGCAGGAAGGCAAGTGGTTTGCTCTAAAGCCTCCAGCATTCAAAGTGGATCAGAGCCAGATGGTTTCTATCAGGCTGCCCTGCAATGCTGACAGCTGCAATGAGCACCGTGCTTCTGTTGCCATATGGTCCCAGCAGTAAAGAGGACAGCACAGCGGAGTGCAGCACGTTCAGTCCTTTAAAACTGCACCGCACAAGCACCTGCAGGCTCTGAGGTCAACTTAACCAAAATGCAGAGAAAATACAGATAAGTTAACTTTTTTCCTTAAATGTTCTATTTCATTCTTTTTCTGCATAAGTGACAAAGACGACAGGAACTCTGTTAATTTATTTACATCCTTAGATAATTTTAATTGAAGCCAGCACTTAAAGTAGTACGACCCAACATACAGGGAGTGTCCTGACTTTCAATGCTGTGGAGTTCCTCTTGCTTTAAAAATGTGATTTTTAAATCACATTTAAGATTTAAATTATCTAATTTATCTAAATTAGATATCTAATTAGAAAATTAGGTAATATGGCCATCCAGTATTACCTGAAACATTTAAATGCAYAACAAAACTGAAAGACCTCCTTTTGGAGTGGACAGTAAATAAAACTGCCAGTTGGGCCAAGTTCTAGCCTTAGAGGCCAGTTTTTGTTGTCTACACACTTCTTCACAAGGTTGGCTATTCTCAGCACTGGTCTATCTGAATGAGTAGTACCAAATGAAACTTCACGTTTCACTTTGGGATTTTGTTATTTTTCCTTTGGATCCGGCTCACTGAGGTTACTCGGTACCCTTAAAATCTTGTACTGGGTTTTTTTAGGTAGGTGGCCTATACTCAGATACTCTGAACCAGCTGATGGGCATCCTCTATTTTGTGTGCTTGGAGTACAGTATTTAGGGATATATAGCAGAATTGGTTCTGGTTATGTTTTATTTAAATATACACTGGTTTAGACTCTTGATGGAGATAAAATACAGAAACCAAGTAACTTATTAAACATCCTTCAGTAACTAATGTAAATGTTGTCACTTTCATGGTAGAAATTTAACACTGGAAAATGTGAGGGATATTTCTAAGGCAAGTCCTATACCACYGTAGTAGATAAAATAGACTGTTCTAGTGTGAAACAAGCACATTTATATCAATCTCACATGAAAGGCTTATGAACACTCGTTAATTGTAATATAGCCAGGCCATCTCGAGAGATAACTGCATAAATAAATCTACTACTTTGATCCAATTCCAAGGGCTAGGATGCCCTTGGGATCCTGGCAATGTTGCAGTGGTTCATGTAGCAAACCGGGTTAACTCCTAGTACAAAGTCCYCAATGCTTGGTATGATAGGCATGCTTTGAAATAGCATAAATTCTTAAGGGGAGGCGGGGGAGAGGAAAAAAGATTGAGGKTTTTTTTTTCTTTTGGTGACATATCAAGCAGCAGATTCATGAGCACCAGAGCTAACCAAGTTGACTGGTCTGGAGGTCAGCTGGTTTAGGCRCATGGTTTGAACACGGCTTACCACCCTCTGAGCACGTCTGTGGTCTCTCTCACCGGGGAGTCTCCAGTGCCYGCTACCACCTGACCTGATGCTGCCGCCGTTCCTCGGTGGGAGGTGAGGAGGATCTCACTCTTCTACCTGKCTACCTATTTCCTTGAAATTCTAGAAGGCCTCTGTCATGTTGTAAAAATAGYAAATAGGATTGAAAAATTAGGAGGAAATCATAATGAGATGAATATATTATGCACCCATATACACCCAAAAATAGACCTCACAGTCAAACAATAAGCACTTTGGAAGAGAAGAACTTCTAAAAAGATAGCAACCCCCCAGACATTAATTATAAAAGTATCTTAAACAACATACTATATTTTAGGACGTGTACATCACTTGTTAGACACCAGTGAGAATCTCTTTGCTCTCTTAGAAAGTCATGCAAAACTAAAATTAGTAAATTGAAACTTAAAAGTGATGACATTGCAATTTTAAAATATGAAGTAAGGTCATGCCCGTCATACTGAATTTATTTAATTTCACGTCTAAACAAGGGGAAACATTATATTTAAGTGTTCAATGTGTTGCATTGGGAGGGAACCCTAACTAAAACCTAAGGCCCAGATTGCTTTAATTCTACTCTGTTTATGAAGATCTGACTTCCCAAATAGCTGGAACGTGCAATGGCCACATGGGCTACAGGAAAGCTTGTGAGTAACTGCTAGGATTTTGGTGTAAAATGACATTTGGTGGAGTCAGGCCGGCATAGGGAGGTTTTTTCGGGTACCGGCTCCAGCTCTGGAGTGACAGGGGTGTTCGTGGCCGGAGGGTGAAAGSACACGTGGCGGGAAGCTGCCCCGGCTTCACGTCTGGTTTTGACCTGTCTGAGGCGTGCATGAGGCAGCCCCGCCAGCCGTCATCACGGGGAGTAGCTGTTATTTGCTAGGAAAAGAGCATAACACATCGCACTGCTAAAACCTGGTTAGCAAGGGGAAAGACCGATGATCTCAARAAAATGAGAGACTAGATTAACGTATGATTTTTCTGGGGAAGATTGCTGAAACTTCAAAAGCCACCCTCGACTCTCATCCTGGGGGGATCCAAATGGGGTGGGGAGGGAGACGGGGCGCACAGGGTTCCTTTGACATTTTCATCCACCCTGAACTACCGGAGCTGCCTGCACGTGACGACAGCAACAAGAAGGAAAAAGCCGAAGCTGTCTGAGCTGACGAGCCTCTCTACTTCAAGACGTATTTTGTATTTCCACCTTACCTGAACKCTTGCCCGGCCGCAGGGCCCAGGGCTCCCTGCACTGCGACGCCACCGCCAGGGGGCGCYGCGGCGGCGGCCGAGCCCTTGGGCCGCACCATTGCCCCGCGGGGGGCGGCGATGGCGCCTGCGGCGCTCGCCACGGGCTCGGCGGCTCCCTTCCCACGTTCCTCCCGCGCCTCGGCAGCGGGGAAGGAGGCGGGAGCCGCCGCCGAGCGGGGACACCCGGTGAGGCCGCCCCTGCCGGTCTGCCCTTTACCCCCTCGCCCATCCCAGGCAATGGTATCGCCCGGGCGCGGGCAGGAGCGGGCGGGGCACTCGCGCCCTCCTGTTGCCGTAACGACCGCGGAGCCGCCCCGCCCGGACACGTCGCCGCGGAGCCGCCGCCGCCGCGCCAGGAGCTGCCGAGGTGCGCGGGGCCSTGCCCGGTGCGCGGGGTAGGGAGAGGTGGGGAGGTGCGCGCATCGGGGCGTCGCCCGCGGCCGTTGTCGCCCGTTGGGGCCCCCAGGCGGTGAGGGAGGTGGGGGTTGCGGTGACCCGCGCCGCCCTCCCCGGAGCAGCCCGCGCCGCAGGTGAGCGGGGCAGCGGCGGGGACTCCGGCGAGCGGGTCCCGGCGCGGGGGGCGCTGACGAGCCGGGCACGGGGGTGCGGAGGGCAGTGGGGCCACCCGCGCGGCCCGGCTTGCTGGGGAGATGACCACGGAGGCGTGGGAAGAGGCTCCTGAAGGTCACGGGGGAGAACATAGCTCGCTTGTTGCTTTCTGCTTTTTCTTTTTTTTTTTTTTTTTTTTTCCGATTTATTTATTTTTTTTTTTTTTTTTTCATAAGCTGCTGACATCTAGCCGCATGATGAGTATTGATGCTCAGGTACCTAAGCTGTTAAAATCCAGCGCTGCTCCTCGGGATGAGAAGCCGCTGTTTACCCGTCTTTTCATGACATCACTTCTTAAGAACGGAACCTAATGAGCTGTTTTYTTTCTACTGAAATTTATCTTTCTTTTTCTTTTTTTTTTGTTTTTGTTTTTCGAATAGCCACATGGTGTTTTGTTTTGTTCTCCTGCGACAGCGAAAACAAAAACGGAGGGTGCACTGCTCTGGTAGAGAAACCTTGCCCCCAGGAACACAGTTAGACTCTGTGTGTGCAGATCAAGTCCTAGTGCCATAAGAACGTTTTAGGATATGGATTCCTACCGTATTTGGAGCATCTGAGTGCTCTTGGTAGTTTGCTTGCTGTTGTCGAGATGGGTTTACCCAGATATACTTGGCTTACAGATTTAAGTTTGTCATGCTCTGTTAGCAAAGCACCTAAACCAAATTGATCTGGACAAACCTCTTAAGAAAATGTCARTGCTCTCAACCTGGCAGAGAGCTATTAGGATACTTCTTAGCACAAGTATTGATCTAATGTAAGCAAATACAATCCAATAGTCCAGTGACTGAGGTCCTCGTGTAAGATGAGGGAAACAGAGTTCAGTTTCTTGTTCTGCCTGCTTCAGGGCAGTATTTACAGTGRCTTGCTAGTTATTTAACTGAAAATGTATTGCAAGTTTGCCACTTTGTTAAGCAAACAGGAGGTTTAGCTTCCTTAAGCTTACTGGACCAAAGGTATCTGTATCTCAGAGGAAGAGTCTATTCTGCAAGTSGGTGTTTTTCCCCCTCTCCCCATCTCTCTGCTATGAGCTACTGCATACGTCTTGATGAGAACAGAAGGTTTTGAAATACTTACTGTGCAACCAAAAATAAACCTCAACCCAAAACATAAAATGCCATCAGGGCTAAGCTTTTTTTTTTTTTTTTTTAATCAATACGCTTCATAGAGTGGATGTAGGCTGCACACCATCCAGTGCTTATGCCAACAACGAGCAAATCCTGCCATCAGCGAATGCAGAGACGGCTTAAAGCTGCCTTTAAATTCATTCTCCTTTTTTAACTGCATTCAATTTGCTGCTAAAGCTTTGTCCTGGTGTAATATTGAATATTGCTACTTATTGAAGTTAATGGAGGCTATATAGTCAGTTGATGATATTTTCTGCAAAACTACGAGAGGTGGACTCCTTCTAAAAATGCTCCTTTATRTAAGGAGGAACACTTAGACTTATTTTTGTGTCCCAAATGTAAGAAACAAAATGCAAAACAAAACCTTCTTTAGAAACATAAAATATTGGTGTTATTGAATTTACTATCTCATTGATGCAGTACAAGTTACCATAACTTGGAGTTCATAAACCTGTGCATCAGTATAAAGGAATATTTTGAAACTAGCTCATGAGAGAACAGGTATCATAGGTAGCATAAAAGTTTAGTTGTGACTTCCAGTACTTAAAATGCAACCAGGCCTGTATCCTCGTGCTTTAAAACAGTTTAAATGCTGGGAGTTTTTTCCTTCCTTCCCTCCCTTCCCTCCTTTCCTTACCTTCCCTCCCTTTCCTCCTTCGTAGAAAAAAGAAAATCATGTCTGTAAGGCTTGTATTTTTTTCTGTGAGAAATACTGATACCCTTAGTGAAATAAAGGAAGAAAACAATTCAAGCACCCACTTGACAAGTATAGATGCAAACTTCTGAGAGCTCCTGCTATGGGCTGAAAGGTCCTTTAATGGGATTACTCTGAAAATCTGTGCTTTGATAAAAAATATTTCAAATTCTACTGTTACAGGTGATTTTTCATCTGTACAGTGTTTTGAAAGGGTATGAAAAGCATTAACTTCTCCTTCTTAAGTCCTTGTCAGCCTTTGACTGTTTATAATGAGACCTTATAGTTTCCTATAAGGTTCCAGGGAGATCCACATGCATGGAAGAAAAAGCGTGTTTCATAAACAGGAGAGTGTGACTACCAAGCCACAAAAGTAGGCAATGTGGAGTTGTAGTCATGCCTRTAAAGCTATTTTTAATTCCATTTTGAAATTTGATCAAATGACTTGTTTATTGTGATGTTTTAGTGTTTCCTCACATATATTGCAATCTTGTAACAACTTAGCTATGTCAGAGCTTAAGCGTTCATTTTCTTTTCATAACTGTGTGTGTCTTAGTTTATCAGGAAATTTCACCTTGCTATGAGAACCTAAGATGGATCCAGAGGAGCAGGAGTTATCAGGTGATTACAGATACAGAAATTATTCTTCAGCAATTGAGAAAGCTTTGAGAAACTTTGAATCATCAAGTGAATGGGCAGACCTTATATCTTCCCTTGGAAAACTCAATAAGGTACAGTATCACAAAACCAAACAAATAAAAATAAGTTTTGTATGTTTATTACTTCTCTGTAAATTGCAGTACTTGGCGCAGRTGAAAAATCAGCCGAGTAATGTAGAAAAGAAAAACACCAGCTAGAAAAGGAAGGGCAAGGAAGTAACTAAAGCGGTACCTTTATATGAATGTGATAAGTTCTGGTAAAACCAACAGAACTTTTTTTCTTTTTTTTCGGAATAGTGTTTGTTTCCTCTATACAGCTTAAATCTGACTTGGGTTTTTTTTTTTTTTATCCGCTAAGCAACAAAAATATCAGGTTGGTAGTTAGTCAGTCTAAAGCAGCTAAATAAATACTCTCCTCTTGCTCTAGAAACAGAGTGTATGCTCTCTGTCTTCTATTCAGTCCCTTAGTTTAAAACTCTTCATGACMRTATGTAGGAGAAGAGTAGTTATAGWCATCTGKGAAGTAGAATGAGAGGAGCTCTTGCAGCGTTCATAAGAACATACGTGTTGTTTCCAGATGGATATCTTGTGTGACTTGGTATGGTTGCTAAAGCTTAATTCTTCAGAGTTTCCTGTGGGAAGGGGAATGCAAACTGAAGTTGAGAGAAGCTGGATGTTACCAGGGCGGTAGGAGTCACRAGTTTCTGCCTTCACTGTTTCTTCCTGGTCCCTGCTGATAGGCACRAACTGAGGCACATGAAGATAATTTGAGGCCTTCAGAATGCTGCTTTTKTATTTTTTATTTTTTTTTAAATTTGAGAGTGAGATGATACTAATGGCACATAGACTTGACCAAGAATATGCACTGTGGCTGGTTAGTGTCTGTCTGAAATTCAGATATAGAACTACCAAAATACATGGAGTGTAGTAGAAACAAAAAAGCTCTTAGTTGCTATGTCAGTCCATCTGCTGTGGTGTTTTATAGACTTAATCTTCTTTAGAAGCATAAGAATTGGTAGAACAAGTCATCCTTTGTGTTCACATGCTTCTATCTGTTATCTGAAAATAAAGGTCGTGTCAGATAATTCAGAGGAATATTCCACAAACGGGAGGATTGTGAAATAAGTTGACARTAGCTGGGCTCTTAACTCCTGCGTTTATCTGGTCTCATACACCCTAAAGCATAAACATAGCTGTTGAGTTCTGTTTGTTTTCAGTATTTTGCTAACAGGAGCCTGCCTAACTTGGGCTACAGTCAGTTTTTGTAATCTGAGGATAAATGAAAGAACAGGGAGAGATTAGGGAGGAGGGAGGAGATCAAAAATGTCTCAGAGATAAAACGTGTTGTTTAGAATGTATTTTTAACACTGCACAATAAATACTGTATTCAGAAAGTTGGGTGTCAGTAACTGGTGTTTAATGCTGTCTATTACTAAGCAAGTGTGAAATGCTGCAGAGCAAGTAGAGAAAGAAGAAACGAAATACAAGGAATCTGAGATGGACTTTTCTTGTTTCTGGGGTAGTTTGGAAGAAACCTATACTATCCCTTTTAAATCCCTTCAGGATCTATGTATTGTTCTCGGGATCTATGTATTGTTCTCGTTAATTGTGAGTGTTCTTATACACTTGTAGTATTTTCTCAGACTTTTGCTCACTGCTATTTTGCAACAATGAACATCACTAGTTAATATATGCTTATAAAACTATTTCCACAGAAACTTACTGGATTTACCCTTTCAGTTCAGGGATTGGAAGAAATAGTATGAGTTTTCCATGTTTATAGATCAAGGAAAATGAATAAAGGGAGCCAATCTGGATACAAGCTTCATTTTTTTGCTACCTTGAGGCAACATGATGTAAGGCTGCTACCTTCAGCCTTACATGATGCAAGTGGTTTTAGATCTTTTGTTGCTGTTACTTCTGAGGAAAAGAGACAGCTCTGCTGTGTCTCTCTATTGTTACTCAGCCACCAAGGTTAAACTGAAGGTTCCGTTTTCCTAGTTCCTCCCTTGCTTCCACAATTCTAAACCCACAGTCAAACAAAATAAATAGCTGTTTCATTATGACTTTTAGAACCACACAAGCAACAGAGAAACTTAATTCTCATCCGAATGATTAGACAAACTGTGGCCAGTTTGTAGATACAAGATTGCTTTGTCACTTAAGGTAGCTGAGTCTTGCCTAACTTTAGCTGGATTCCGTATGGACAACTTTACCTTCAATCTCTTCTAGGCAGTGTGTGGAAAATCTCACAATGAAGAACTGAATGTCATCCGTAAAGGAGACAGAGGARTCCTATAAATTTATTCGAATAAAGASAGAGTCCACTGGSCATATCCCTGTGGGGTCTCCCAAAGTGCTGGAGGTCACAGCCCMCCTTTTATCCTACTTCYSGGCYGAGTTCAGCCCTCTCCTATTCCCTATTGGCCAAGRTACTCRGGAGTCACAGGCTGCCCGTGYGCCTACAGCGAACTCCTGCCTCCTGCCAGCTCTCCTCACCTGAGCTCACCTGACTGCTTTGTCCCCCTCACTCCTGGCCCCRCTCAGTCTCCCYCTGCATTTATTCCTTTGTCYTGCTCATCAGCCAGACTGTGRGAGAACTCCCTTATTTGTCAAGATGCAAACTGGTGTGTTCTGCTCAGCAGGGAAGGAGACTCATGGTAAAGCAGACATTTAAAGTAAATCAGCTGAATCTTGTTTTAAGTTYGCATATGTCCTTCCCTGGCTTCATAGGGGGGCCGAGCTAAAGTGGTGCAACTTGCCTATGTTTTGAGCCGACCTAGACCCCTAAGGTTAGGGGAGGTGACTCTCCTCTGTAGTGTCCTGAGCAGATTTTTTTTTWAAAAAAATCGCATCTCTCTAACCTTCATGCTTGTTCACACTTGATTCCTACAAAAGCTTAAGTCAGCAAAAGTTGTTAGTTTATGCTACCATTTGCTAATCTGTGTAGTTTCTGTATGTGTGTTATGCATCACCACAGTGAAAGGGAAACATCAGAAAGTAATATTTATAAATAGTTTTAGATGACAGAAGGATATAAGGGGGCAGATGGGAACAGGTGACCTTAAAGAGATGACAAATATGGATGTTAATATTTATAGAGGAGTTTCAACTTTACTGTGGAACCTATTTGTATTCCAGTTGTGAATCTCTCTCCATGGCTTCTGTTAAGCACTAGTGCAAGCTAGTGTAAACCATTCATTTGGTAGCTGTGCTCACAGACCTGCATATATATATACATTTTTTTGGAAGATACTATATTATGCCTAAGGTTTTCGGATACTCAATACAGGCTGCTGCATCCAAAATTCAGTAGTTTGTTGTAGTTTTTTGTGCCCAGATGTGATTGTTATAGAATTTACCAGCTTGATGTTGGAACAGAAGAAATTACTGGATTTTTTTYCCTACTTTTTAAACTTAAAAATAGGTGATGGTTCAGCATATGTGGGCTTGTCAGTGAAACAACAGATGCTTTCTACGTAACTTTCATATCTTTCATGTAGAGTACAAATTCAGAGACATGCATATGAAAGCAATCGGTAGAAGGGGCTTGAGATTATTTTGCAAGCCTTTTCATTGCTTGAAGGTATACAAATCCAATTTCCTTTTTTTTTTTGTTTTGTTTTTTTTTTTTTGTTCTGAGTGGCTTTTATCTAGATGGTAGGCATGCATGTTTCTAGGCCTTTTAAATGTCAAGATACAAGCAAACAATAGGTAAGCACCACTGCTTGCCAAAGGGCACACTAAACAATAGTAAAGGCTGGATTCTTCAGTCTGCTTTTATAAGGAAGCAATCAAAGGAGGTTTTCAAAGYACACTGTAAAACTTACTGATTTACAGAAGATCACAAAACCTTACTGGATTTTGGARGATGGATGTTTAAATTCCCCTGTTTGCAGGCATATTTAATCCACATGCATCAAGAAGAATGCGTCTGTTGACAAGAATAGTGGACATAATTTTGTCGTGAATATTGAAATAGCTACATGAACTATTTTTAACAGTTATTGGATATCATTGGCATGGAGCTTTCTTGGAAGCTTCAGTAATAACTCTCAGTTACTTTGGGATCTGCTGGAAAAGCAGACCATTGCTTACTTTCCAAGCAGGATATTTAGTTATAATTAGTGTTTTCTGTGAAAACAAAATATTATGAGTTTTGAAAATTAGTTGCTATAGAAAGACTTATTTCATGCTTACAGCATGAYTGACTGTTGCTCAGTAATGATGGCAACATTTGTTCTAAGAAATCCTTTACATTGCCTTTTGTCATTGGATGTAACGCAAGTGTGTAAATGGACCATTTTTCATGTCTTTCAGTACTACTTTTTAGTCTTCAATCTGCGATTTCAAGAGCTTTTTTTTTGTTTGACTTTCAGTCAAAATAAGAATTTTTTTTTGTTTTTGTAGGCTTTTCTTGCATCAAAAGCTTAAAGTTTAATATAATGCAGCTTAGTTTGACCTGTTTGGAGTAGAAGGCTGGAGAAGTCTTAATGAAGTGTTGCAACTACACAACTCTTTATTTCAGCAGTAGCACTTAGTATTACAATGCCCTCCCTTTTGAGGGCAGAGGAGGAGTCATCTTAAACTATGGATTTCATGAGTATAGCTATGAATTACACCAGTTAATTTGTATGAGTGCTGCTGACAGCCATGTGTTTGTGAAGATGGTTGGTGAAGACACTGGTGAAGACAGCACTTGCCRTCTGTTGCAGACAGGCCTTGTATATTGGAGAAGGAGGAAGCCTTTGCATTCTAATTGCTGTGTGGAACATCATCACGCCCAGTGCATAAATGTACTGTGAAGAACTGGGGATACATTACAGTGCTAAAATGAGGAGTAGGTTTCTTTCTATGCATAACTCACAGTTTAGTAGTTTCAGCTATTGCTGGATATAACTCCAGGTCCATTTTGCTTTTCTCACTGTCATGAACTTCATGATGCTGGTTTTATGGAAACTGGAGCTTTTTTTAAGATATTTATACTTGTTGCTCAGAGGAAACTGAATTGTAGTCTCTCCTTCTCCCTTGTCCTCGCACAACCATTGTTATCTAAACCAAGAATTACAGTAATTCCTAATKGAAAGTAGTTTTATAAATTGAGGACTGTATTACATTTTTCTCCAGAGTTATGATTATGTATATACAAGTATTTAGTTGACTTTAAAAAAGGCCTTTYCAAATTATTAAACTGATCTCTGATGGTGCTATAAAGTAGCATAGACTTTCTTAAAGTTAAATTCAGTTGTTCAGAATATTGCTTTCAAGCAAGAATTGCCTACACCGTATTCCATTTTTTTGTAAAAACAAAATATTTACTTTATAGAGAATGCCTGACGTTTGAGAAGCAGAACAATGTATTCATTAAACTTCTRTTTTAAGCAAGCTGTTCACTAAGTGTCTAAACTTACATGTAAGTGTATCTAACTTTGCCCAGTAAACATGGCATGTTCTACTAGTTCTCAGAATTAAGTAAGTCTAGGCTGACTGCAGACTGTGGCTATACTGGAAAAACACGTGTTTTCTGTGTGTGTTGCCCTATCACTAAAGAACGAAGAGAATTAGATGAGAAGGGTCAGGGAAGTTTGGAAAAATGAGCTTCTSATGCGCTGGGTATGATTTCAAACCTGCTACATAATAAAATCTTTCAGTATCTGTCACATTCAGGAGTTACTTAAGTTAAACTTGATGTAGGAAGGGAGAATCTCTTAGAAAAGTTAGCAATGAATCACAGTAAATCTCTTTAAATCTTATGTATTCTGAAGAGATGTTTTCTAATTCTTTCAGAGAAGCAGTGTGAAAACGTGGTATTTTTCTGCATTTTTCTTATCCTCTGAAATTTGGACATATGCAGGTTTCAGTGTTTCCCAGGAGAAACAGTCAACAGCAAGAGATCCCTGAATATCAGCTATTGGGCTCTTGAAGTGGCTGTGTTGTTTGTTTGTTTCCTTACCCTTTTTACTGGGTGTTTTCCATATTCATTGCTGATGTTTGGGGTGGGAGAGTTTTCATTTGCTGGAGGAGTTTTACTTTACCTCCTTAGGAGATGAACTAAGTCAAGTGAGATGCCTACTAGAAAAAGACATTTTTATAATAGATCTGATTGCTCTTGGTGTGATACATTGACTTTTTTTCTTCTCAGATAATTGATATTTAAAATTCAACTGATAGAATATTAAGATATTCGCTCAACCGTAAGATCCAGGGAAAATATTGACAACCAACATGTTTTTCTATGTTTGCCAAGGGTGTAGATATTTATATACCAACCAATATAAATAGAGTGTTGTAAAGTCCAAGTTTCGAGCAGTCTTCAAAGTGCTACAGGCTTTGTAAATCTCTCAGACATGTAGATAACTCCATAAATACAACCTGTTTAGTTTTGTATGTAGAATGCTGTTTTCTTGGATTAAATTATTTTAACACTTTTAAAATAAGAGTTTTCATGCTCATAGTGGCGGAGGAGAGAAAGGGAAACTAATTGGTTCTCAAGGATATCTCTGCCCTCTGCACCTGTAATATAGAATAGTATGTTTCTGTTCCGTCTTATGAACTTGCAGCCTTTTTCTTCCTGTGTGAAGTTTCTTTACTAAAACCTCTTCACTTAAAAACTGGTCACTGAGCTTAAACAGAGCAGCATRTAGGAGAACCATGAAATGGTAGCTTCCTGGATTCAAGCTTCTCATGCCTACAGATTGAAAAGTTCTAAARATTTGTGCACTTGTGTGTCCTAGTTTGTAATTGTGATGCCCTTTCTCAGGAATAAGAGAAGGAACTGCCAGTTTAGAAGCATTGTGTAGAATCAGAACACTGCTTGATCTTTGAGAGAGGCAGGAATCTGCCTAATCCAGAAAATATCCCAAATGTCAATCTACCACGAAACACTTAATTGCACTAGCAGACAGTGTGCAAAGGGTGCCATGGTATTTACTTGCAACCTCTTTATTTGATGGTCTGTTTCTGAATTGAAGAGAAATATTTAATTGCCCTAATGAACTGYGTGTGTAGTTCAAAGAAAGAGGCTATTCAGTTTGTTTTTCCAGGGGATTGGCCTAATGGCAATGGTTGATTAGTTCCTGTTCTGAAGATCTTATACATCAATACAGGGGCCATATTWGTCAAAGYTTATTGAACGTGGCCACACAGAGTTGTTCCATATCATTGTTCCATCTAATTGCCCCTGCTTTGGAGAAGAGGGCTGCCTGTTTACTTCAGCTTTAAATAGAATAAAACTTTACAGGAAAAGTTAATGATTAAATTATTTCTTTATTTCCAGTCCTTAATAGCAAAGATATTTTTCTTCCTGGCTTCTYCTTATAAATAGGAGAGAGATCCTCTGTATTTGTCCTATGCATCCTCTTTGACTTTAATTTCTAGCCTTTAAGGAAAGTATAACTTGAYGCTTTCAAGTTGTTCGTGAATGATTTGAACTCAGCTGCAGATCTCTGCTCTGCTAATRTAACAAATTGTTTTTATGAAAGAAAACTCTATGTTTTTTATTTTTTCTGTTTGCTAGTAGTAAGTCTTTGAAATGCAGCCATACTTGACATCGTTTCTTATGTAGCAGCTGTTCAGTCTCACCTCTTTTCTTGCTTAGGCTCTTCAGAGTAACCTGAAGTATTCGCTATTGCCAAGRCGTCTAATCATCAGTAAAAGACTATCTCAGTGTTTGCACCCAGCATTGCCTAGTGGAGTACATTTAAAGGCACTAGAAACGTATGAAATAATCTTTAAAATTATTGGGACGAAATGGCTTGCCAAGGACTTATTCTTGTACAGGTAAGCTTCTTTTAAAAAGATTATTGTTTTTCACAATGAGTCTTAAAAATTGTTAAATAACTTATTTTWCTTGTCTTTATTTTTAAAAGCTCTGGTTTGTTTCCTCTGCTGGCAAATGCAGCAATGTCAGTGAGACCTGTTCTCCTTGGTTTGTATGAGAAATACTTTCTTCCTCTCCAAAAGTCTCTCCTACCTGGTCTTCAAGCCTTTGTAATTGGACTGCTGCCTGGATTGGAAGAAGGATCAGAAATTTATGACAGGTGAGAACGAGTGTCAATTTAGAAMACTTAGATAACATATCTTTCTATTACTCTTCTTTGAAATTCTGAAGAAAGTTCTGTCGACCATCAATGTAAAGAGAGGGCTTTGTAAAGGACTTCTACAGGAGGAGATAAAATAGTAGAGWACTGAGAAGAGTTGTCAAAGCAGAGAATGTGCCCCCATTCCTCCATTGTAATTGCCTTTAATTTCAGTATACCAGTCCTATGTGTAAGAACTATGACAGTATCATTTTATCTTTTATTTTCATTCATTTACTGACTAAAGAATTGAAATTATTGCTTTGTAAGTATGAATATGCAGAGTATTTTCCAATTTCCAGACTGTATATTGGCTTTCAAAGTCTACAGTCAGCTTAAATTACTTCCRATTCAGGAACACACTTTATTTTAGTGGGCGTGCACAGTGCCAAAGAATTGAGGTGTGCAGGGTTTTTTTGTTTGTTTTTGTGCAAGCAAATGCTGGACATCTTTGTGTGGCAAGGGCAATACTGATAATGCAAAGTGGAGGAAACTAACTAATTCTGTGATCTAGAATACTAGTTTCCTAAGTGCAGTTTTATAATGTAAAATAGAATTAACAAAAATGCATTTTCTCATGTGAAATATTTCTTCATACAGAACAGATGCATTGCTTGTGAAGCTCTCCTTATTAATGGGCAAAGAAGTGTTCTACGGAGCCCTCTGGGGCAGTGTTCTGGTCAGCCCATCCATCAGGCTGCCTGCTTCTCTCTTTGTAGTCAGTCATATCAACAGAGAGCAGTCTGGAAAGCAGCAGAGCTACATGCTCGGCACTGACTACAAGCTCACAGTGAGTTCGCTATCCTCCTAGAGAGATACTTAGCTATGCCAATGTGTTGTACCTTTTCTGTATTAAATAGAACGATGCCCGTTTACACTCTTTCTGGGTGATAGTAAGAGAGGCTGGGAAATGTCTGCCCTTCGGAACWATTTAATGTGGTTACTTTGTAGTTTCTTAAGTATAGCAGCAAACCTCCCATGCAGATTATGATCAGCCTGCAGAATGTCAATCTTTGCAAATATCTCTAGTTTTTTTAATCACTAACTGTACGTAGAGTTAAAGGATCAGCTGAGTTGTAAATTAGGAAAAAAAAAATCTCCTTTACCTGTTTTTTTTTTTTTTTTTTGTATTTTTTTTTTTTTTTTGTATTTAAGGTATTTCTTGAAATATTTTTCCAACTACAGGCACCTTCTGCCATTATTTCAAAATAGAAGACTTTGCCCACTATGATTTTAGTGTACTTCACTATGGTTTTAGTGTACTTCGGTAATCTCAAAAGAGAATTCTGAAACTTAGTATCTTTTCTCTCCCTCCGGCTACCACTCTTCTCCTCAGTCAAATGAAAAACTGCACACCCCCCTCCTCAATCAAATGAAAAAGTGCATTAGGTGGTATATTATATTTAATTTCAGTGATGGAATAATTTTAATAGTGGTATMAATAATATCTGCATTTTGTAAGGCATCTGTCTGATATCTAGTGATATCACATTGTGACACTCTGTATTGTTACAAAACTAAGTACTTATGTAATTATGAATGATATTTTAAGAGTATTTCCACAAAAACATTTTTAAAATTTGTTTTAAAGGGAGGAAGGTGTGTGTGAGTGATTATACTCTTGACAAAAAAAAAGTCTTATGTGTTGTGTGATCAGGTTTGACTTCTGCTCCTGCTCCTTGTGGTTATTTACAGTGATCATAGTTCATATTTTAACATTAGGTAAAACAGCACTATGCTTTCTTCTCCTTTTATAGATCAAGTCTTTGTGTGTATCAGTATTGGATTCAAATGTCCTTGTCCAAAGAAACACTCTGGAAGTGATTCTGTTCTTCTTCCCATTTTATACAGCCTTGGTAAGAGGACTATTTTTGTGTTGTGATAAGCACACCTTGTGGAAAGGCATCTYTTGTGAACCCTGTCTAGCTCCCGCTTCTGCTACTGACAAGTATTGGAATCTTGTACCTTCAAAACCTATAAATGAGATTGGTTTTTTCGTCCCCCCTCATTTTGAGTAGCAGCAGAGATTCTTTCTGAAACTCTTTAGAGCTAACCTGGTTTTACCTTCAGATATTTCAAATGYAGCTTTGGTTTGACAGGCCATGTTTCGTATCTGGAATGTGCTTGAAGTATTCAGGCCTGAGTCACTGCACACAGGAAAAAAAAAAATGCAGATTTTTTTTTTTTAGATGAGATGTGAGTGTTAGAGAATGCCTGCACTGAACTACAGTATTTTCCTAAGAGGCTAGGAAAACAAATACTGCTGGAAACACTAAATTTTCTCCACTGTTTCCTAACATCAGGTATAACTGAAACTTCAGTATTTTTAGCTTAATCATRGCTCTCCACTGTGTTTATGATAACAATCACATAACTCTTAAGAGATTCTCTTTCTTGAGATTTTCAGCATACAGAAGTTTATTATTGATTGCTTCYTGCTTCATTTTCTTTCAAAACACTATTAATCCAATTTAAAAAGCTTGTCACGCATTCGATCTGTTTCAGTGCTTGTAAACAGCTAAGTTTCTTTGCTCTTCCTCATAGGACTGCAATGAAAGTGCTATCCCATTGCACAGGACTGATTTAGTCTATATTCTCTCATCAGCTACGCAGACACTGCTGAGGAGAGACATGTCACTGAACAGAAGATTGTATGCRTGGTTGCTAGGTACTGTACAACTTGGTGACGTTCAGTATACTAGATATCCTAGAAAATTCAGTGCTTAAAAATGCAATATGCTTTCTCAGCAGTTGAAGAATGGTGATAAAATAGAAAGCATTGTTTAGTTGCCATTKATGAAGCATTAGTCTAATAAAATTATACATTCATATGGAAAACAGGTCGTCTCTTCAGAGGCTAAATTTGTTCCACTGTCCTGAATCATGGGATCATTTCTGATGGACCARTTCTAGTCCCCTTTGTGGTTCATTTTGAAGTGGTTAACCGGTATGACTACAGTCAAGAAGGGGGCTGTGAAGGAGCTTCTCCCTGTGTGCCTTCCTCTAGCCATATCAGAGAAGATAAGTGATGTGATGATTTGCAGTCATGTAGTTGCRTGAAGGCTAGGGCTGGATCTGGGCTTTATGGCTAGATCTGAGCTTGGTTTCARTTTAAATTGGATGCCTGAAAGTGGCTGTCCCTGGGCAATATGTGAGTTGGTTTCAAGCAGAGCATTAGAACCAATTTTTTTAGATCTATACAGGTTAGAATTCCAAAGATTTTTTAAAAGTAAAATATGCAATGTGCCTTCAATGTTTGTGTAATTGATATTAAATTGTGCTCTCTATGTCTATTTCTCTGTAGTAATCATCCCTTTGATTTGATTTKTAGGTTCTGATATTAAAGGGGATACATTTGCTCCAGACTCTACAAATTCTGAAGACCCAGCTATTTATTTCTTTGGAAAATACTCCAAAGATCTTTTAGTTGAGGTCAGTATTCATTTTATATGGATAGAATTATGAACTTTTTAAACTTTGGAGCAAACTGTACCCTGTTGTTCACCATATGCTGTGCTTGTGTTGTGTACTTATGTATGTGTTTGTACTTCAGAGCTTCAAAGATGACACTGGTTATCCTTTAATCTTATACTTTTTAAGATGACTGGTTATACTTTAATCTAAATGTATTCAGTGCTGCACCTGCCCCGTTGTTACATGTGCTTTCAATATAAACAGAATCCTGTGAAACTAAAGAGTTGCATTACTGAAGGACTKCCTGAATTATTTAAAAATGTTTTTCTGAATAAGTTCTACTCTCTCATGTATTTTAGGAGAGATCATTGATTCGTCTGGCAAGTATGGATAATTGATGTCTCCTTGTAGCTAGTACTAAAGAAAAGAATTAAGCTCAGGAATGTTTTGTCTGTTAATAAAATGGCAATATTTCTTTTTCATGTAACATTTAGATGTTTTCTTTTTTTAATAGAGTTTGATTGAAATATTACACCAGAAATTCTCAGAGTCTGATACGGAGGAACGGCATCAAGATTATTTAAAACCTTTCCGCATTTTAATCAGTCTCCTTGACAAACCTGAAATAGGTAACATTATTTGTCACTTCTATTGCAACTACTGAARGCTGTTATAATGATGACCTTTCATTGCCTTTGGAAGCAGGATTTGAGCAACAGCAGCCAGAGTTCTTCCTAATTCTGAATGTGTGTTACTGTGCAGCGGGCCTGTTTTCCTTCCTGTCCTTMCAAAAAGAATGACACCAGTTCAGAGCAGTGTCCAACCTGAGGTGTGCAGATGAGTTGTCTCTGTAGAAAATGCCTTGTGGGTAACTCTGCCTTGTGTAGCATGGGTGCATCCCAGTGAGGATGACTCTTCTGCACCCAGAACTGCAATCAGAGTGGTCCAATTAGAAGCCCTTCTGCTCTAGCCTTAATATTCTACTCAGCTTATTCCTTGGAGCTTGATATTTTATATCCTGATGGGCTCTGTCTCTCTCTCTCT
>PTEX01000037.1:3106787-3159923 GCA_003342815.1 Eudromia elegans
TTTTTCTGCTTGTACAAGCATTGTAACTGACAGGTTTTGTCTGGCCTTTATGGATAGGTGGTGTTTTTTTGTTTTACTCTATTGCAAAATAGAGAAGTGTTCTCAAGSTACACAAGAGGATTGCTAATTGTCTATACATTGACTGTTGTTAAAAATCACTAATGCTTGATTCGGTGATAAATGCTGCAAAAACATCCTGTCTTATTTTCATGAAAAGGGGACGAGGCTGGAAGCACTATTCAGATTCTCTGTCATGTGGCATCTGACCAGAGAGATCCAGGGCAGCAGAGTGACTTCTCACAATCGGTCCTTTGATAGGTATTTTCCACCTCTATTTGCTGAAGCCTCTGTGTGTGTGTATTTTGTCATATTATGCTTGGATCTGTTATTCTATTTCTGGGGGGGGTGGAAACCATATGAGCAAAACTTAAAATGTTTTAAATCCTTGATTTACTGACTTCGACTGCTGAGTTCACATAGCATACTTAATCCCTTTACTTCTTGTCTGAAGGAAGTTTTTGTAAGAATAGAAACAATTTAATATATGAAGGAAACAATTTAATATATGAAGAGTAGTTTTGTACTGACAGATTTCTTCATAGTTGGCATTTTTTCCTCTTGGTGGATTAGATTAGATTTTTCCACAGAAAATGAAACTAGAACCAGCTATTTGCACCCCCAAAAAAATCTATATTTTAGACTTGAATGACTTCTTAGTTGCAGGATTGTAGCCTTTGCATAAAATGGGGTCAAAACAGTAAAGACCTTTGTAAACATGTGGAAAACTTAAAAATATGCTCATGTTCTAGTTTGTAAATAACTGTACGGCCTTGCTTCTAGAAATGCATGCATACCCATTCAAGAAAAAGTTGCGCATAATCAAGTTATTGGTAGCAAAGATGAGCCGTTGGCCAGCATTTGTTTGAACACGCACTAAAAGAGCATGATTACAGCATTATAGCATGCACCTGCATCGGTTCCCTGCCCCTATTTTGTTGTTTGCATTAACCTTTTCAGGACTTGCAATTGTACCTTTTCATTCTGGTTTCTCCACTCAGGTCTCTGTTTGTGGTACTGGACAGTCTCAATTGTTCTGATGCAGCAATTGGTGCTGCAGCGCAGGGCTGGCTGATCCGTGCTCTCTCACTTAATGATGTTGCACGGATCCTTGAACCAGTCCTGCTGCTGCTGCTTCATCCAAAGACACAGCGCACCTCCATCCACTGCATCAAACAGAAAAATTCAGCAGGTAAAGCTGKTTTTAGACTGAAGCTGTAAGTGCTGATGTAGCATGACATGCTCCTGAACACTCCCTGGAGATAGCATTCCTGTGAAATGTGTTGTCTTGCACTTCCTAGATTTCTTTTCATCCAAATATTTTTAGTGACGCTTAAAACAGAGCTCAGGAGTAAGTCATGCTAGCTCAAGGCCTAGGGACCTTATTCTGTCAAAGCGGCTGCACCTGCACTGTTGATTTGGAGTACCCCCTGCTTTGCGGTCTTTTCCCTATACTGCTCCTCATCCTCATCCCCAGTTGATCCATACTGCATGTGTGTTCACTGTTCACACAACCCCTTCTCCAAAACCTAGGTCTCCAAATAAACAAAATTCAGGAGCAATTTGGAGATTTCAGGCTGGAAACTGTTTGTGTAGATTTTTCTCTTCACTGTCTTATCTCACCAGATCATGCACCCTTGTGCCAGATTTCTTTATTCAGTATATGCCTCTTAGTGAAGGAATTATTTACAAAAACAATTGGAGAGACTGTGAGGTACATCTTGCAGTTTGGGGCACACTCCATAAAAATCTGATTTGTTAAATTCTCAAAATTGAAAATCTTTGTACAAAGGAGATCCCTGTTGAACCAAGAGGAGAGCTGAGTCTGTGTGGCATGTGACTTGAGTTATGCCAGAGCTCGGATGTAGAAGCAACAGGAGAACTTTGCATTTGCAGGTGACCTCCATCTACCTATAGGATGTGATAGGGCATACTTGTCCTGAGGGACTACATTTGACAGGTGGAAGGAAATGTCTGGTTTAAGACCTATAATGAGAATTCTTGTGAGCTACAGGTGGTGATGAGACAATTATGGAACAGACAAGTAGTGGGAGAGTGGCAGAAGGAGACTGGGAGAGGTATGGAGCCAAGGTGTGCTCTGAGTGCAAGGCCCTGTGACAACTGGCAATCGATTCACATTGGGGATTGCTGGAAGTGATGAGGATCTGAGACACTCTGCACCAGTTTATCCAGAAAGYCAAGGTTTTGTGCTTTGATCCTGATCTGTTACAATTAGAGTAGGTTGCTATTGTTCCACTATAGACTTTTTTTCTTTTCTGGAAAGTTCGCTGTTGTGGGTTTSGTTCTGTGTGTGTGTGTGTGGTTTTTTTGTTTTATTTTGTTTTTTCCCAGTTGATTACACTAATAACAAAATAGGGCAGATCTGTTATTGTTCTTCTTTCCCTTTAACTAGTTTATTCAGTATAGAGCACATTGTGTGTAATTGCCAGTTCTACACTTTTATGAATGTGTTTGATTTGTTTGTTTTCTTCCAGAAGACATATATGATTGGCTTCGCAAGAGAAAATTCTCTTTGAAAGATTCTGGTGCATCAGAGAATGATTCTGAGGAAAACTTTCCACTGAGCCAGTTTACTACCGTGGACAGAGAAGCTATTTGGGCAGAAGTGGAAAAAGATCCAGAGAAGGCCCAGTTGAAAACTGAAGGATCTGAAAATAATACCTCTTGTAATCCAGTAGCTTCACATGAGGCAGATGATGACCAAGATAATAGTGAGCACACAGAATCAGCTGACACCAGCATAGGCCACGACAGTGAAAATACATCCTCTTTTTCTCCTTCCCTGGAGTTGCAAGAAGTGAGCAATGAGGAGCATGATAGTGCTGCAATGGATTGCCTAGATAAAACAAAGCATGCAACTTCCCTCAATGCTTTCCTCCCCGAAAGCTCCAAATCCAGTGTAGCACTAAATCTTGTGCGGGCTGACTCTGAGAGGACTCAGGCATCAGAATCTTTGTCAAGTGATGAAGAGGTGGACTTGGAGCTCCAGGAAATTACCCATTCTAGGTTGCTCAAGCAGCAGAAGGAAAAGCAGGAGATGATTGAGGCTTTGTTCAAACACATGCTGTTGTATTTGCAGCCTTACGATTCCAGAAGGGTACTGTACGCTTTTTCTGTTCTGGAGGCTGTACTCAAAACAAACCCTAAAGAATTTATTGATGCTGTAGCTAGTACTAGCATGGATACCAGCTCCACAGCACATTTGAATCTTATTTACAATCTTCTAGCTCGCCATCAGGAAGCCCTTGTAGGACAAAGTTTTTATGGCAAGCTTCAGATGCAGTCTCCCTCCATGTGTCCCCATTCTCTCCTAATAGAATTGCTTACTTACCTCTGTTTGAGTTTTCTGCGCTCATATTATCCATGCTACTTGAAGGTCACCCACAGAGATGTGCTTGGCAACAGAGATGTTCAGGTAAAAAGTGTGGAAGTCTTGATTCGAATAATGACTCAACTGAGTATCATAGCAAAGACAGCAGAGAATAGGAATCTAGAGTTCATACACAACTTACTGGAAAGATGCAAAATTCAAGAGTTTGTTCTTCTTTCTTTATCTGCATCTATGTATACAAGCCAAAAACGGTATGAACTACTTATGTCAGATGCAGTTAATAAKGTTCCTGAAGAAGATCTCTTTGAAGAGAGCCTAGTCAACTTTGGACATGATCAAATATGGAGTGAACACCCACTCCAGATTGAATTGCTGAAGCTTTTGCAGGTTTTGATTGTTTTGGAGCACCATCTTGGACAGACTCATGAGGAGCAGGAGAATCAAATAGATCTCTTTAAAGAATGGCAACAKGCTCTTAATTTCCAGCAGGCTATTGGCGCAATGCAGTATGTCTATCCACACCCGATAACTTCACARGGATTATTTGTCTCTGCTGTTGTTAGAGGCCTCCAACCAGAGTATGGCTATGGGATGCATCCCACTTGGGTAGGCTTAGTCACATGTTCCTTGCCCTATTTCGGGAAATCCTTAGGCTGGACTGTGGCACCATTTGTTGTACAGATTTGTAAAAACTTGGATGATCTTGTCAAACAGTATGAAAATGAAACTGTGAAGACATCTGTGAAACCRTCAGCAAGGTAAGAGTCTGCAGTTTGGGATCTGTTATGCTGAAACCTTATGTATTTATTTATGTTTATGTATACTAATTACAGAGTAATACACATTAACTTACTCTTTTTAGCACTGTGCCTCCCAGAGTTTGATCTCTATCCCATGCCCCAGACAGAGGTGGAGAGAGTATTTTTGCAGCAAGGCTCATTGCAGTTGAATGAGCAAGGATAAGAGTTTAGCAGAAAGAATGGTTACTGTCCCCTTCTGTCTGCCATCCAGGGGAAAAATAGTTCTTGTTTTTGAAAAGACTTGAGTTTTTTGAGGACCTACTGATGAGAGAGACCCCGGAGAAAGAAATGTAGTATTGTCCTCCAGTACAGTCAATAAAGAAAAGGAGCATGGAGGAAAAAAGTCAAAGATTTCTAAAGATTTCTGGCAGGATGCAGAGTAATATTTGTAAAAGATGTGAAGGAGGAATTGGGTTTATCCAAGCAGTTTCAGAATCATCTGTTTTAGTGTTGCTGTCTGGTCTTTTCAGTATTCCTGTAACTATTGAAGCAGATCTCTACTGGAGATAACATCTTGGCCTGTTAAGCTTTTTGTTTGTTTATTTATTTTATCCTCCAAAGCTTAACGTCTAAAAGAGAAAATGTTACACCTGATTACCCATTAACCCTTTTGGAAGGTCTGACAACCATTGGTCACTTCTGCCTTCTGGATCACCCTAATCAAACTAAAAAGGTAACTGCTCAAYGCCCACCACTCATTCAGCAACTTGGCACAAGTTCTTCTGTGTGCATGCATGTAGGGCTTGGAGGTCAATATAGCTGTAAGAAAGCTAACCCTACAGAAGTTAATTGCATACCAGATGAAGAGAACTAAGTGAATATATAAGGGAGTGAGACTGAACTTGAATTTTTATATGAAGCGAGATTAATTTTAAGCCAAAGAAGATTAAGATGATCAAATATTAGTCTTGTGCAGCAACTTTTTTTATAGTTGCTGTGTCACTAAGTGTCTTCTGTTTTCTTTTGAGTCAGGCAGATGTTGACATGTTATTTCTCTACTTCTTTTGTCCGAGTGACATAAGAGAAGCATATTATCCTAATACACAATTTCTCAGCAAAATKAGTTTCTCTGTGCCAAGAGTGTCAATAGAAAACTCTGATAGTAGCAGTATAGCTCAGAAATAGAACATTTGAATGAATTACTTTTAAAACCATTATTACAAAAGATTTTCATAACTACAGAAAAGGAGCAATGACTCTGCAGGTCATTATATAAGTAATAATAATATTTTTGTTTTTCTAGTCATCATGTGTAGGTGAACCCACAAACCTGAGAAATGCAAGGAATGCCATTTTAGAAGAATTGCCTCGTATCATTAACACCATGTCTCTTCTTTGGAGCATTATAAAGAGGGAAGACACTCAAAAAAGGCCAACTGACTTCTTTGGGACAACTAAGGGCTCCTCTTCAGTCTACTTTAAAGCAACCAAGGTAGGAGTTCTAGTAAACTTCCACATGTGTTGTCTTCTTTACCATCCCTTCCTTCCCCTAGGCTTTTTACATAAAGTTCATAGGAATAGTTTTACCATCCTCCAAACAATATTATGGCACAAAAAAAAAGGGGGGGAGGGGGGGAACTCTTAGAAGACCTACGGAGTTTGTAGGCAGCAGCTGCCTACAAAAACAGGTTTGCCCTCTTCCCTCTACCCATCTGGACCTCTGACTCACCTGTTTGGTGTCACTTCTGCTAATGGCTGCTGTAGAGCCAGCCTCTCCTGAGTCATCTGCACCTCCAACAGACACTAATGCACAACTGAGCAGAACTGTGGTCCCCACATATGAAAGTTATGCTTTTTGTGAATGACATTGCCCTATGAGCTGGAATTTGTTTTTTATGTAGTTGTTTTGTGGTTGGTGGGTTTTGGGTTTGTTTTTGTTTTTGTTTTTGTAACTTCATTTGCTTCATTTCATGAAATTTAATCTCTTTGTTTAAAGTCAGTGGAGAGAAAATTATTGTGTTAATTAGCCATTGCCAGTCCTTACTTTTAGATTACTATATATAGTTGAATTCTTTGGGGGGTGTTTTTCTTTATAAAGATTCCCCATAAAAAACATAAAATTATTTTTCCATAGGAAAGCTACCTCAGAGACATTAAGCATGTGAGTAATAGTTGATGTCTGAGAACATCCAGTTTGGTCTTTTAATTTACATAATTCTTAGCAAAGGCATCAAAATGTAATGAAACACATAGTAAACGGTAACAGTTGTAAAATTGTTTCAATTATTTTATTCACTTGGTGCTTAGTTTCCTAAAGAAGGGTTGAATTTCTCACTCTGTTGGCAGATCATTGTGCCTCTGTTTTAAGCTCCCATCTTTTTACATCCTTCAAATCTTGTTCTTTCTTTGAGATTTTTTTTAACTTTGTTGCAGAATAGCTTTCTTCACTCATTTAAGTGAAATGCATATTACTCAATCTAAATACTACATTTTTAAACACCTGCTGCAATAAAAATACTAAATTCTTCCTTCTTTCCTTTTAGATATTGATAAAATGTAGTGGTGAAAAACACATGGAAAAGGAGAGAGAATATACCACAGAAGTTTTTTTGTTTGCCATCTGTTATACAATATGCATGTTTACCATCTATAAGGAAAACATTAACTTAAGAGCAAATTATTAAATGTAGCCTGACTGCCAAGTCTGTAAAGAAATTATTTCGCTGTTATTTTCTTTCTGAATATGGAGCAATAGTTTAAAAAAAAAAATACCACTTATGACTCAGGTTTTGCCTTACACAGGTTAGCAATGACAAATCTTTTTTTCCCCCCCTGTAGACATTAAAAGCTAAAATGTTGGACTTCCTGAACCCACTGACAGCACAACTTGGAATCCAGTTGATGGCAGCAATTGCAGCAGTATGGAACAGCAAGAAACCTCATAGGAATCAAAATAAAATAAAGGTGACGCTGAAGAACTGAATGCTTAATTTTTCAGTGTAAAAGCAAATGATCAGTTCTAAACCCTGGTCTTGTTCTTAACTTCTTTGCACTTGACAGAGGCAAGCCACTGAAGAATCTAAAGTGTTCCTATTAATCCATAATTCTGTAAATAAAATAATAGATGTAATCAAAAAGGAGAGTGTGACAATTCAAGTCCGACACCAATAGCCACTTTTTTTCTTAGTACCGGTTATAACATTGGATCATTGATCATTGGAACATTGGATTTTCCAGGGGAAAATATAAGACATAGTATTCCCTGTAACTGAACATAGTTTCTGAGTAGGAGACTTTCTCTTTTGCTTGACTATGCAGAAATCACTTTGGAGGTGTTGGAGAAGGTCCCGATACATTGCATACTTCATTTTTGTCTCAAATAAGTTTTGCTTAAGTGTTGATATCTGATTAGTTACCAGAAGAGCCTTCAAGCTTTCAAAACGAAAAGTTTTTCAATTTCATGTTTTGCCTGGCAACATCTCACAGGGGATATGGGTGTATCTGTTTTTTTGTCAGATTCTTCCAGTGCCTAGTGCGTCTCAGCTTATTCTTGTGGACTTGGTGTGTGCACTTAACACATTGAAAATAGACACCATTTTACAGCTGGTCAAGGAAGTAGTCAAGAAACCATCACAAATCAAAGGCGAAGAGGTAACTGCCAAGATAGTTCTGTTTTCTTCTTATATTCTATTCTGGTTCTATTTCAAAGTGTCTCTGAAATAGCTTTAGAAGGAAAGGTATTTTAAAAAAACATGCTTTACTTTTGTTCCCTAATAAATTATGTTTTCTAGAGTGTAGGTTTCTGTGTTCAGATCAATTCAGAATAAGTGGGTGCTTCAGAATATCTTTCTAGAGAAGTTACTGGTGATGAATAGTTGTAGAGTTCTCCGGTACAGAGTAAAATGACAGAACTTAATAAAGTTTTTGTGAATGTAAAGTTCGATGACCCCTTTCAATCTTGCCCTTAGATCAATTGTTAGAAATGCTTCCACATCGACTCTGCTGTTTTCTCACTGTCTGTCAGAGAAGATACTTTTGCTGCCATGCATGCCCTTGTAGGAGCTCCTTCAGCATTGAAAATCCTCTCCTGAATATTCAGAAGTAATGTGATTGCTTCTGAAGAACAGTGCTCTGTTTAAAATCTCTGAACTGCCTCTCATACTTCTGTGTGGATAGTTGAATCATGCTTGGTTGCCTGTCATTGATGAGATCCAAATGGCATCTATGAAGGCATCTAGGCTTCTCCATCTAACGCAAGTACCCCACAACTTGTTCTTCTATTAATGCTGAATAATTGCATTCTTGCTTTTCTCTTTCAGAAATCTTCTCTTGTAGATATTCCCATGCTGCAGTTCAGTTATGCTTTCATTCAAAGGTAATTCAGTCCTTATAGGAAAGAGCTTCCTATTTTATACAAAATGTTAGGATAACAGTATTACTATTTTAGTTTCACTTTGATCTCTATGGTGCTGTGGCATAAAACGCCTTTATGTTGGAAGTGGTTATTGCCACTTCATTASTAAGTGACAGATAGGCACAAAATAACAGGACTGTGTCATTATGTTTTAACGGTTGGTCGATAATGAAAGTCTGAAAGTCTCATTTCATACCAGTAGTAAGCAATGTACTTCAAGCAGTTTATTTCATTAGCAAGACACTTATATGTGTTCTTAAAACATTTCTCTCCCCTTATCTACTCTGTGCTGCCAGAGGAGTGGATAGAGAATMCTAAATYTTAGTTCCAGTCTTCTCGGAAAGATACAGTAGAATTGCTGTGARTCCAGTCTGCACTGGGAGYGCAGGATTAGTCTCTGCAATARTCCCTGGATCAAAACATTTCTTTCKATAATTGACTGGGAATACAGAAGGCTCTACAAATTAAGAAATGCAAGCAACCAGGGAGATAAAAAGTACGCTAGCATGCAATGGAGGGACTAGCTAAGCTTTATTCCTTTTCTTCCCCATGAAGACCCACCCTTTTATAGTGCTGATTGACATATCACACATGCTGCCAGCATGTCGTGCTGCCAGATATTTGCCACACTACTGGACCAGATAGGAAGGGATAGGATCTAAAAGCCTTTGTGGAAGCTTTTAGGATTGCTAAGYGTGGTTTGGGGACCTTTTGGGTTTTGTGTGTATATGTGGGCAAAGGAGGAGGCCCTTGAACCTTAACTTCAGATTTTTTTCTGTTGTTGTTGTTTTTTAATTTGTTTTATTTTTTGTAGACTGCCTGTCTCAGCCCTGCAGGAGAACTTCCAGCCCTTATTAGGACTTCTGAAAGAATCTGCACAKTTGAATTTGGCTCCTCCTGGACACTTCCTACTTCTAAGGTACAACTTATGAGAGAATAAAGTTGAGAGGTACATTGAGTAGAACTGTCCAGTTACTAACTTGAAGTGACTTATTTTCCCACAGTATTCTGAATGACTTTGTGACTAGAACACCTACTCTAGAAAACAAAAAAGACCAAAAAGACTTGCAGGTACAGTGTATGCATATATATGTCTTTCTTTTAGTTCATTGATTCAGTATTGTACATTCTAAGTAAGAGTGGAGATGGTGTAATCCATGCTTAGTGTCAAAATTCACCTGTACTTGAACAGCATGTGAATGAGCATCCAAATGTTGTGGCTTAGGTCAGATAAATAAGAGAGAGCCAAATATGAAAGATTTGATGCACAGAATGTCTCTAACAAAATTTTGCCAAAAATATGTCATGATGTAGCTATGGAGTGTTCAAAACTGTTTGCTCTGAGTATTTTTATGATTTTTCTCAGTTTGAATTATAATATGATATTATATCATGATATCATGAATACATATGTAACTACTGAATTAATTTTGTAATCTTTAAAGCTCATAGCTGGGCTTGGCTATGTAAATAACTGTCAGCTCACCTTTTATGTAAAGAACGGGTGGAGAACAGGATTCTCTTCCTGCATTGATTATACTTTCACCTGAACAGTTTAAGCATTACCCATGTGCATGCTGTATTGACTGCATTAACTTAATGTAGTGAGGTGAGATAGCGTTATGGTAATTTTGTTTGCCAACAGAGCAAATAGATCTCTACTTCTGCTTCAGAGATTGGCTAGTAAAATGACAATGACAATAAAATGACTGTTTTGCCATCTTATACCCTCTTCACAAATGACCTGCACTTTTAGTTGAATACTAGGGACTTCCTTTCCATAGAATGACCAGTTTTTAATTTCTCTGAAAATGCAATCTGGTGAAATATGAAGTTCTGCATATAGTTGGATGCCATGTTTTACTTTACACTTGTAGAAAGACTGAAATGTAGTCAAGTGGATTCTTCTCCAAAAATAATTAAGCATTCCATCTGACTTAGTTATCTCCAAGAATAAAAGGAGGAGAAAGGCAGATAGCTGCGTTGTCTGGAAGCAAAAGAGTGTTCAAAACAATGCAGGCGTTGGCATGCTGTTTCTGAAGGACTGAACAAGTTAGATGCATCCTTGACAGGTGACAGTTTATACAAAGTAATGGGACTGATGCTGAATAGATCTTATTTATAATTGCTTGTGTGCAAAATTGTAATTAAAATCTCCATATGTTTTATTAAATCACCTAAAGGTTTTTTTTTCTGATTTCTATTTTTTTTGTCCACTTTTATTTGAAGACAACTCTTGAGAGCACAGATCAGAGGTGTATTTATGTTTCTAAGATATGGATAAAAGTACCTATTTCTAAAGATCCTGCCAAGTTCAATGTAAAAGTGATTTTACTGGATTGACCAGATGATGATAGCTTTCTTCTGATGCCAGATTATCTGGTTATATTATAGGATGTGACCCAAAAAATCTTGGAGGYTGTAGGGACCATTGCTGGTTCTTCTCTGGAACAGACTAGCTGGCTGAGCCGGAATTTAGAAGTGAAAGCTCAACCTCAGATTTTACCAGATGATTTCAACATTGAAGATATGAATGGTAACATGATTTTGTCTGATTTTCTGCTACAGTGTACTGCTTAAGTTCATTGTAAAGTTATAAGGTGTTAGACAGTATGCAGTTTCTTTGTGAGAAAGAAGTAATCTAGATAAAAAGTAAAATGAAAAAATATTCTTTGTGCTCTACTAACAGTGCCAGCCTAGAGCAGGATTAATAAATATCTGCAGACTGTGTATAATACAGAAGAAGGTGTACTGCAGGTGCATGCAATACATGGAAAAGTACAAGATGAGGGTGAGGTATGTCATCATAGTAAGATCCCCAGAAGCACTTCATTGTAGTACCAGTGTGCAAATAACAGTTCTATTTAGGAAGAAAAGTAGCAAACAAGAAAGTTTTTAGCTATGTTTTTTTCTGAAGTGCAAAGTAAATGATTTTTCCTCTTGTAGACACATCAGTGACGCCATCTTCAATGGTTTCTGCCTCTGCTCCCTCAATATACAGTGTCCAAGCTCTTTCACTCCTTGCAGAAGTAAGTAACCAGTTTTTCAGTTGCTGCTCTCATTCRCGGGGTTGTTAGTGATTGCTGTTGTTGAGTAGACGAATACATTAGATTTTTCCATTAGTTTTAATGAGAATTTAAATCTCGAGTAAGACATTCTTTGCACACATAACTATCCTGAACTATAGCATGTTCTAACTTTTTGTCTGAAATACCTATTGTAGGCTTAATGAGATTATTTTTGCTTTTCAGGTTCTTGCTTCTCTCTTGGATATGGTTTACCGGAGTGATGAGAAGGAGAAGGCTGTGCCGTTGATTTCACGTTTGCTTTATTATGTATTTCCCTATCTACGCAACCACAGGTGATTTATCTTGAGATTTTTTTCTTAAGCCTGAATTTTGAGAACATTGTCAAGATTTCACTTTGTTTTCTTTCACTTCTGTTCATGAGTTTTTAATAGTTAAGGAACTTCTTAGGGTTGTAGACTGGCCTCATATAAACTTTCTAATTTGGTAATTGACTGTATAGAACAAATAAGCATATTTTCCCCTTCCTGTATCATAAAGATGACCTCTTGGGGAAAGTGATTATTTATTAGACCAAGTAAGGGAAACCTTCTTTATGAGCCTTAGCCCTGTTATATCCTGTGCCCAGAGAAAAATGCAGAATCGCACTCGAGAAAAGCTTCCCTCTCATTTTAGAAGGTCCAAGGAGCTAGACACAGTAGGCTAAAATAAACCTCTGGAATAACTCAATCTTCCCCTTCACTACTGCCCRTGAATATACCTCCCAGCTACAGGAACAGATAATGAGTTCCTAAGTCACAATTTGCATGTAGAGATTTGTCAGTACTGCAGCCCCAAGTGAGAGGGCTAACTATCCATTTTGAATCTGTGTTTTGCTAAAGAGACAGAGCTGTTGGAGATGGACTTACAGGGACTTTGCCATGTTTTAAAATGAGTTGTGGTTTTATGCTTTTAGAGTGTTTTTCTGGCTCCTCTAATGGATGATSAGAATTCAGGATGGTTCTGATGGTTCTGTTTATGTTAATGATGCATCAGAACCGTAGTAGTGTGTTTGGGGTTTTTTTTAATTATTATTCTTTTTAATAAATTTCCCTGAATTATCTCCATTTGCAAAAGGCTGATTCAGTTCTTCAAGTGTTGTTGCTCAGACTAAAATCATTTAGAGAGAACCAGGGCAGAAGCTCCTCTATGAAGGTGATCCAGAGGGCTTAGTAGTTCCCGACGATACTGCTGTGAGGAGGACTAGTGTGTAGCTACTTCACATGAGCCAATAGAAGTTACTCATCCTGGGACATCCTGAAGTTATTCTTGTGCTGTRGGCCAAATTAGCTTGCCCTCCACTGCAGGCCCTCAGTTCTTCCATTCATTTGATAGCTGTGTCTCTGCTGCTTCTTCCTTACCCTTGCACCTTTCTGACACTCCCACCCAGCTTCACCAGCCCTTGTTTCTTTTTTCCACTGATGAATACTACTGCTTTTGTTGCCCTTTACTATCATTACTTTTCAATTTCTGGCATTTTGATACCTACCTTTTATACTTCTTGGGAAAAAAGGGCAACAAGGAAAGAAAGGCATTGTGGAAGTGGCCAAGAGTTTAACAGTCTGATKGAAGGCCAGGATGAGAGATATGCAGCACGGTACCTATTACAGAGAGSTAAAAGAAATCTTCCAGTAGAGAAGTCAGCAGCCTGTTTGAGCTCAATGTGAGGGTTGTTGTACATTGGTATCTAGAGGAGTGTGTGCCGGCCCTGGACCACTCAGGGAGATCTGAGCARGGGCACATCTAGAGACACTTCTCATCCATGGATCCTTTCTATCCCAGAGCTGGCTTGAGCACAGCTGTCAGTTTAAACCAAGGCATGTGTACAGTTTCCCTACACTAATCTTTATAGTAGTTTTGCATGTGAATTAATCCTCTTATTTGATGAATGCCTTAAAGCACCAAMTGCTAGTCCATTTTCTTCTCCAAATCAGGCAGTTGCAGAGTCATAGCCAGGTTGGTGGCTGCAGTGCTCCAGTGCTGCCCCTGCTTTGCAACCACTGGAGCAGATTAAAGAGCTGCTGTTTGTTCTGAATGCAAAGCAGTTGATAACTGAGGAGCCACTGAGGACAGAGTCTGTGGTCAAGCTCATTTCCCCTTTGCATACAAATAAGCTCAAGGTGTCAYCAGCCACTTGCGGTGAGCAGCGCTGATACAGTGTTGCGTGTGAGGCTTTGGTTTGACTGTGCACAAGGCAGCCCACAGGGTTGTGAGCACSCCCTGGAACACAAGCCGTCAGTCTGGGCATAGATTGGAGCACATTCAGAGCGCACTGACAGGAGACAACAGCTATCCTCTTGAACATGCAGGGGCCATCTCATGACAACCTCAGCAGCATCCCTTCTCATCCAGATTTGTGCATCTGCTGCTGTCCTTCCTATGTGTCAAGGACAACACCTTCCTGCTAGCCTTAGTTCTTCTCCCAAGCTTGAAATCTGAAAAGTGAAATAGGATATAGAGRAGCAATAGGAGAAGCAGCAATACTAGATCTTATGTGTGAGACTTAATACACRGGAGCGTTAGCTGAGTGACAGACAAATCTACAGTGTGATGCCTTATAGAGGGACCTGCTGACAAAGATGCAATACCTTGTAGGAGACTTTTCAGGAAGTTTTGTACCACATCTGCAGTGGATACAGGCAATGCTGTGCTGCARTATATTTAACCTGAAATTAATTCTCCAAACAAGATATGCAGGAAATGGGAAAAGCACAAACTGCTTAGATTTACTGATCTCTTACTGCAGTGAACTTTGAGCATAGTCTCTTACTGAGTTGGAAGTAATGGGAATTCTAGTTTRCTTTCTGGCTACATATGTTTAATTAACATACTATGTTTAACACATTTATATCAMTATTGTTCTTTTTCTGCAGTGCCTACAATGTTCCAAGCTTTCGTGCTGGTTCTCAGTTGCTCAGCTCATTGAGTGGATATGCCTATACCAAGCGAGCCTGGAAAAAAGAAGTTCTTGAGCTGTATATGGATCCATCTTTTTTCCAAATGGACACTTCATGCACTCAGTAAGGCATGAAATAATACTCTGTGATTTTTATTTTAAATTTACAAAGAAAGTCTTTAACTAAATGTTTGACCAAAATCTTTTATGCGGTAATCTGGTGATAATCTGTCTGTGGTGAATCTAGCTGGTTATCTCTTTCCTTTTTTCTTTTATTCAGTTGGAGATCCATTGTTGATCATCTTCTAACACATGAGAAAACAATGTTCAAAGACTTGATGAGTGAGTATCAACTACTCATAAGTTACTTCTGCATTAATCTGAAATYCATTTCCTTTTGAGCTTTTAGGTCATTTTAAAATACTAAAGTATCAGTAAACTGCAGACTATGCCACATCAGTWATTATACTGCTAACTATATTCATAACTAAACCTATACTAAACTAACTCTCAGTAATATTTCAGTATAGTCCAAAAAAGTCATAATTATTTTCTTTCCATAAATGTGATGTTGGGCTTTTGTAAGTATACTTTTTAATTGCACTAACGTGCATGATCTGGTTAGACAGTTAAGACTGGTTTAAGACTTAAGTTTGGCTGGCTTTGTACCTACTTGTGTAATAGCACAGAGCTGTAGGAACGTGGTGCATCAGCACAGCAAACYTGGGACAGTCTCAGGCTGTTAAGTTTGCCTGGAGCTGTAAAAGAAAGATTGTGCTTCAGTCTCTTATTCAGATCTTTTAAAAGAATGGCTGAAGGCAAAGCAAGACTTAATTCCATTTTTCTTTTTTAATAACTGTATTAAAAAAGAAAAATATTGCCAAAGATCTCCACTTCTTTTCCTCAACTAGTCTTAAGAGTTTTCATGTCATTCATATATGGATTTATGTGACTGAAAAGAGGGAGACTTGCACACATGTGGGTGGAGATAGGACCTTGAAACACTGGACAGCCTCACTGCAGTTGCAGTGCTKCTTCCATCTTACTTTCCTGCTAGCATGAACAGATCTATGTCAACACTGATTCTGTTATTCTATGTGGTAGACCTTACCAAAGYTTTTCTTTTTAAAAGACTTCAAAGCATGATAATTATTTCTTAAGTACCACAGATGATTACTTTTGATTTGTGATGAAAATAATTCCTGTTTTAGATATGCAGAGCAGCGCCTTAAAACTATACCCAAGTTCTGAGCAAAAAGCAATGTTGCTAAAGCGACAGGCTTTTGCTGTTTTTAGYGGAGAGATTGATCAGTATCATCTGTACCTTCCATTAATACAAGGTAAGRATTTGTGTTATTGTTGTTTGTTTTTTAATATGCCTCCTTTATGTATGTAACAAATGCATAAATTGCATAGGAAAAAAATCACTATTTTCCAGCAGGTATTTCCATTTTTCAAAATTTTCACCAGAAGTTATGATGCTGGACTCTGTGTTAGAATTCACGTGTATAATGTCATTTAAGAGAGAGGGGAATCTGGGGCCCAGAGACTTTGGGATAGAACTTTACTTGTGGAAACATGGTTATTTGTAGCCAGCTTCCAGACACCGTCATTGACTGCTCTTGTTCTTAAAAGTCAATTTTGACAAAATAACATTAATGTATCCAACATATAACCACTACATCTTCATGTTTGTTTTTTTTTATCTGAAAGGATATTTATTTTAATGGAAGGGACTGAGCCCAAAACCAATGATAAAACACAAATTTTATTCTATCTTCTGAAGTTCTGATTTTGCAAAACAATGCCTGTTCAGGAAAATAATATTTTTTTTTAATCTTCATTTCAGAACGACTGACCGAGAACCTTCGTGTTGGACAAACCTCCATAGTTGCATCACAGATGTTTCTCTTCTTCAGAGTTCTTTTATTAAGGATTTCTCCTCAGCATCTAACCTCGCTGTGGCCAATTATGGTAACTGAACTGGTAAGGAATAAGTAACTTGAAACTATTTAATGTGTATTTTTTTCTCCATTTCCCCTCCCTTTACACCCTATCTAAGAAAGGAAGTGTTKTCATAGCTTTACAATAATGTGATAATTTGGGAAAATAACTAATATTTTCATTAAGAAATATCTTCATTGATTTTTGTTGTTAGTACATGACTTCTTAACCTCTTRCAAGTCATAGAGTGAACTAAGTCTGGTTCCCTATACTGTGTGAAACATGGGTTTGTGCTTTAATTGTATGAACATTTTAATGTCCATATAAATTATTTATTTAAAGATTCAGACGTTTCTACAGCTGGAAGAAGATTTAACCGAGGAAGATGAACCACCAAAGTAAGAATTGCCATTTATCTTGTAAGGAACTTGTGAAAGCCAGTACTGATTGTGCTTGTTCTCTTGCTGCAATGTTTGCATTTTCTAGTATGAGGAGAGATGACAGTTTTTACTAACTGTGCTTGCATTTTTCTGGCATGGATAATTCTTAGTTTAGGATTTTTTTCAGCAGCTAAAATAATATGTTCTAAGCATGGACACTTGTTGAATACAAAAATAGAAAAATGTTATATTAGTGTTTTAATATTTTACAATACTTTATTCTTTCATCTTTCTTAGATATATTTCTGACAGTAGCCTTTTATATTAACTCATTGCTAATATAAACTGGAAACAAAGCTTTTTATGAGCACAGGCACATTTCCATTTTCTTGAATAAAAAAAACACTTGGTGGAGAGTAGACTGTTCAACCTGGAGAAAAAAAATCAAGAGGGAATCTTATCAGTGCATATACATTTCTGAAGGGAGGGTGTAAAGATGATGGAGCTCTGTATTCTTTTCACCAGTGCCCAGTGGTAGGATGAGCAACAACGGTCACAAACATGGGAAGTCCCATCTGACCATGAGGAAAAACTTGTTTGCTGTGGGGGTGGTTAAACATTGGAACATGTTGTCCAAGGAGGGTGTGGGATGCCTTGGATGTACTCAAAACCCACTTGGATGCAGGTCTGAGTAATGTTCTGCGTGACCCTGCTTAAGCAGTGAGGTTGRACTTCATCTCCAGAGATCACTTCCAACCTCAAGCATTCTGTAATTCTGTGATTTATATATTTTAATGGTGCATTTCTTGAATTGTAACACAGGAGCAACAGCAAAATAAGCAGACAGAAAGTATCGGCTGATGGCGGTGGTTCCTCACTTTCTGATATACAGCAGAAAGAGCTGTCCTTGTATTTATCAGCTTGTAAATTTTTGGATACTGCACTTTCATTTCCACCCGACAGGATGCAGTTATTTCAAATGTAAGTCCTCTAGTTGTTCTTTAAAGTAATTCCATATGTATTTTATTCTATAGTAAATTTTGCCCTGCATTCTTTCCACAAGAATAGATGTTGATATTAGGACAAATGCAATTTGTATATTTGAAGAACAACATTGACATGTTAGTGTAAGAAGATTTAAATTTKGTCACTAGGCATTTCTCCAGTTCTCCCAAGTGAGAAGGGCACAGACCTAATTATCTTTGTTTTCCATTAACACAGTTGGGAATTTTTGGAGTCAACAACATTTAAGTGCTGTCATAAGAGTAACTTCCCTGAACATTAAGTTTGACTTTGAAAGCAGCAAGTTATGGCAGCTGGTTACTGTAAAAAAATTAGTGCTCTGCTAAACTATATATGAGCCAAGAAAGTCATTCTTCTGACTATATTCTTAACAATGTAATCCATTTGTTTCAGGTACAAATGGGCATTTGTCCCAGAAATTGACACAGAAGTTTGTACTGTGAATTCTCATTTGATGGAAAATCATCAAGAATGCAGACCACATGTTTTAAGAATCATGGATCTGCTAAAGAAGAAATATGGGGTAAAGAATGAATTCTTCACTTTCATCATATTTAACTTGTATGAAATTCATTAATTTAAGATCTTATCACTTGCTTAGAAAAGTAAGAAAGCAGGAGGTGTTTAGATTTCAAAAAAAAAATCATCAGGCTTTTAAAAATGATCTGTCTGCTTTCACATGTGTATCTTGAAGATGCCAAATTGCTTAATAGTTATGAAGTGGTAGTTTCCTGTTTGCTTCCTTAAATCTGCCTGTAAAGCACCAGGTGAGAAACAGTTTGTCCTATGCAGGACTATCATTACAGGCTATCTGTAGTCTCAATATTCTGTTGCTGGATGTCTCATTCTGATTTTGAAGGCTAGTGCAAATTTGCARTCTTCTGAACTTGTGAGACTTCCTTTTAATGGAAACTCAAAACTGAATATAGAAATAACTTGGTATAAATTGTAGGCTATTGATCTCTCAGCATGAAAGCAAGCCTCTAGTAGAAGATTCAAATGAACTACATGCAGTAGAAGAACATGGTGTCCTAATGCAAACTCATGTTTTGTATGCTTACAGGAAACAAACAATACTAATGAGAAAATTTCCAAAAGGCACAAATTTCCTCTTTTGGACTTCCGCTCTATATCCAGCATCACCCAGCTTGTACCCTTCTTCAAGACTCTGTGTTGTGCGTTTACAGCAAAGGGGAGTGAGTCCCAGAATTGCCATGCCTCTTCTTCCCTCCCTGTGGACTACCTTGGCAGTAATGGCATGAAGATCTTGCAACAGCTTGAAGACAGTGTTGAATGTGACTTTCTTGAAAACATGGAGAGTTAAGCATCATGGCAAATGTTTTATTTGTGTTGAATAAGCTGTGAAACAAAGGTAAAACRTTACTCGAGGAGCAGAAACTGCTGCAGATCTTCACTTTTGTCTTTTTTCTCATTTTTGGAACTGCATTTGTGGAGTGCACTTCAGTAATCCAGGCTTCCCAGTGGTATTAAAAGGCAAGGATTCTTCTCTTCAGCTCCTGTGRGAGGAAAAAAGAATACAGTTTAGGGATAAATTATCATAGTTRCTGTATTCTTGTACGTGATTTCAAKGTGTGTGATTTAAGAGTTTTTGTTGTAAATAAARGAAGAATATTTTTGCCTTGGTGAAAGCAGAACCTGTATTGTTTWTCTAGTACTTCTCGTGAGTATCTTAAACTGCTTTTGGAACACTTTGGAAAGTAAAATTAAGATAAAGCTAATTTGCATGTCAGYGTACAATCAGTTTGCAGAAAAGCCATTTCCTGACATTAAAGAAAGGTGCCATAGGAGTGAGCTTTATTTTTTCTTCTTTTTATTCCAAAACTTATTTTCTTAACTTCAAAATAAATCATTTATATTTCAAATAGATGTTTCATAAGTTTGAGCATTGTGCAGGTAACTACAGACTTACCATATTCGTAATCTCAGTTCTGTATTATAGTAGTGTTTTTCAAGGTTAGTGATTTCTGCATAAAAGATAAAGCTGTGCACTAACATTTCGTAACCTGCACAATATAAGCTTTTTCTGTTAATAATTGACTAAAAATATTCTAATTTAATTTTTAAATTAAATAACTGTGTTCTTTCAGTAACTARGTTCACTTTGCTCTTCAGAAATGCAAGCTAAATGAAGCTAATCCTGTAAAAATATAAATTTCTGTATATAAACAGCCCAATTCAAACTAAAGAAAAATGCATTTTTTAAATCATTTTATTTTTAAATATAGAAAACTATGTCTGGCTGCTTCTAGGTTTCATAGGGGATTAAGTCATTCACTATCCCAAGACTGCATTAAAGTTCAAGGTACAACTTCTTTGGAACTGCACTTCTACTGCCATCCAGGATGTAGAAAACGGATTAGTTCTTTTAGTAAACAGCGTAGTTGCATGTTGGGAATGGCAGTAYAGGGAAATGTTTAGATAGTGTTTGGGTTTTTTTGTATGTAGAAGTGAAATCTCTTGAATTTTCATACTGGGTAAATTTTCTGATTGAATTAGCAATGCCGATTTGTCTCAGGGGATGCTTGACATACTTTAATGGTGAAGAGCTTTGCTCTTCTGTTAACCAGCTGTCYGCTTATTTACTTAAACACCTTTGCTCCTAGAGACATGGGTTTTGTGTGAAATAACCTGCAGACTGGTGCCCACCACTTGTGTTACTTGAAACATCAGAWCTGATGTGCTGAGTACTGGATTTCATCCCTCTTATTTTTTTCAAGCTTAAAGGGACACATGAAATGAATGTCATTGACAATAAGTTCATTTGTTGTCACTAGACAGTGAAGTCAGKGGACCTTTTTCAGAACTCATGCAGAAACACGGAGGGCTACTTTACTCTGCAGTGTGACAACCTACAAATATGTGGATTGTAAACTAAAATAATGKAAGACTGAACAACATGATTTACTATGATAATAATGTAATGCTGACTAGTGAATTGTCACTTATAGATTTATGAYGAAGTTAAATAGTGTGCATTTATACAATTAAGGAAAGTGATAGATTGAGTTGTAACATTGCTCAGTTATTAGGAATGTGTATTAGTTGCATTTCTTAATGTAATTTAATAACAATCTTCAATGCTGTTGGAATGGGCACAAGTGCAAAGTTGTCCTTTTTAAGCATTACTTTAAAATTGGAGTGAGATATGATTAAAAAATATTTTTTTTACTTCTGTAAGAACAATTTTTAAAGGGAATACTCAGGATGACTTGGTAGTTTTACTTTCAGTTTTTCAGTGTTTGCATCTCATACCTGAGTGTCTTTGCTCAACTTCCTCACTAACAATAGCTGGTAAGTCCATATCTTTTATTGAAGGTTTTGTCCCCTTTCCCTTTGAAGGGGGAGGTGCTGTTGAGACTGCCAATGCTCTGATGTGAGAGTTGGACATCAATYACCTTTCCTCCTAGATACACTTCAAAAGCAGAACACGTGAGTTACCATTTAGAGCTCTACAGACACAAGAGTGTCTTCTCTTCTACAGAAATACCATGGCTTCTAAACCTTTTACCTTCCGTGTACCCTTCTGCCTTTGTTCTGTGRTTCTACAGATCATTGCTTCTAAAGGCAGCAGATATTTGTGACCTGCAGAATTACTGCACTGAAGCAGTGAGTGTTAAGTTCTTTAAAAAATAATCAATAAGCAGATCTTTCATCATTATAAAAAGAGGGAGGGAACAAGAAGGAAGGGACTCCAGCTAAAATATTCCTAATGTGTGGAGAAAGATATGGAGAGGGTGCAGTTACACAAGCCTAAAGGTATCGCTACCAGTATAACTTTATTCTTTATCTAAAACTACCCATAACAGTTCTAAATTTTACTCTGCTGCTGTTAAATCCACRTGAAGRAGGCAGGCTATACTGCTCTAACACTGGTACTACTCAAGCAGTATAACTTAACTGTAGATAAATCTGAATRACATAGAACTCARTATCAAAACTCTGAGAGAAAATACTGCATTTGGTAGTGTSATTTATTGCTTGTTTTCAGAATAACCCAGCTCAGCTTTCTCTTTCCAGCTTTRGGATATCATAGCAACCTAGCATGACACATAGAGGGAAAAGTAGCTAGGCAGTTAAGAGTTTAATCTGCCTGCAGAAGGAAAAAAAAAAGTAGATGTATAACTTAGATAACTGCCAAAGAACAGCAGAACTTGAAATGCAGAGCATTAAACAATGGTTATATGTATTCAATGTTAAATTTGAATGTAATTCTTCTAATATTAAATTTTATTTTGAAATACCTCTTCAAATGCAACTGTCTTTATTATTATTTTCAAACTGCCTTTACTGCTGACAGAGCAGCTTTAACTTCTGTCTGAGTGCAGATGCTCTCAGAGTCCATGGGACTGCTGGAGGGCTCCGGGCAGAGCCTTGCACAGACCTGGGTTTCGATGCTGGCACAGAAGCTCCATGCGAGGCCGTACCCTCTTCTAGGACACGATTGCGCCACCACGTCCCCACTCGTGTAATGCAAGTCCAGCCTCTTCTGCCTCACGTGTCATTTGTGTTTCCAAACTTTTCCACCCGTGGATCCTGTTCTCWGGACAAGCTTCCAGGCCTTGCATGGAGCAGATGAAGGAAGCGGCAGCAGCAGCGGCTCGCTGACTGACGCACAGCGACGGCTTCTCTGGAGGCAAAGGCAGAGCACRTCCAGCAAGCGCCTCTCCCAGGAAGTTTTGTAACACGTTGTCTGCGGCGCAGAGATTTCTGAACTTCAGACTGTGCATTTCTGTATGTTCAGGGGAAATGTCTCCAAAGCACTACCATTCCTGGGAATGTTGTTTTTCATACCATAGGGCTTTAAAACAGGGCTAGAGGAAGATATTCCAAAACATKGATGAGCAAACTGCCTTTCCATCTTTTGAAGATTCCACCTTTTCTCTGCTAGCTTTGTATGTCTTTATAATATTGTGCCGTATACCTTCCACCTCAGGTGGTGTTACTCTTTCGTTACACTGTGTATTTTAAAAATTATTTTGAAAATGAGTAAAGGTACCTCCTATGCTGGGAAATATTGTAGCATATGTGCAGGTAATATGTAGGGAGGAAATAAAAGGTACGGAACACTTCTTGAGGCATTAGGTGTATTCACCTTCATCAAATGGAAAACAGCAGAATGGAGAGAGAGAGAGGAGGGGGAAAAAAAAGCTCTTTGTTGAAGAGAGCAGGGGAAGAGGTTCATTTTGCCCAGGATATGTTGAAAGCTGCTCCTCAGGCATGATTAAGTGGCCTGTACCCTTTCAGTCGTCCTGAATTACTGTAACTCAGGCTTATCTTTTAGCTCAAACCTTTTCTCTTGCCCAGTGCATCTGCATCACTTTTCTTTCCATCCGTTGTCCATTAGAATAGTAGCTCCTTCTGAGATTATATAATGAAGAATTATGTAATTATACGGGACAAAAGGCAAGGYGGAATACAGCAGTGCAGCTTCTTGTAATGGACATTGAGGACCTTCCCAACTATAAATSCATATAAATGCATATAAAAAGCATCTTTAAAGTCCTCTGGGAAGAGCCTTAAGTCTGAACATGAGGTAAACATCCACCAGGCTGTGCTCGCAAGGTGTGCAAGTACTGCAGTAACGGTGACGGAGCAGCGGAGGGATTTTGTTCGGTGAGTAAACATGAAGCATGGCTTCAGGCTCCCCTTCCGCCTGCGGCTCACGGAGCAAGGCTGCGCGTTACTGGCATGCAAGCTGAGGGAGCACGGTGCTCAACCTTCGCACGGACAAACCTCCGTCACCTGCAGTGACCAGGTTCCTCCTTCACCCATCATCTTCCTCCTCAGTTGTGCAATGAGGACGGGCTACCTGTTGCAAACGGCCCTGGAATTTGACCTTTGACAAACACCGCAGAGCTCCCGGGGAAGGGGCAGGGAAGTGTGCGTGGCCCTTACGCAAGGGCCGGGCATGGGCCAGCTCGGGTGGCAGGGAGCATCCCGGCCAGCGGACTGAACTCTGGCCGGGACTGAACTTCGCATCTCGCAGCCAGGCTCACGCAGGCCCTGCGGGCAGCGACGCTCCCCCGCCTTCCCCGGGGCCGGTTACTCCTCTGCAAAGCGCGCTCATGTGCTGCGCCCTGTGTGCGCATCCCACCTCCTCCCTGAGCTCCAGCTACAGAACGGACACGAAACCACGCCCGTCCCGGCCCCAATCCCGGCCGTTCTCGGCCCAAACGCGTAACGGCCGCGCGGCGCAGCGCCGGGGGGCGGGGCCTCCGCGCCAAGCCCCGCCCCGCCGCGGGGCCCGTGGCGCCTCGCGCCGGAAGCGCACGCGACGCCGGTGGGGGGCGAGGCGGAAGTGGCGGCGACGGCGGAGGCTCCCCGGCTCTGCCGCCCCGGCGCTCGCTGCGGCACAAAAGATGGCGGCGAAAACACAGGGCGGGATCCGGCTGAGCGCGGTGAGCGGCGCCGGGGCGAGGGGGGCGTTCGGGCGGGCGCCTTTGGGCAGCTGCGGCGGTGACATGGACCCGGGGCAAAATAAAAACTTGTGGAGGCGCCGCCGGGCCCTGCCCTGCCCGCTGGGACGCGAGCGAGGAGCCCCCAGGGCCGCAGCCTCTGCCCCGCGGCGCCCGCACTCGCAGCGGGGAGCGGGGCGGCCCTTCTGGGTGTTTTCCAGGCTCTTTGGGTTTGTTTCGAGGATGTCGCGAACGGAATGAACTCCGGCGGGAGCCAGGCGCGTTGATCCGCTGCCCCCTTCGTGCTCGGGGCCCGGCTCCSCTCGGTGCGATCCGTGCGCTCGGTGGGACCGCCCGAGGTGGGATCGGAGCCGCCTCTCGCCTTTCGCTTTCGGTATCGTCGGGAATCGCCCCGTGCTCCCGCTGGGCGCTTCCTTGTTTACGTTGGTACGGGAGGAGGAGGAGGTGTTTGGGCTGCCCGTTCGTGTGCTTMGTTGTCGTTTTAATACGGCGTTGCTGGGTGCGTTTAATCCACACTTTTCTTTGATATAGTTTMGTTTTAAAGGTCATTCTGGCCTTTGCTGTGTATGGTAGTAAGTGACGTTTATAGTTAGAAGCGGGTTCAGAACCCCACTGCTTCTTTTAAAACTTGGAGTGGAATATTGGAAAGCTGAGACCTCAAGGCAGTTGAGAACTTTCCCAAACGTTGGAGGGAAAAATGTGTGCTAGTGCGTATTCAGAACTGCCCAACTTGCCTTCCTACAGGCTTTACCTGTAAACAACATGTACTCTAAGGTTCAGAAACTGTTTTTACGTGCAGACTATAGTTCTCATAGGTGTTGTAGCTCCAGTTTCTCTGAAACAATGTACTAAGAGAAGTGTTTAAAGTGATTAAAACTGGTCTCATATCRAAATCACTCTTCCAAGCTGGCCTCCTGCAGATGGGAAACCTAAGCTAAAATAGGTGCCACTGGTAACTTTATGAATTATTTTTAGGATTTTAGGATGCAGTATTGTTGTTGTTGTTATTTTGCATTGCTATAATTGAAAAATGTCTTTGCAATCAAAGTTGTGCTTTTTTTTTCTTTTTTGAATAAAGAAATGAAGCAACTGATACAGTGTTCAAACAGGTCATGTTCTACAGTGACTCTGCTTGCCAGGGCAAATACTCATKGCCCTAATCTCTTCTGTCAGAAGAAGCTGGTTTTTGGAAATACATTGCATTTCACCAAACTATTTCCATTAGATTTAGAAACACATATGAACAGCATAAGTAATTTGAATAGACTTGGTACCTAATCTCCACCCTTACATTTGTTTCCTTCTGTTGCTTGTATTTTTTTGCTCAGTTGCATGAGACAGGTGATAGAACTGATGCATGTTAAAAATAAGATTTAAAAAATGKTTTTTTAATTTGGATCATCTCCCTAACTTGATTCATTAGTCACGTAACAGTGCTAGTGTGACTGACAGAGAGAGGAAAGAGAGGCATGTCAAGAAACGAGGAGCCAGATGGGATTGTTGCTGCTGGAGCTGGCACTGCCGCTGCTACAGAAATAAACCCTGGCCAGACTATTGCCCGAGAGYGGTTCGGAAAGGGTGGAAGGACAAGGGCTGTGGCAGGGCTTGGAGCAGAAGAACAAGTCACTGGAGGAGAGTGGCAGTGGGATCTTCCTCCAGTAAGACACAAGCTGCTTTATTTTTAAATAACTAGTGATTGTAGGTGCAGATGTTTCTGTTAGTGTTACTGTGTCTTTTAATAATATAAACTAAAGAATTAGTTTGAAGGAAAGGAGAGGTTAGTTGTGTCCTCAAAAGGGGTTTTACTGGACTTGTTCTCCAGAGGGGAAAAAGAAGCTGCTAATGCAAACCCCCAGGCTAATAAAATACGCTATGCCCAGTGAGCAAAGCACCTGGGTTTGGATTATCTGGGCTGCAGTTCACCCTGGGATTGTTCACCCTGGCATTAACCTTTTCTTAACCTTAGCCATTCTGTTCTTCTATGAGTCACAAACAGGTACAATTCATGAGTTGACTGAAGCAYAGTTCAGGGCAATGAAGGAGACAGCACTGGCTTCAAGTATTCATGATGAAATGGAGTTTCCTTGCAGTTGTGTGGACARCTGGGTGTGCTCTGAGGTAGACTAGGAAGTTACTTCCCCCATTTTCAGTCTTTCTTGGATGCTGCTTTGTGTCTTTGTTTCATGGTTTTCATTAGTGAATAGTGCTACATGATGTGAGGAAGACTTGTGTGGAATAGTAGCCTTTTGCTGAGAGAGGTTTTGGACCCCAGTTTGCTAGAAAAATCAATTTCTTGCAATTCCACTGTTACAGTATGTAAGTTCTAGTTTCATGTGACTATTCCTGAGTTCCAGCAGCTCCATGCAGCACCCTTCAGCCCTTTCAAAACCTTATCATTTTAAATGTGGATCTAGAAAGATCAACATGATTCCCTTGTTTGTTTATAGATGAGGTTCTYGACAGTATTCCTGTCAGTGTTAGTCACTAGCCCACAGCGATGAAAGGGGGGATATAGAGGCATTGGGTTATGCAGGCAACCCAGGAACCCATCTGCTTGCTGTGCACATGTGCACTTGGCTTCCCTGGAAAAAGAACATTTAYCCTTTTTTAATTTTCCTCAGTGTTGTAAATGAGGATTTTTTCCTTCACTAGCGTCACTTGGTCAGAGAAGGTTCACTGCTTTATGTGCCTTGCTACAGCTACCCCCAGGACTCTTTCTTAAATCCRTATGGCTAAAGCTGTGGTGCTGGTAGTGAGCCCAGAGTGCCCCAGTCTACCTCTTGTACAATTGAAGCCTTTCCCTGACTAGCAGCGCAGAACTATTTTAGCAGAGGTTTGCAGATGTGAATGTCTATCAGTATTTTCTTTTTTCTTAGGTACTATGTTAAGACTGGATTTTTGGATGGAGACGAGAAAAAAAAAAATTTTTTTTCTTGTAAAGTTGATCATCAGGCTTAGAAAGAAAAGAGCAAGTGCTGCCAACAGTGTAAAAGGTTGAAGTGGAAGGAATACTCCAGTACAGATAGGAACCTGAGATCTGCAGAGCTGCTGTATAGTGGGGGAAGCAAATGGAAGTTCTGTGTGCCACCATATAGAATGGTATGGTTTCCAGTAATAGTATTGTATCTTTTTCTTCTTGGATTCTGATTTGTTTATAAATAACTGCTAGGGATTTGGAAGGAACATTGTGACGTGGGCAGATTCAATTTATCAGATTTTATGAAACTGGAGATTTTAAGAAGCAGGTAGCAGTGAGGATCATAGTGTATAGTCAGACTTGTTCTGTGGATTAATATGGGGATTAAGTTGCAACCTGAGCTTGGGTCTCATGGCCTGGTGACCTTAGAATGAGAATGCATTTTCTGAACAACTTACACTGACCTAAGCTAGAGTTGCRTCTGCCTTACTCTTGCTGTGATCCCTTGTCCACTGCACTTGGTTTGCTTGTAGCGTTATTTCTTTTCTCTGATAAGTCAACTCAGAGACATGAAGTGATTCCTTATTTCTGTTTAGATCTGTCTACAAAAACAGTTGTCAGTATAGTTGTTCTGTAAAGTTTGGGCTGYGTGTACACTTTTTTTGGTTTTATATAACATTATGCATAATATGTTTTCTAATAAAACTGCACCACTGTAAATGAATTATTTCCAATGTTGCCATGTGTTCATATGTATTGCTTTTTAGGTCATCAACATAACTGCACTGGCAAGGTTTAAGTATATATGCAGTACATTTGTATTAAAAGCCCTACAAAAGTATAATTATAGATCTACTGAGGGTAATGCACATCCATCTCTATCAGTTTCAGCAAATAAACTTCCCCAAAAGTTGCGCTGTTAAATCCTTATACCATATGGATGCTTATTTCTGTTTTTTCTAGTTCCCGGATGAATATATACAAATTCAGGCTTACAAAAGACTTGAGAATGCCTTTGTCACTGGCATCTATAAGATGTGTCCCATAAATAGGTATTTTATTTTGCATGTTGTCATCTAATCCTAGTAGTGGCTGTGTTCCTGTAGTTATGTGTGATCAGGCTCATACATTTTATTCTCACTGATAATTTGCTAAAGGCACAAGCCACTAGTTGAGAGAATCTGACAGGTGCCCTAATGGGTGATATTGATCAATATGGACAGAAAGAACCATGATTGTAGCGTGGAAGTCACTGAGTATATTGGGTACCCTTCCATTTTTCCAATTAAATCTCATACTCGTGGCTATATTTTTAACACTTGAGAGCTTGTGTTTCCACTGCTAGATTTGAACTGTGATATCCTTCCGTACTCTCTAGCATTAATATATGACTATAGTTCCTTAGATTTCTGTAATGATAAAGAAGCATCTGTATGGATAGGATGATTGCATAACTCATGTTTGAAACAAAGAACTTAGCTTTGTATCACAGTTTATTGATCTGTTGTTTTAATCATCTGTAGTAATTTTCCCTTTCGAAGTCCATGTGCCACTACCTAACAGTAGATTTAATTACAGTTTTTTGATAACTTTATACAAAGTAACTTCATTGAGTGTTAGTTTGTTTAAGGAGCTGTTTTCTGGTTTGTGATGGTCAAGGAGCGCAAGCTAATGTTATTTCTGTGTCATTTCAGCTTTGTCCAAAGTTCTTGCACACCAACTCTACCAGTCACACCTGGCCTTTCAGTGCAGTTGCAGAACTCATAGGTATGTGGATCAGTAGTTTGCTTGAATACTTGATGGTAATATTGTGTGTTTTTTGTTTTAATAATGCTTTTCCTTTGGGTAAGGCTTTGATCCTGTTGTTGATATTAAAATTATCACTCTTTTTTCAGTCTTTCAGTCAGAATAAAGTCAACAGATTGACTTTATTCTTTAACARCATTTACTTACTTTTATCTGTTGTAGGAGGCTTTCCAGGATTTAGTGGTTGTTTTCATTGAGTTTAGCAGGAATTGCTAAATCCAGAGGACTCTAGGACMAAGTGAATTCTTCCTCTCCTAGTCCTCCAGATGAAAGCCTTCTGCCTTTTGCTTTTCCCAAGTCCAGCCAAMATTTAAGGCCAAGTTCATATTCCCGGAATCTGCAAACATTTTTACAAATAATACAGACACAGCTGACCGCGAACAGATTATCCAAAGTGCTTGCAAAGCTACTGTCTTCCAGTCTATGTTAAACACAAACTGCTCTTGGAATGTGAAGAGCCCAGAAGAGCTAATGCTGTTGCTTGCCAGCTGATTGAGGCTGATGCTCAATAGTGGCGCAYGCGCCTACCCTCACGTATTCAGCTTGCACACGCAATCATCTTTTTGGGTGTTTTGTCAAGACTTGCATTCCTGCAGTACCTGTGTCCAGACCATTGCGTGTGTGGGTTTTGTTTTGCTTTTGTTTTGCTCAGTGTGTAGGCCAGACCTTGGATCTTTCTGTTTTCCTGCTATTTCCTCTTTTCAGACTTGRATTTCTCTGTCTGAGTGAACTGATGCAGACACACATTCAGAGTAGAGAGCTTGCCTCGCAGAAAATGCTCAGAATTRCAGGTCTGTAAGAAGGTGCAAAAAGTGAAGCAGTCAGGCACAGGACCCAACTGTGCAAGTATACTGGTCAACATGCAGCCAGCACGCTCTCGACCTGTGCTCTTCCCCCTTCCCTTGTCCCATACCTTTTCTTCTCCCATCTGCTTTCACCTCTCCTTCTCCTCACTTGAACGTTTCCTTGAAACATTCCACAGAAAGTTTYGGACGCTGTCAAAATATCCTCAAACGTCCTGTTTGCTCTTTCTCAGAGAATTGCTGTTAAGTCTTATTTTGTTCTTTTGGTGTTTGTGTTTGAACACCTTCAAGGTTATGCTTGAGTCTTTTTCTCTTAGTGGTCTCTTAATGGACATCAGTGCCTAGATAGCTCTGGTCTTTATCATCTGGGTTTTTTTGTTTGTTTGTTTGACAGTTTATTTCTTGATTCTTCTCTCATTAATTTATTGCCATATATTTATTGTGTTTTTCTATTGAATGGTTGTTAGCTGGGTATCCTCACAGAGTTGTGTGATTTCTGACTTGCAGTATGTTTGGTGTGTGCATTCTTTAGTCGGTTCCTCAAACTAAGGTTATGGTTTGGTTATAAAAACTTTGTWAATACAGAAATGAAGTGGTTGCAGAGCAGCAGTGTATTTCCACCCCACCCCCCCCCAACTTCCTGACTGAATGGAATCAAAATTTTTAAGTTTTGCAGAACTGTCTGGAATGGGCATGTGTGGGGGGTGTGTGTGTGAGAGGTTTGTGTTTTGTGTGTGTGTGTKTTTTTGCTTGTTKTTTTTTGGCATCTCAGGGTTGAATACCCCAAGTAGTTCAGCATTTCTCAATGAGGAAGGCTCATAGCAGGCAACAGATTTTTGTAGCTGTATGTATTTGCGATTTTCCGTGATCTATACTGTTGCCAATAACCCACCCAATTGAGGCAGTCAGAAGAGATGTTTGGGTGGCTCTGAGAAAGTGAGTGTTGCAGCAGCCCCTGGGGAGTAAGGAAATGAAAGTAGAAATTCTTATAGATTTTGCTTCCTGTTTGAAGCAGTCATCACAACCTTAGTTTTTACCAGTAGATTACTATTGTCTCTAATATCTGTAGAAATTTTGTGGTGTTTTAGGTGAGATTAGCCTGCTTATGAGGCGGCTGTTTCATCTTAATGCTTTACTTTGGGTCTGTCARTTATAAAAAGGATAAGATTTGAGGAGACTTAAGTTTTTACCACATTTGTTAAAATCCGTGGGGTTTTTTTTAATTTCTGTACCAAACCGGCTAKTATTCTATGACTAATCAGAGAAAAYTTTCTCTCACAGCACAAAATTTATWCTRTTAAGTTATGTAGCTGCTTGAGAAGCAGAAAAATGGCTGCAAGTTATGACCTTGATCAGGTCACCCCGTGACTAGTTACCATACCTAGGAACTTATTTTTGTGTAAGTGCAGAACTGAGAGCTCATGATCAGAGAACTAGTTAAGCTACTATGTGCGCCAAAGAAACATATGAGCAAGCATAGCTTCATAACAGAGTATCATAACTATTCCATGTAGCTGCATGGTAGTGTTGCAAGACTGAAAGTAAGTAGATTGATTATCTGTGTGTTCCTGAGAGGATACTGTTGTGTGCTGCGTACGCATTTAAATGACTTTGTAAAATTTTACAATCTGGTATATTCACTGGAATTAAGCGTTTTAAAATATGTTCACACTTAAATTGCTTTATTTGAAGGATTTAGTATTCCATTCTTGATTATTTCCTTTTATTTCTGTTTTTTTTTTAGATAATGCTTACGATCCTGATGTGAGCGCTAAACAGATATGGATAGACAAAACGGTGATAAATGACAGTATATGCTTGACATTCACCGATAACGGTAATGGTATGAACTCRGAGAAGCTGCACAAAATGCTAAGGTGGATAACTTCTTGTTTTCCATATTATAAAGCTTCCAACTTAAAGTTCTGCATGTTATTGTTCAACTTACTCCTTTTCCTCCTAAGTAATCTACTAAACTTATAAACTCTCTTTAGCACTTCCMAATGTAGGTAATGACCCAAAACTATAACAAGCAGATGTTAGCACAACTTTGATACAGCTTTGTAGGTGTGGGTTTTTTTCCCTAATTTTATTTTATTCTTCTTATTAGCATTCCCATTTAATTTTCTATTTAATGGTTGTTCTGTGTAAACTTTATGCAATGCCYTTTTGAGGAGCTAAGAAGAGTTTAATTTATGAGCAGAGGTGAAGGAATATTTGATTCAAACYATTAGGAGTACTGAAAATAGAAGTGTTTTTTGGTTTTGTTTGTTTTTTAAGAGTTCAGGGATCAGTAATTTTGTCTCTACCTTTTGAATAGTCTAACAGGTTGGAATTGATGTGTRTGCAGCCTCTGTTTCTTTGGTTACCTACGAGGTTGCTGTTGACTTGCTCTTCTAGTACTAGATGTATTGCTTAGCCTCCAGATAAGAACTAGGTTTAAATTTGAGCAAGTTTGAATTCAATATGTTTTTTTTTCTGTAAGATATAATTAATAGYTTGCATGCTAAATTCCACTTGTTAYTTGGTTTGMKTGTAATGTCTAGTTATTAATGGCAAATATGTAGATCATGTATGACCTAACAAATGACAGAAAAAGAAAAAAAACTTTCTGCCAAGGACCCCTCCTGAGTATTTATTATGAAGTCCAAGAATAAATATAATCCTTTAAAAATGCTTATTGCATAATWCTTTATGGGTGACATTTCTAATCTAGACTTAAGTAATATTTACTTCTAATTTTTAGTTRTTGTGATGTGKTTTTAGCAATATTACAGCTATAATTGTAAGAATCCGTCTAACTGTATGTTTAATTGTGCATTAGCCACTAATTTCTCAAAGAGATTAACTCTAGYCTGTCTTGATATCAATCTTGCATGTGTCTTTTTTTTTTTCCCTCCTATGTTTTATGAGACTTCTTATCCTCTCTCAATATTTTCTTACGTTTCAGTTTTGGCTTCAGTGAGAAATCTGTAATGAATGGCCGTGTTCCGGTGGGACTCTATGGAAATGGATTTAAATCAGGGTCCATGCGCCTTGGAAAAGATGCCATAGTCTTCACGAAGAATGGGGAAACAATGAGCGTGGGCCTTTTGTCCCAGACCTTCCTTGAAGTCACGAAGGCAGAACACGTCATGGTTCCCATAGTGACGTTCAGCAACCAACATATCCTTTGGACAATTTCTGAACGAAACTTTAAGTGTGTATGTGCAAAGCTTGGATATTAAGATCCTTGAAGGAAATCTTGTCTAGCCTTGCAGTTCTTTAATTATATTGTAAAATGAGGGGAAGACTGTWGTTTGTTAAAACTCCTGAGTTTGCAGGAGCTGAGAGAGCAGGTAAGGAGTATAGTCTACYGTTGTGGAAGTTTGTCTCCTTTAAGCTTACTTTACTGGAAGATACCTTCTTTAACGTCATGCTTACGACAGATAAGTGATCTAGTGGAATCAAAAAACAACCTGAAGGCCATATTAACACATTCCCTATTTTCCACTGAAGAGAAGTTGTTGGCAGAGCTGGATGCTATTATYGGGAAAAGGGGAACTAGAATTATTATTTGGAATCTTAGAAGGTAAGTGGAGGCCTAGCCTCTCTTCTCTCTCCTTTGTCTTGTGTCATCTGCTCTGCTATGCAAGTATACAAGGTTTTGGTAGAGTAATTGCATAAACTTCATGGAGCAAGCTCGTATGGTGGTAGTATTTCGATATAGCTTGAAGTGTTGCTAATCTCTCAGTTAAAGCAGTCTAAAAGCAGCAGGAAGGAGAATGCAACAGTCTTTGCTTTGCTAAGATACTGAGATATTGTTGCTTTGTCAAAAGGAAAATCAAAATAGATGAATTGAAAATCAGTTATCTGGGACCTATGTGGAAATTTCAACAAAAATTATGTATGTAGAACCAAACATGACTGACCTTCTAACTTTGAGTCAGTTCTATCCCCCTGGACACACCTGGGCCTTTCTAAGTTAGTAWAGAGCTTCTTGACTGGTCACCATAAACCAAACATAACTGCGTATATTTACTTTGGTTTCTCTTTATCTGCTTGCTTTCATGAGATTGTTTCAGGAKTAAAGATTTCCAGACTTTTTCTGACTTGAAAATACTTGTTTCTGGTCAGTGTGGCTTTTTTGTTGGGCTGGTTGATAGATGAGATTTGTTTATTTTTAGCAGCAGTGGCAGCTGTGGGTCCTCATTTCCCATCCACCTTCTCTTGCCTCCCTGCATGCCAGGCTCGCAGGACCTGCCCAGAGGAGCTCTGCCCTTCSCTTAACAGTGATGGAGCTGGCTACTTGGGAACAGGATATCTTGTGGGGTTCTTTAGCGTTTGGCTTACTCCACTTCAAAATATCTGAGATTAAAACCCTTCCCRTGAATACCTTGTTAAACTCTTTCACAGCCCAGTGGGTTTGCCAGGAAGATAACTTTTAATTTACACTCATCCCAGAGTGATGGTTCTTTCACTCATTTCTTTCCAATATTACAGGGTCTGAAATCAAACAGTTCTACCTGAGTGGATTTAAATAAAAGCTAGCAAAGTGTAATCAACACTTTGGTATTGCTAATTCTGGTTGCCCCYTTGCTACCTACTCCATAAGGAAAACTGTTATCTCCTTTATGCTTCAAAAGCTAATTCATATTTTGTTAGATAACTTTTTGTGTATCTGTTAACATGTATCAATGAATGAATGTGTAGCAGTGTGCAGCACTACACTGCACAAGCACAAGTAAATGCATGAAGTCATTGGATTGAGCAGGATAACTTTAAGGTTCCAAATTCTGGTGTGTTCRTGGAAAGCTGTTGACAGCTATTTCAGTTTTTAATGACTGTTTCTGGAATATTTGTGCCAAATGTGATATGTCTGAATATGATGCAAAACTGCAACYAGGGTTCTGCAAAGTGTGTGCCAAGCGGAGGGACTGCAACTGACTTAAAAAAATCCAGTGAGCAGTCCAGTCAGAACTTGTGACAYATACTGAGTTAGAAAGTTGTCATGTGCATGGCTTTTGCAGCAGTAAATCTTAAAATAATAACTTGCCATATTAAGGAACACTGCCTGTGGAAGGAGGCTGTTCACCTTTGGCTRTCTGCCTTTTAAAGGTGATATGGACCCCTTCTATTAGGGAGCTGTGACCTATTTAGAATTAAGATAGAATTCATGAATGCCTTATCTGCTATCACTTTTCTTGGGTATGCAAAAGAATCTGATGAATGTGTTGATCTGAATTTTAGAATATCAGTAAGGAAAAACACTGTATAAATTACAGGAATTCCCTTTGTCCTGCATGTTTGATGTCCTTTGGGCTCCTCAGTATCTTTCCAGAGTTAGTTTTATAACTAACTTTTTTAAACTTTACTTCTTAGAGATAAAAATGAAAAAACAGAGTTTGATTTTGACAAAGATAAATATGACATCAGAATTCCAGAAGATTTGGATGAAACKGGAAAAAGAGGCTATAAAAAGCAAGAGAGAATGGACCAGGTTGTTCCAGAAAGTGACTACTCGTTACGAGTATGTATAACATTTTCAATTTTTTTCTTTTTTAATGAAGCTGGGACATATTTGGTTTTGGTTTAGTGTAACGTATTATATGATGGAAGCGTGGTTGAAGACAGGAAACTGGAGGATTGAGTTTTCGTGTCAGGGAAATATGTCAACATTTAATGAAAGCTGGGAGTGGAAYGTGTTTGTGGATTCGCATAAACTTCTCATGTCTCTCCAGGAGAAAATTTTTTTTTTTTTTTTAATATGGTTTTGCAAATAACTTTTACTGTTAAGTGTAGACATCACAATCCTCTATGAAGCAAGATGGAAATGCAGTGAATAACTTCAAAAATTAAACAGGTGTGTGTACTATTGTAAAGCAAAGTAAAACTCTGTTGTAGTACAGGCGTAAATGCACATAGTACTGATCTGATGCTCACTTGGCTCTTTAAAACAGACAGCTTTTGCCTGGTAAATTGTCCTTGCTAGATTTTAAAAAGAGGGCAAGAAATTGGAAGCAACTGCTTTGAATATCTGCAAACAGAAAAGCCTTGGCCATGTCTGTAGGGCAGTTGTTAAGATCACCGTATTCACTGCTGATTTTTAATCACTGAGGGCTTCTTTTGTAAGCAGCCACTTCCACAATGACTGGATGTTGTGAACTCTTTCTGGATGATGCTCAAAAATTCTGCTCTATTGAGCTAAAACTTGCAGTTATCCTAAGACTCATAAGCGCCATATATATACTTTAAATATCAGAAGCTATAAATATGATGATAAATACAAATTAGAATTTGTAGAATATTTGCCACATTTATGAGAAGACTCCGTAGGTTGACAGTGTAGTAACTTGCAACAAAGCTAATGCTTTTGCTTTCCTTTCTTATTTTAAGGTGTGTCTTGGAATATTTAAACTCTCAATAGGGAGAGGCTTTACAAAATTCTAATCAGTACTTGAGCTTGTCTTCCTAAATGTCTATGTTGTAAACTGTTGATATCTTGTTTGTTTGAATAATAAAAATTTCTACATATTTTGTAGGCGTACTGCAGTATTTTGTATCTGAAGCCAAGAATGCAGATTATTCTACGAGGACAGAAAGTGAAAACACAGCTGGTTTCCAAAAGCCTTGCATTCATTGAGCGCGATATATATAGGCCAAAATTTTTGAATGTATCCTTTTTACAATGTGTGTTATTTCCGTCTAAATGGAGTGATGGGACTTGGTATGTAAGCTGTCTGGATTTTACTGGGTATGTTGCAGTCATTATGGCTTTTTAATTATTTTTATTTATTTATTTTTAATGCGGAAAGGAATCATCTCAGTATAAAAACTATTCTGAGACCCAGGTCAGGATAAATAATTCTTTTTTATTACCTCTGACTCACCTGATTTTTCCTTAACATCTAGAAATAGGCTAAAACAGTAAGAATTACTTTTGGGTTTAACTGTAAAAACAAAGACCACTATGGAATAATGATGTACCATAAAAATAGACTCATCAAAGCTTATGAAAGAGTTGGCTGTCAATTAAAGGTAGGAATTTAAAGCTGAAAAAAAGGTTTGCATGTATAAAATATTTCTCATTCACAAGGTTATTAAAAAATAGATGATTTCATAAAAACTTTTCTAGTTTGTGTGACAGCTAAAAGTTGCTAAATTGTATGGAGTTGTTTAATACTTTCTTTGTGATACACTTGTGTCTGCATTTTGTGCTTTAAACTTGGTATCTTTTAAAGCAAAAATAAGTTTCTTTGGTTCATTTGTTTTAATTCTGGATGATTTTTTTTTTGAGAGTCTCTTTGGAGATAAGAATCATAGTCCAGATTTTTTTTCTTTTTTTTTTCGTGTATGTAGTTTTTAATCACTTCTAACAAATGCTTTTTCATGGAGAATATACTTTTTTTTTTCTAATATATTTTAATTTCTTACAGGCAAACAACATGGGTGTTGGTGTAGTCGGGATTATTGAATGCAACTTTCTAAAGCCAACCCATAACAAACAAGATTTCGATTACACAAACGAGTACAGGTGAATGTGTGTTTTATGTAGTATTTGCATTGAATAGTGTTTTTTCACTATGAAATATCTGACTGAAGATTTTTGATTTCTTGGAGTTTTTTGTTTATTTCCTAAGTAGTAGTCACTGATGCTTAACGTTCCATCATTAATCTGCATACTCACCTTCTCGTTGAGGTGGGATGTTTATATCTGTACTCGTCTCCTTGCATTCGTCGTGCAGTCAGAGAAGGCCAGGGGGATGCGGCCTGCATCAGGAGAAGCACTGACAGCAGATCAAGGGAGGGGACCCTGCCCCTCTATTCAGCTCTGGTGAGGCCGCACCTGGAATACTGTGCAGTTCTGGGATTTCCAATGCAAGGAGGACACGCAACTTCTAGAGAGAGTCCAGTGTAGAGCAAYRAGGATTATTAAGGGACTGGAGCATCTTTCGTATGAGGAAAGATTGAGCAAGCTAGGCCTATTTTGCTTAGAGARGAGAAGACTGACAGCAGATAAGTACCTGAGGGGTGAATGTAGRGAGGAGGAGGCCAAACTTTTCTCAGTGGTGGCCAGTGACAGGACAAAGGRTAATGGGTACAAGTTGAAACACAGGAAGTTCCATCTCCRKGTGAGRAAGAACTTCTTTCCTGTGAGGGTGACAGAGCCCTGGCACAGGCTGCCCAGAGAGGCTGTGGAGTCTCCTTCTCTGGAGATCTTCCAAACCCGCCTGGATGCCACCCTATGCCTCGTGCTCTARGGGTCCCTGCTGGAGCAGGGAGGTTGGACTGGATGATCTATAGATGTTCCTTCCAACCTCAACCATTCTGTGATTCTGATAAGGGTATGATGCGTGTCCCTCTAAAATAGGTGCCTTAAAAGCAGTCGGGATCTTTCTACCTTTCCCCAACTGCAGAATGAGCCTGCAAAAACTTGCTGAGACGTGGACTTGTGTGGCAGTTATTAACAATTTTTAGAGATGAATCCCACACTATTTTTTCAATTTTTTTTTTTTCTTTTACCTGAGCTCTTACGAAAGCAGTTTTGGATACTTTGGAACCTTTTTTTYAGTGTTTAAAATACCGGACCAGCTCAAAGCAGCAGAGATTTGAGACACAGCTTGGTTCCAGTCATTATTTCAGACTCAGAGTTGCCATTCTTTCACATATCTACAATATTCATTTAATCAGCGTCTAGTGCAGTATTTTGTGTAGTTACAGTGAACAAGATGAAAGATTTATCCTTACTTGAAAAATAATCAGAGGAAATTATTTTTGAGCCTGGTGAGTCTCAGTCTGGTAGCTTGTTCTTGCTCCACTTCTGTGAATTAGTTTTGCTGGCATTGAGAAGGAGAGACTTTTTGGCAGTGAAAGGTTAGAGTAAGTTACCTARGTAGTTCAAATGGAGATGGAAAACCTGCTTAGGGAAAATCTGGATGCAGACTGTGAGAATAGTTCCTTGTGTGTTACTTATCCCTTGTCTCATGACAGCGAGGAGGATATTCTCTGTTTTTCCTGCACTTTATTTTCAGTATGCACATGTAAATGTTGRGTATTGAATTGCAGACATGGGTAGGGTAAACTTTGGCAGCAGAACTTCAGACTGTATGTTCTGCCCTATGATGGCCTTTCTTGGCAGGGATAGCTGCTGTGGTACTGCCAGGTTTAAGTAGCATCTGCCACGGTGCTGCTGGCTGAGCTGTGATTCAGAAAACGCAGTAAAGTGGATCAGAGAGTATGTTTAACTAGAAAATAGGTTTTGTGGTGGTGGTGTTTTGGGGTTTTTTGGGTTTTTTTTTGTTTTGTTTTGTCTTTTTAAATTAAAGTGTTCCCTAAGCTATTTCCCGCATGGCTGCGCTAAGGGTTCCCCGGCAGAGGGGAGGAAGGAGGAATGCCGTAGAGTCATTTGTATTGCCCAGCCTTGATGCAGTGCTCCCACAGGCTGGCACAGCGAGCATTGAATGCTTTGTTTCTTTCTAAAAACACTTGCAGCGTGGGCGTAGAAATACTATACTTGAAAGATCTTTTCTTTCAAAAGTCTTTGTAGAACAAACACTGCAGGATTTCAAAAAGGACACTTACCCAGCCCTATACAGAAACATGAAACTACTGCTGAAATTTCATGATCACTGTAAGCTAACCTGCCCCTTTCCCTCTCCAGAAGAGCAATGGTGCAAGCCATGCTTTGCTCTTCAYTTCTGCACTTGTTTCACTTTCATGTTCTGACCTGGGCTGGGAGAAGATCAAGATTAAAACTTTATAGGCCAGATTAGTTCACTGCACAAGCACATGTTGGAGTGGTAGTGTAGGTGCCGGTGTGAGACTGACTCTCAGGTTCTGGTTACACAGCCAGTTTGCTGTGGCAATGGGTAACCTCAGCACGCTGGCTAGAGGCCGACTTGCTCTTACCTCATCTGGGCTGCTTGTTCTTCTCATTCCCTAGTCTGTGCTGTGTGCCAGTTGAAGTCTTCTCACAGCTGCATCATGAGCCTTGCTCAGGAAACTAATCCAGCTAAAAATTAMCTTAGAGAAGACTGATCTGCTCCTTTTAGCAGCACATAGACTTGCATTAGAGCATTTGTACAGTTRCAACCTTAGTACAGTATTGTTATGTCTGTGCAAACACAGTCCTGAGTCAAGTACTTCTGACCTCAGATTTTAAAAAAAAAAAGGCATTTGTATGTTCACCAAATCCTATTTCTAGTAACCATTTGAAAAAAAACGTGACTTCCAACAATATCTACCTTTTAGCAAAATACATACTATTGTGCAAGTATAAATACATGTTGTTTTTTTTTTTTCTTTTAAAGACTTACAATAGCAGCACTAGGAGAAAAGCTTAATGATTACTGGAATGAAATGAAAACAAAGAAAAACGAAGAATATCCCTTAGCTTTGCCTGTTGAGGAGATACAGTAAGTATCACTTAAATAGAAGAACTAATGCTTTTAGTTCCTAGGATCATGAAAATAAGCTTTTCATGTGAAAGTTCTGATTTTTTTTTTTTTTTTTTTTCCCCCCCCCATTGCAGAAAGCAGCCTGACCAGACTTGGGTGCAATGTGATGGATGTCTGAAATGGCGGAAACTACCAGATGGAATAGAGCATTTGCCAGATAAGTGGTACTGCTCTCTGAATCCTGACCCACAATTCCGGTAAAATTAAATTTGGATAAATTTATAAATTCTGATTTTTTTAAAAAAATTTGTAATCACTTGATGCAAGCACATATGTTATGCTCTTTCTTGTTATTTTTTTCTTTAAATCAGGAATTGCAATGTGCCAGAAGAACCCGAAGATGATGATGTAATACATCCTACCTATGAAAAAACTTATAAAAAAAAGTAAGTGCTTGAGTGTTGCTTGTCTACACTGGAAACTGAACATGAAAATTAACCACCTTTTCCTTTCAAAAGGATTGCAGTCATTCTGGGAATAGCTAGTCACAAAGTAGTGTCCTGAAGTCCTAATCTGCTCATAGCAGGGAACAGATGAATGGGATTGTTCTTCTTTCTGTTATTAGTGTGTTGACATTCCAGAGATTTTTCAAGTTTATCTCCAACTCATGTTCTTTTGCTTTCCTYAATCAGTATTAGGAAAGTCCTATCTAAAAGGAACTTTGTCCTGTAATAGCTGGTAAGGTGATGTTCAGGTACAGTTCTCAGGCAGTATTTCAAACCTGCCAGGGATATGAGGATAGKTTTGGATGTTACAGAGAAGCAAGTTACCAGAGCTGTTAGGAGCCCTCATCTGGGAAATGCATATTTTCAAGGCTGGTGTGGACAAAGCGGAATACCTTCAGGCAATTATGTAACATTAAGAAGATTCTTAATTAAGAATCATCTRGAAAGAGACTGATACCTAAATGTTGTTTYATTTACTRGTACATTTTTATTACAATTTTTTAATTAATCTAAGTCTGTGTCTATAAGCTAACCTTATACCAACTAATGTGTGGTAATCTTCAGTCAGGAAAACATAATACATCTATTAGAGCTACAGAGCACTGGAACAGGTTTCCCAGAGAGGCTGCACAGCCTCCTTCTCTGGAGGTATCCGAAACCTGCCTGGGTGTGATACTATGCCRCATGCAGTAAGTGACCCTACTTGTGCAGCAGGRTTGGACTAGAGGATCTCCAAAGGTGTATTTTGTATGTCTAGGCAAGATGAAGACTACAGTATTTGCTTTCATTGGTTTGATTAGATTTTATGAATAATTCACATTTTGAATTTAACTTTTCTTTTTCTTGTGCAGAGACAGGGAAAAACTGAGGAGACGACTGGAGTACAACCACCAGGTAACTCTCATGAATTTGACTAGACTGTGTGCTTAAATAGTCCAGACTGAGGTACATTTTTTTTTCCCAGTTCACAGTCAACTGACTTGTTCCACAGACTGTTTTGCTTTAACAGCTATACAGGTCATGCTCACTGCTAGTAAACCAAAGACCATGCATCTTGGCTGCTTGGTGGTGRCAGTGTCTCCTCTAGGAAAAAGTATAAGGGACAAAAGCCATTAGAGGAGTCAAAATAGTACTAGAAAAAGTGTGAGTCACTGTTTGTTTTGTTTTTCTTATGATATGACATCTAATTAATAGAGATGGATTTAYTGTAGAGAAAGATGTAAAATTACTCTCCTTTTATTTTTGCCTTTCTTAAGGCTAAAGAGAAGTTTGTAGTAGCTGTACTTCGAGAGCTTGTTTTGCAAGAAGACCCTCAGATTCTCCTGAAGTAAAGGTGCAAGTCAGACTGGTTTAATTCACGGAATATGTTGATTGTAATTTGGAATCTAATTTCCTAAGTGTGATATAGTTTSTTGCTTTCAAAATCAGATTGCTAGGTTTCTGGAAAAAAAAATTTGAACGTGATGTTTTAATCCATTTACTTCATTTGAATTTATTTCTCTGCCATTGATTTTATAGATAACTAGAAAGGTTATCTGTAAAAGGTAAGCAGCATTCATTTTGAACAATTATGTATGAGCAGCTATGGCAGAAATGGTTATCCCTTATTTTGAGCAGACGCAGAGATACAGAGCAGCTCAAGGAAAGCTGTTCCCCAGGTTCTRTATGGTACTTAAGAATATCTAGTTCTGGAGAAAGGCTTGTAAAATTAGAAAGCTGCTWTTCCCCACAACAGTAACACTGTATGTGGAGAGGTGTGTGCTGCAGTCCAGTGTGTCATAAGCTGTCGTGGATAGGATATGTCAAAGAAAACAGACACACATTAGTAGTCCTCTTGATGACAATTARGCTAATAAGGCTGAGGTTTGCAACAAGGAACCCAGTTAGTGCCTTTTATTGGAGGGAAAAAAAAAAAAAAGTTGAGCTGGAAGCTCAAGAATGAGATTGGTCTTTGGAAAATCCTCACAATATACAGCAGAAATGTCAGGGGTTTTTTTAGATAGTCAGCAGAGCTGTTTAAATTTGTTCTGAACTATTTACTAATATCTGTCTTTTTTTCCATTTCCAATTGTGTCTTACAGCTCTGTAATGAAATGTTTTTAAAAACTCCTGTTTCTTCAAGTAAAGACTTRAAAACATTCTCAGCTGCGAGTGGAAAGGAAGCTCTTCCAAGATCAGTTTTACCAGAAACATCAAATGCTTCTGTGAAAAGACCTCTACTTGTTTTAAATAGATCAGTATCTTCCACAGATTCTGATAGCAGGTTAGTAAACCTATGGAAATTAGACTTCTATTTATCTCTAAAATTAATAATTTGGTAATGAAGAGTCCTTTGTTGAGTGTAGGCTCATCTTTAGGCTGTAGTTACCATAATAGAAATGTCATTTTTMATAGCATAGGAGCATATCAACTAATGGTATATTTAAAACTCTATGAAATACTGAAGTGAATGTTGCAAAAATACTGTGTACTGCCAAGAGAATCTGATGGGCTTGTCCAAGTTTAGGATGAGACTCTGTTACCTTCACTCTGTATTATGTTTTTCTTGACCTCTATTACAGGTAAACTGTTACTTTAACACATTATTTTGAAAGAGACTCAGTGTCTGTGTTAAGAAAAAAAAAAAAAAAATCTACTGTGTGGATGTGAGCCAGTGTTTTTGCAGGACAGATTTTTTCTGACTACTGATCTTAACATTGCACAAGAGGCATCCCTTTGTAGTTGCTTAGTGATTATGAAAAAATAAACAAACATACTCTAAMMCAAAATGAGTTTATATTACTTGAAYAAGTACAATAATAGGTTTMATATTTTTCTCCTCAGTCTTAAACGACGTTCACAGAGTCTTTTGACATCTGTGACTTTAAAGACACCTCGGTTAACTGACAAAACATTCAGTAGCCGCACTGATGATGACGATGATGATGAAGATGTCATCATTTTAGAGGAGAGCAGTACTCCAAAGCCTTCAGCAGATTCTGATGTYCCTGTCATAAAAACTGAATGTATTAGTTTGGATCAGGAAGGGAAGCAGGAAGAAGAGTACAGCGTCAGAGAACCTTGTAGTGCAACCACTTCAGAACCAAAAAGTGACCAGTCGACTTCAGCAACACAGACTGAGCTCCCCAAATTAGTCGTTAAAAAGGAAGARGTGGAAGATGACGTGGCTATTCCAGTGCCTGGGTCAGAAATGGAAACAAAACTGCAGAACATACAAGATGTTTCTGAGTCATCTGCGGATGTTGGAAATGCCCTGAGTGAACTGAAAAATCAGCTACACTTAGTAAACAAAGAAAAAGAAACATACCAAAACAAGTGTGAAGTGTTAACCAGTCAAGTGGAATCACTGGAACAGACGATATTAGAAATGAATAATAAGTATGTGAAAAAAGAAATGTGCCATCAGTCAACTGAGACAGTTTCTGCATTTCTAGAAGAGAACATTCATGACAGAAGTCTGGCAGAGGTGACTGTTCTATATGAACAGGCCCTAGAAGAAATAGCAAAACTAAAGGAGCAATGCAGTACTCTGCAGACCTTGAAAACTGAGTGCACTAACTGTGCTGAGAGTGAAAACAAGAATGAGGTAGATGAAATTGCTGTGCAGCTGGATGATGTTTTCAGGCAACTGGACAAATGCAGCATTGAGAGAGACAGATATAAAAGTGAGGTATGTTTCTGTCTTTATATGAATGTTTTATAGCAGTTCTAATAATACATGGTGTATCATGTGATGAAATTTGTTCTGTTACCTAAACCATGCACCTAAAAGRGAGAGGGATTCCTGAATTCATCTAAGAACTTTTTTTTGGCTTCTGTAGATATAAATAAGCCACCTTGAGAGAGATGGAACTAATTCAGACTGAGAGTGAGCACCCAATTTGACTGTGTTGCCATGCCTTAAATAAAATCATATGTTGAAAACGTGTTCACTTTGTTAATTAAATGCTTTAAATTCTTGTCACAGTTGTTTTAATTACTATGATTTGATCTGTAGTAAACTAGTTACTTCGATTTACTTGCTAGGTTGAACTACTAGAAGTGGAAAAAAATCAGCTTGCCTGTCAGTGTGAAGAGCTCAAAGCAGAAGTCGCACAGTTAAAAGCTTCAATTCCCCAAGCGGTTGCACATGCGAATGATTCTACAACCAGTRCCGTAGAAGACTCGGTAAATTTTTCTGATGGAGAAAGGTATCACTTTTGTTCTTTCTAGACTATTTCAAGAAAGATTTTTCGCTGGCTGATTGTATCTGAAAAACTTCGACAAAGGTCATGTGTGATAATTCTAAAATAAAATGTAGTACTTGGAATTATTTTCTACTGCCTTTTATGACTCCCAACTCAAAATCCATCACTTCATCTTTTTATAAATTGACTTGTTTTTTAAAAAAAAAAAGTCTGTGCAATCAGAATTGACCACTACATAATTGAATGCTATACTGGCATTTTTTAGAATATCAAAAATGTTACATGATGATTTTTGGATGTGACCTGCAGAACAGGGAGAGAGGAAGGAAGAAGAGAGGGTGATCATTAGCTTATTCTGCATACATGAACTTCACTTTTGCATCCTAATTTTCCTACTTGACAACTAGTACTCTGCTGAAAAACTTTTGCTTTTTATAACTAATACAGTCTTTACTCTAAGCACTTGTAATTGCTGAGCAATCGTTTTGAAACTAGGTTGTGCTCACAGCAAATCTTTGAACTAAATGGGTATTTCAGCTTACATGGTAGCGTGTTGCTCCTGCTTAATAGAAGTACCAAACACACAGATGTACACACATAGGACAATCAGCATGAGCTRCTCGGGCAAAATATAAAGATACTGCCTAGGCACATAGGATGGAGGTGAAAGCCAAAGGTCAACCAGAATTAAAACTAGCAACAGTTGTGAAGGGCAGCCAGAGGGCTTTAGAGCACAGCAGAAGCAAAAGGAAAGGTAAGAAAAAATGTGGTCCTACTGCTTATTGGGCAGGAGGCATAAAGACAAAGGACATGGAAATGACTTGAGTCTTCATTATCTTACCCTGCTTTTTACTGGTAATATTTGCCCTCTGGTCTCGCAGGTCCTGAGCTTAGTAGTAGTCTGAGCCTGTAGGAAGACTGAGTTTAGGGAGCATTTAAGCACACTGGAACACGCACAAGTCCTTGGGACCAGATGAGGTGCATCACAGGCAGCTGGCCAAGTTAGTAGCAAATTGCTGCACAATGACACCTTTAAAGGTTGTGGCAAGCAATTCAGATCCCTGGTGCCTGGGAAAAGGCACCATATTCAAGAAGAGCAGAATGGAAGATCTTAAAAGCTGTTCGGTGTAACCTTACGCCCTGGGAAGCATTGTCCAGCTACATGATGGATGGCACAGCGCCTAGGAATGACCTGCATGGATTCACCAAGAGCACATGGTGCCTCTGCAGCCTGATTGCCTTCTGCAACGAGATGATAGGCCTTGTGGGTGAGGGGAGACCTTCATTTTTAACAAAGCCATCAGAGTTGTCTACCATAGTATCCCTGTAGCCATGTATATGAGGTATGGCTTCAATAGGTGGTCTGGAAAACTGACTGAACTTCAGAGACGTACATAAATGACTCTGATCAGTAACAAAGTCCATCTTGCAGCCAAGTATTATGACACCTGTCAGGGCCAATATTAGGGTCAATACTGGACCTCTGTTATTGACCTAGACCATGGGTAAGGTGAACTCAGCAACTTCATGATGGTACCAGATTGGAAGGATGTCTTGCTGTGCTGGAGGGAAGGGTGGCCATTGAGGCAAGCTGGAGAACTGAGCTGAAAGAAACCTTGCTGAAACTCGAGGCATCCATGGAGTTCTGCACCAAGGTTGGAAGTTCCCCAAGCACCTGTGCAGGATGGAAGCAGCTGGGTGGAGAGCAGCGTTGCAAGAAGASGGTCCGTGGGTGCTCATGCACTGGACGTTGAATGTGAGTCCACAGCGCGCATTGTGGTGGTGAGGGCTTGCTGCATGCTGGGCTCTCTCAGCTAGAATTTTAAGGAAGTGACTCTTCCCCTCTGCTAGGCCCTTGTGAGATCAAATAAAGAGCAGTATGTGCAGTCTGGGGCTCCCTGCTATGAGAAAGATATTCGCCTATGACAGCAAGTTTAGAGGATGGCATGCCAAGGTGGAGTGAGGCTGGTTCATGTGATGTAAAATGGGAAGCTGAGGGAAATAGCCTTAAGAAACAAAGACTTAAGAAGCTGCTTCAGCTGCCTAATGGGAGGGGTAGATGGAGCCTGACTCTTCTCATGAGCACAGCACAGACTCTGCTTAGATGTGATGGCGGAAAATGTGTTCACAGGGAGGGTAGTCAGGCCCTGGAATGGGAGCCCAGAGAGATYGTGGCATCTCCATCTGTGAAGGTTTTCAAAACACTGCAAGGTTCCAAGTGACCTGATCCAGGTTAGCCCTGCTCTGGATGTGTGTTGAGAACAACAGGAGGAACTGACAGGATTATCTCCAGAGACCCTCTCCATCTAATTCAAGCTGATTCAGTGTCCCCTTCATCTGGCAGCGTTTCATCGTCTGTTTATGGCTTCTGATGTGTGTCTCAAAAGAATTGGCAAATGCATGTGCTGCTTCTGATGGAGGCTACCAGAGGTGCTATGGGGAATGATGGCACTGTGAAGATCAGCTGCTGCAGGTTGTAAGGGATGTGATGGTGGAAGGAAGTGCTCCAGAAGGGATGGATGATGTAGAAGCAATTTGACCAGGAAGAGGACAGAGCCAGTGGAACCAGGGAAGAAAGCAAAAAGAAGAGAAATAATGATTTCCCTGCACTGTAACYCCTACCTTATTTACTCTTTACATTTTCAGGCTTTTGGACAGACTCTTCTTTCCTGCCTTCCTGCTGGTCCTTTTTTCTCTTATTCCCCACAGGTGGTGTGAGCTGTACTTCTGCACTGTAGAACTGTGCTTCTGTACAGAAGTACACTGTACTTCTACACACTACTTCTACATAAAAGCACTGGTGTTTAATGTTGTTTACATTAAACAAACGAAGTAGTGGGGGATAAAGGATTGTGCCAATGCTTCTTTACTAAATTAAATAGGAAATTAAAAAAATATTTGTAATCCATGTTGAGGAAAGGAGAATTCAGTTTAGCTCTTTAAGTTAACTGAATCACTTTTGTTAACTTATGTAAGCTTTTCCAGTTTGGAAAAGAAATCTAACTTTGCAAATAGTTTTAAATTATTCTGTGTTTGAAAATTATCTACATCTAAACATACCTAATTATTTCTTTGCAGCCTGAAACTACGCTCCCTTCGAGTGAATGTTGGACAACTTTTGGCTACAATCATGCCTGATCTAGACTTGCAGCAAGTAAATTATGATATTGATGTAGTAGATGAAATTTTAGGACAAGTTGTGGAACAAATGCATGAAATCAGTAGTACTTAATACTTTAAGGTATTAGCAGAATCTTGCTTGATCTTCCATTATAACCTTAGTGTAGGTTCCAAATTGTAAATATTTCCTCTTCATTTTATATATTTGACACCACTTGATCAATAACTGTATATACTCAGTATGTTTAGATGTTCCCACAGATTCAGTGGGTGTTATCTTAACTTCCTCTTAAAGGAATAATGTCAATACTGACTAACCCGATGTACTTAATTAATKATTTTGCTTTTAAAATGTATTTGTAATTAAATTTGCAAATATTTTTATTATTAGGAATCTTAATACTTTTCTACAGAAGCCTTTTGGTTGACTTTGGATCTTAAATAAGCATTAATACTTGCCATTATTTCCTCCTCCAAAATCCGAAGCAGTGGAATATGTTTGAGGAAAGAAAATTACCTTCCTTGATTTCCTTCTCAGAACAAACCTCAATAGTGTTATTGTAAATTACAGTATTGTTTCCTTGTTATTAACAACGTTGYATTTTGCATTAATGAGATAGAAAAATCACTAGTAGATGAAAATTTTGGCCATATTTGTAATATTGTGTTGTACTACCAAAAAAGGAAAGACCTTTAAGGGCTTTATCCTGAGAACTGATGATCTCTGGCTTCCTTTGGAGTTTTTGGAAGTCACAGGCAGTTGTTGTCATTCAAGAACGTTATCCATACATAGTTTTGCAGCATAAACAAATTCATAGAATGTGCCAAGGATATTTCAGCCTTTTCCGTGTTGGGAACCACCTGCCTGATTGTATCCTGCCCTTGCTGCCTGGTGGTTGTTGTTTCCTAGGCCTAAGTACCTGCTTCTGTATAACKGCAGGCAGCAAGACGTCCAGTTGTACCCTGTATTTCCCATTGAACAGAGCAATGCTTTTTCACCAATCCAAATACAACCCTGTACGTGGGCTCAGCAGTCTGTTTCCGCATGTTGCCTATGGGCTGTTCCCAACTTTCTTCTAAGGCAGTGGCAGCYGGTGGAGTGGAAGTCATCCTGGCGGCCCATGGGAGAGAACACGTTGGGGYGACGTATACAAAGCTAGGCAGCGTTCCTAGGGACCTCTGCTTTGCCTCAAAATACCACTTCTCAACACCTAAAGCCCATTTACCAGGAAAGCCCAGTGTTAAACAGAAGTTCTGCCATGTTTTGAAATGCCTAGGAGGGGGTTGCTACATGTTCTCCAAACACAAATTGTTGCAGTGTTAAACATAATCTGGAGTCTGTCGGGCTTGGATGGGATGGTGATGAGATCGGTCTGAGAAACTAACCTTCCCATCAGAGTGCACCATGCTGCACATGAATGCCTGAGGTTCCCAAATTCTGGAATAATTACTTGAGACAGAAGTAGTTTGAAAAGGAGACATGTTTTCTTATCTGTGGTTTAAATGACTTTGGAGTGAGCTAAAACTGAAAATGTTCAAATGCAACTTATGTTGTCTTAAAGTTTAGACATCTTTTGTTGAAGATAAAATAGGTGAGTTTGGGGTTTTTTTTTAATTGGTTTTACTGTGATTCTTAAGCCACTTGTATGCTTCAATACTCATAGAGAAACCTGGAAGAAATGATACTGAACGAAAATGTTAAAGTGGTTACAGCATCTCCTCAGCTAGTTGCATATTTTTTTTCTCTGACATTAGCAGGAATGAGAAGAGGACTGGCACAAAGGCAACATATCCTCCTTTCATCTGTGGTGGTATTCACGAGCAGTAACACATGCAAACAGTAATCAAGAAACATGRAAAAGGTTTTGKTTTTTTTTAATCATGAAACAACCTTCATGTTTATTCCTGGGAAGCATTTTGGGGTTCATTGCTSTTGCTTTTTGTTTAAATGTATATATATAAAGGCTCTTGCACTGTTACTGCCCTGATTTAATTGGACTGTGTTCCTTTCAGTTTCTTGCAATGGAGGCTAAGACTATTCCAATTTTAAATTTCTGTCTATTCTCCTACTATGCCAATAAGGATAACACAATACTGTTGTACTTTATAATGGCGAAATTGAATGTTTGATTTTGAAGAGGTGGCTGTAATATAACTGTTTGTATGACTTTTAAAAAGTTTATATTTTCCATTTATTGGTGTGTAGTTTTTCAATTTATTATTTATTATGTTTCATCAGATTCTGTAGTTGAATTTATTATAGATGACTGGCAAAATATAGCATATGTCTATATTGAAAATGGGAAATTTACACTGTACATTTACACTTTGAAGAACAGTGGAGTAATGGGAATGATTTTTATTTACTTGTTAAAATGTATTTTTTGTAAAAAAAAAAGAAAAAAGAAATTATATAAATCTGAGTTTGCTGGATCAAAACTTGTATGTGATCAGATGCAATGTTTTTGTTTCTAAATAAATACTATGCAGAATGGCTAACATTTCTGGTTTATTTTAAATATTAAGCCTTAGGGGACACTTGTCTCAGTTTTTGAGTGGAGAACTTAAGCAAACAACTCATGCTATGGAACTGGGCAGTCCTCCTTACTTTATGTTCCCTACTACTACCAACTGTCTGCTTCATATAGGGGATGTTGTTACCTGGTGAAGAGATGGCTGCTGTAGCAGGCGTTGGGCCTAAGCTGTATTTCAAGACCTCCTTAGAGAATTGCTCCAGGCACAAAGACACTGGATTCCTGAGACAAGATGCTTGGGAACGAGGGGGCCACGCATCTCTCTTGCTGCTGCACATGGTGACCCCATTCCCTCCTCCCCCTGCCCACTGGTAAGCTGCTCTGCTGGGGTCTGCAGCACGGAAAGTGGCAGGAAAGCAGTAATGATAGTACTATAATGCAAGATTGCAGATGGGCAAGGTGTAGTGAAATGGGCTGTGTCCTGTATGGAAGTATTCCGAGTCTAGAAAAAGTATCCAGAGTATCTGTTAAGTGAATTTTGGAGACATTGCTGCTTTTAACACATAGGTGTGCTAAATTGGACTTCCCGCAGCATGAGGGAAGTTTCAAATCAAGCAAACCCAATAAGGGTGAGGGTGTATCTGTCTTGGAAGGAGTGTGCTCGCTCAGTCCTGGCTCTCTAAGCCACCTCATGTCTGCGTTAAAAGAAAGAGGACTTCTGGTTTCTCTTCTTTCTCTTTTTCTCTCCCCCCTCGCCCCAAGAGAAATAAAACTGACCAGATTGTACACTTGAGAAATCATTTGTTTTATTTTCTGCCTTTTCTCCTGTTGTTAGACAGTCTGGCAATTGGCAGGAAAAGCCCTTCAGGCTTTTTGGGGGATGGGGGAGGAGGGGAGTAAAGGTGGCCAGGAGAGAGCTCACAGCRCTTAGATGCTCTTTATTTTCCAGGTAGTATTGAAAAAATTCTAGAAGAATTATAGCTGCAAATGGTGTAGAAAGAGGAAAAGTAGAGGCTAACTTCTGGGTTTTTTGGTGTGTGTGGTTTTTTGTTTTCTTTTTTKGKTYYTTTTTTTTTTCTTTTTATGAAAAGGTTTGTGCTTGGAAGAAAGGAGTCTTTAGCGTTATTTGGTGTTTGACTAGTCTATATGTAAGAACATCTTAAATAGAGCATTGAGCTGCCTTCATATTATGGGTTCCTGTGTTTACTTGCTTACTGGGGGGCAGYGGAGGAATTGGAGCAAACTTTAAAACACCTCAATGGGAGTCAGTTGACTCCATTTCCATGGGGATGGTACAGGAGAGAAGCCAATCTTCTCAACTCAGCSCCGAATTACCAACTTGCTGTAAAGTAAAAATGCCCGATGCATTTATTTCCTGCAGCAAATGCATTCCAAAGTCGTTACGGTGTTGTGAATATCCCAGGTGCTGTATRGTCGGSTGTGAAATAGAGACGGGCCTTATTTGTTTGCTCTTCCCATCTGAAACTTGAGGCTGGACCTTTCTTGTGGAAATAGTTCCCATTGRTGAATATTACTCCAAAGACTGAAGCCTGCCCAGTTATTGCCAGCATAAAGGTGAGAATTGGCGCTGGCGTTCAATTCTTAAGGAGCTTTTCAAGCGCTTTAGATTCATATCAAGGTGTTGCGCTGCTAKGATGATGTTTATGGGGAGAGTTGTTTTTTCCATGGCCCTTTCTTTACCAGCTCCCTAGGGGACGTGTCCAAGGGGCTCCAAGGGAAAGGCACACGTTTGCAGAATGKCTTGCTGGAGTGCAAGGACAGCACGCGCCACGCCAACGCTGCCGTCAATGAGCGGGGATGGGGACGGGGACGGGGCCGCCCGGGCGCCGCCTCCCCGCTGCCCCCCGCGCCGCCAGGGGGCGCTGCCGCCGCGGGAGGGGCTGCGGCGCGCAGGCGCGCGGCGGGAAAGGCGGGCGCGCGGGAAGCGCGAGCGCCGCTGCGGGCCGTGCGCTCAGGTAGGTGCCGGCCGTTAGCGGCCGTTGGGGGAGAGGAAGGGACAACGGTTAAATCAACGTGTGTGCCCCAGAGTTGTGCTTGAGCGTTGTTGCGGTTCCGTGTTGTAACTTTACCCTGCGCTCCTGTCCCGACATTTAATTGCGGTGGGAGGCGCACGTTGTCGCCCTCCTCACGGGATGTCTAGGCAGTAACTTTAACTGTAATAATTCCCTGTATTTTTAAAGTTATTTTCCTGTAATTCTGTCCTTCCGTTTCTGTAGTGAAGCATGTTTTACAGGATCTGTCTTTGGTGCATAGGAAATCTACAGTGGCTTTGATTGCCCMCCATCATAAGAAACGGTGGTTTATCCAGCATTTGCTCTGTTTTCCGTAGCAAGCATGAAGGTCATCACCTGTGAAATAGCGTGGCATAACAAGGAGCCCGTGTACAGCCTAGACTTTCAACACGGCACAGACGGGAAGATCAATCGACTCGCCTCGGCTGGCGTGGACACCGCGGTCCGCGTGAGTGTCTGTCTCCCAGGCTTTTCCCCCCGCGTACAGGGCACTGAGCATCTTACTGCGTGAAGTGATATGATGGTGATGCGTTCTTGACTGGTAGCGTGATTATTGTCGTGTGCAGAATAACAGCAAGGGGGGAGGGTTTTTTGTCTTTTTTTTTT
>PTEX01000037.1:3160083-3256897 GCA_003342815.1 Eudromia elegans
ATTTTTTGCTTTAGAAGTTACTAATAGAAAGTGTCATTCTGGCCATATTGGAGGGTGTTAGGGGAAAGGGTATGAGGAATTGCACTGGCAGGTACAGAATGACTCCTACCCTGGCTTACTGTCTTGGACTGCTACTGAGTGCTAAAGTGACATTTTTCAGAAAATTACCTGCGCTGCTTAGTGGCAATCCTGAATTATAAATACTAATTTGCAGAACAGTCTGATGGATTAGTAAAAAGCAACTAGCTTTAATTCCTTTGTGTTCATCAGTCTTGAATTTCGTCAGGTCTCTTATCAGTGGCCACTCAGCAATATAAAATCTTGTAATCTTCCTTTTTCATTTGGCTTCAGATRTAATGCAAAATAATATTGCATTGGTGTTCTCAAGCTTTGTTATTCCACTGTTCGTTCCTTCTGAAAATTACCAGTGAAGATATCAAATAGCACAGGCCCCAAAGGAAGTTACTGCAAGGCTTACCTTTGCAAAATCAAGTCTTTGTTTTCTATTTTATAAATTCGTTTTAATGCAAAAACTGTCTCTTTCATTCAGTGGTCAGTCAGTTTCTCTAAAAGCCTTTTAATAACTGTAGTTGGAAAGCTATGGGAGAAATTGAGTGTGCTGGGTGAGCTGCATTCTTTTTTTTCTGTGTGTTCATCACCTCTTTAAAGACCAGTGGACTGGTGATATACAATTTTGTTTTCAGAGAAATACATTAATTTACATTGCAATGCAAGAACCAATCTGTGCTCCTCTGTAGGGAGCTACATTACAAAGAATTTGTGTAGGTTTTCTGCTATGTCTGTGTAAATACATATGTGTGTGTGAGTGTATCTGTCCGTTATGTATGCAAGTACATGTCTGTATCTTTGCATGACAATTTTGCACTGTAATTATCAGTCAGCCCTGCTCACATTCTTTCAGGTTTCCATCATTGGATATGTTTAAAGACAGAAATGAAAAATATGTGATTAGGGTCTCACTGTGTTGCAGTGGTCTGGGATAAGCTGCTGCGTGACTTATTCACGTGGCTAATCCAAAGGTGTCCCTGTTTTACAGATGATAAGTGGGGTAAAGGTGTCATTAAAAATCAGATTTTTATTCCAGCTTCATACAAAATACTGTCTATCCTCATTGGCAATTTGCCTACTCACCTGACAGTGCATTTCAGAGATGTTGGCCATGTATAAGCTGCTGAATATGTACTTAGGTCATATTTATGCTGCTCCATTGCTTGGTAGTTCCCTCTGTTATTTTCTGAACAGAGTTACTTGCAAGAGGAACTCTGACCTGTCATTATATTGTGGTTATGATCAATGGAAAACTGGGATTGTTTTTAATATTTTATATCCTATATTTCTTGCTAAAACCCACTCAAAATCCTTTGGCCTTCAAAATATGCTGCAAAACTCTTCAACCTGATCAGATTTCTAAAGAGAGCTATTTTTTTCTGGTGTAGAGAGCGTGGTATTTCAGATTGTTACTACTTGTGTTTGGCCAGTTTGTTGACAACATGTTGTTATGTCTATGATTCTGAATTACTGTGCTTGTACACGCTTGAAATGAAAGCAGTGAAAGCAGATAGAGCAGTGTTATGTGTGTGTCTTTTTATTTATTGGAAGTATTCAGTAATATATTCCAGCAGAACCAAATAAATATTGCAATGTAGTTACAGTTACAACTTGCAGAGAAGAAGTTTGTGGTGCCACTGTAACTTTATCTTGGGTGGTTTTGGATAAGGTCAAAATGACTACTGCAAGAATATATTTGTGAATAACTGAAGCAGGGCATATATAGCATATCAACTTATCTTCCATTTTGTATCTGAAAACGATCTGTAAACTCTTGTACCTAGATATGGAAAGTAGAAAAAGGACCAGATGGAAAAGCAATTGTGGAATTCCTGTCCAATCTTGCCCGCCATACCAAGGCAGTAAACGTTGTGCGCTTCTCTCCCAGTGGTGAGATCCTGGCCTCCGGAGGAGATGGTGAGTGAGTAGCACATAATGAAGCTAGCAGGGAGAAGCTGCTATGCCTGTGCATCTAGTGGGGAAAAATGAGCGTGGGGACTTCTTCATACCTTTCTACCCTATACCCCATTCTGCAGTTGTACATGTGCTCCAGTTGTCATTAGTAAATGCATATCATGCAATAGCTAAATAACTTACTCTCACTGTGTGTCTGAAAGGCTCTGCTTCCCTTGAAATGAAAAAACTACTATCCAAATTTCCCAGATGGGAAGACTGAGTGGATTAGCAAGTGTCATACTTGAAGGCTGTCTAACAGTTTGTAAATTTAGGCCTGTTTCTTGAGTGCTTCAGGGACTTTGTTAGTCCCGGTAAGGGCAGCTTTAGGTAAGGGTGTGCTTCATGAGGTGGAATTTGGTGTCTGTCTCTGGAAATTTTTCAAAAGCCCAAAGAGAAATATGTCTAGCTCACATCAAAAAGCAGATTGAAAGCTTAGTGACTCATCCTGTGCTGGAGATACTGCTCTTTATTAGATCACTTTAATATTAAAAATAAGACATCAACCCAAAATCAATAGAGGAGAAAAGTGGTCCAGGGTCTATACCTCCCTGGAATAGTTCAAAAAAACTATCTGCTTTTCATGTGTTTTATGTGAGGTAATCTTAATATTAAGCCAAATGTAATGCATTAACAAAGCATCAGGAAAGAAATACTTCACATTGTTTTTTCTACAGATGCTGTGATTTTGTTGTGGAAGCTGAATGATAGCAAAGAATTGGAACCATTAGTTTTTCAGGATGAAGATGAAGCTCAACTCAACAAGGAGAACTGGACAGTTGTTAAAACTTTAAGGTAGCTTCCACTTTTGTGAGTCTGGTTATTTTTTGTTTGTTTGTTTTAATACCACAGTGCCTTTTATTACCTTATATGGGCTTCTGTTCAGTGTAAGGAGAAAATCACTGCTCCCCAAAATTTACTTTTTCCAGTATTCATCTTTCTTTGATCTTTAACGTTTTCTTCTGATACAATATCAAACTCTTAACTTCTTTGTTAAAGCAGAAGATTTGGCATTTGTGCAAGGTAGCTGATACGCTCTGAAGTTGTTTCATGTGTGTAGGAAACTTAAATTTAGAGCTTTGCACAAAGATAAATAAATATGGAGTTTTACTTACTGGTTTTGTAATATAGAATAGTATATAAATAGAAATTTTCATTAGTATTAAAGCAAAAAAGTGCCAGTAGATGAAATTATTTGTGTAATTTTTTCAAACAGTAGCTGTGAAGTTAAGTCCCACCCTTTTCTCTTCCCCCATCTAGTCTCATTGCAGTTGAAAATACAGTATATTATACAGCTTTTGTTTCAAGCTGTACAATGATAAAATGCACACCCCATGCCTGATAACATTAAGTGTCAGTGGGAGTTCATAGTGGCTAAGGCATCCAACTGCTGTTGACAGTTGGAATTCAGCTGTCTGCGGTCCTGATCTCAGCAGAAGGTTGCAAGTGGGTATGGAAGCTGACGGGCATTTTTTTTGTGGACACTCACTCTGTGTATACTTCTCTTTAATATTTTCTATGAAGCTCATAAATACACAGGAAAGTTTTCTTGAATAGCTTTCTAATTACTTTGGTAGTGCAGTCTTCTATGTTCTGTCTTGTACAAAGCATGAAAACATTCACTTGCAGATCTTCAGAAGTAAATTAATAAACTACTTCAAATGCATAGTTTTCATTGTGAAAAATGAAGCGTTTAAAAGGCAGGGATATTTTGGGTAAAAGCAGGATGTACTTTTTTGTTCCATCACCTTCTGAATACAAAGGGGTTTGTGTGTGTGTTTGTTTTCTGAAAGAAAGAAAAAAAAAGAAACTGAGTAATACCTTTTTGTTTTACTTTTGTAATACCTGTTTTTTCTCTCTGTGATGTTTTTTTGACCTAAAACTATACAGAATTCTTGTATTTACACATGTAGATGTTCATTTTATAATTAATAATTGCTTTCTTTTGCACTGGCTTCTAGAGGTCACTTAGAAGATGTATATGATATTTGTTGGACCTCAGATGGAAATTACATGGCATCAGCCTCTGTAGATAACACAGCTATAATGTGGGATGTCAATAAAGGTAAATACTACACATCATTTGTGACTTCAGTCTTGCTGCAAGTGTCTCTTTTAACTATTTTGATAAGTGCTATCTTTTGACTCTTGAACAATCCACTTAATTGCCAAACTTCTAAGAGTGTGGTGCGAATACCCAGGTACGTGAAGATAACCCCAAGCTGGCAAAATTTACATATAAGTAATATGTTCAACTCGGAATACTTAGAAATTTTTTCCCAAGCTGCCACAGAAGCAGGTTGTATGTTACTCCTGCTTCCCCTTTTATCTCCAAACAAGCAAAACTTGACTGATACCAGGTAACAACTACCTGTGTCTAAAGCAGAAAGCTAGTATAGGATACAGGCCCCATTTTGCAAGGTGAGGCAATTTGTGAACTGCATACAGCAAAGCACTTGTGCTCATGCTWATTCCTCCAATGGGATTGCCCATGTCGTCTATGGAAAGGGCAGCTAGAAAAGCCGTGTTGGACCAGTCCAGAACTGTCAGTACTCTGCAGTAGGTGAGAGAATGTGAGGTAGTTCTGCTCCAGAATTATTTCTGAAAAATGTCCTTATGTAAATCATCAGCCAGAAAGTGTGGAGTGTGTTCTGCTCAACAGAGCGAGTGAGTTTCTCCAACCATAGACACAAAGCCCAGCTATTCAGCCCCAACGGAAGATTATGTTTTAATGCTGGAATCTCTGGTTGGTATCCAGCCAAATCCAGTTATTTTTTGAGCAATATTCTAGACCTATAGACCTCGATTTTGACATATACTCATTTTTTTTAACACATCATCGACATTTTAACACCTCGAGTTGTTTATCTGAGTCGGTTTGCAGGGAACAAGCCATGTTCAAATTTGCCTTGCTTACAGTGATTCTGGAAATGAAGTAACTATTTCAGTCATTGCTGTCATGTACAACCAAATTACCAGTTTGTATATTTCAAAAAATGTTTTATCTTTTTGAAGTGCTTTGCCTTTTTTTATTTCTGAAAAGAAAAAAATGTTTTAAAATGCATTGAATTTAATATCTGAAAACTGTTTGTAATTTCAGGACAAAAGGTTTCAATATTAAATGAACACAAGAGTTATGTCCAAGGAATAACCTGGGATCCTCTAGGCCAGTACATTGCAACCCTGAGTTGTGATAGGTGAGCTACTGGTCTATGTTTTATCTTAGTACTCTTTCTTGAGGTTGAAGTAAGGAAAAGTGCATGGAGTGCATGTAATTTTTCTTTTAATTGTATTCAAATTGTTCTGTAAAAGGGCTGGTGTAAAACATGAAATAGTAATTTAGTTAATCTTATGATAAATGATTAAATGTCTCTCTAAGCAAGAAATAAGTTTATGCAACTTTTTGCATAAATTTTTCTTCAGGAAATGAGTTTTCATGGCACTGGTCATTAGAGATGTAAAACATATCTTAACAGAATRCTGTATCAGCTGGTTACTAGTGAGCTGGTAAGTTCATCCTTTTCGATATGTTTTACAGAAAGAAAGAAAACAACTTAAATTAGTGAAAATGCGTTTTTTTTCCTCCATTGATATCTTCCTTTGGCAATCTTGCTCCTTACATCCCCAGCAGCTTTATAAGTGAAATCATAGGGAAAGCAAACACACACACTTCATAAACTTGGCCCTTGTCAGAACTTTGCAGTTCAGCTTAAACTGTTTAGGGCATGTGTGCTGCTCTGAAGGGTTGTGCAGCTGGCTAAGAAATGCATGTAATCTGGCACCCTTTGCAGAGAAAATTGCTGCAATAGTGGAAAAATAATTTTGATTTAAGATTTGCAATAGGCTCAGAAAAAGGATAAGTAAATTGTGGCTAGGTCTTTATGAACCTCTATTTTCAGGTAACCGGTTATGTGAAATGTGTGTGTTTTTATTAAAATAAGCAGTAGTGAAATACAAGTCATGGAAACATGCACAAGTTTTTCTTGGAGTGAAGTTACAAGCTAGGGTACAATCGAATCTGAAGAGGGGAAGTTTACCACCCCCACATCTTGCAGGCTCTTTTCTGCAAGATTAGCGGACAGCAGAGGCTCAACAGGCATCTACTGGAGCCAGGGCCAKTGCCAGAAGTGGGCGCTCAGCAGCCCGGGGAAATGGCAACATCTTCACCCATTTGGCAGGTTAATTTGGATGTGACATATGGCTTCATGTAGAGTACCTGCATTGCGGTGACAGCCTCAGACTGCCTGCAGTTTGCCACAGCTCAGTTTCTGCTTTATCTTCCCAGCTCTGCCCAGGACTCTATGTGGAGCTGTTTCAGCACACTAAATCAGCAGAAAGCTCTAGTTTTTGTGTTAGGTTAGTTCTCTGCCAGTCTAGCAAACCARCATCTTTCGTAAAGGATTTGATGAGTTTAAGAGCTGGTGGAAAGGAGGGGATAGTGGTACCGGTGGTTGGATTGGCCTAGACTACTTGCTGGTGAATTCAGGAGAGTTCAAGCCTTCTCTACTGAGTTATACTCCAGCTTTCATTTATTCCAAAGGAAACTGCCTCCATGAAACCTAGAGGTTTCTGGGGCAAGTTCACACACTGTAGGAACAGATACAGCCACTATTATACACTTGAGAATGCCCTGTCCATTCACTGCCCTTTAGTTCCTTTATCCTTCCATGAATGTGTACACTGGTACTTCACAAACCTTTCTGAGTCAAATCATTACCAGTGATCTATAGGTTATTAAGCATAAAGGCATGTCTTCCCTGGTGGTCTTGGATGAACAGAGTTAAAATAAGCATCTGAGTGTCATTTATATTTGACAGCCACAACTACAAAGAGATGTWTTGCAGCTCTGTGTAAATCTTGGAGTGAATGCAAGAAATATATTTATAGCTAACTGTGTTCTCCGTCACGTAGGGTCCTGCGTATATACAACTCACAAACCAAACGTGTAGCATTTAACGTTACCAAGATGCCTTCTGGGGCAGGAGTTGAAGGAGAGGTAAGTTGTTCTGCTGCTTATGGTATTGGGTAATGTGCTGGGTGCTGCTTTATGCGAACCACTCTGTTCTGTGAAACTATGGAGCAAGTATTTTCAGTTCAAGTATTCTGTGCCCGATAGTTCTATGTCTGTCTCTGTCTCATTTCTGCCCTTGTCTAAAGAGWCCTTCTCTTCAGTTTTTCTCTAGCAGTGTAGAAGTGACTAAAAACAATGTTTCCAAAGACAGATATAACTTTCTGGGGGTTTTTGGTTTGGTTTGGTTTGGTTTGTGTTTTTTTGGTAAAAAAAAAATTATGTAGGCTAAAGAAAGGGCTTGGGAAAGCTCTTTGCCACTATAGAATTATCTCTTTAAATTGCTAATACTAGAGTTAAATATTCAAGGAACAGGCTTTTAGACTGGCTGTTAAATAATCCTGTTCTTTAGATTATTACAACTTTTTCATTACTGCTTTAATGTGACTGCCCTTGGAGTGTTTTGATTAGTAGCTGAAGAGGGATCAAGGGCTATTTTCCTTAGCTGGGTCTATTTTTAGCTGTACAAAATTTATAGCTCAGAGAAAAAGTGAGTTTGAAGGAGTCACGGCTTTTAACATAGTTATCTTTTGAAAATTCTATCAGGTTGGATTGTACAACCAGATGATTTTTCTCACTTGAATTTCACCTATCATATTCACAGCATTTCTCACAATCACAATTTCAATGTTACAGGCCAGGAGCTATCGGATGTTTCACGATGACAGCATGAAGTCATTTTTCCGCAGACTGAGTTTTACTCCTGATGGCTCGTCATTACTTGCCCCAGGTGGGTGAAAAGAATGTGTACTGTAACTTGCCTTTAGTGTGTTTCACCTTTCTTTGCGTGTGCATCGTGATTGCTTTCAGATCTGCTAAGGGGCTCCTGTTCATATGAATTACACCATTCAGTCAGTCAGTCACCATGTTCTTACTGAGAAAGACTCCACAATCCCCTTTCATTAACAATCCAAAACCTCAACTTTCTTCTGTGATAAATATTGCCTATAGCATTTTTTCTCAACAGAAACCTATATAAATTGCAGTAATGTAGCTCTATTAAAATAGAATTGGAGAATAATGAGTGGTTTCTTTTGACTTGTCTCTCTTCATTTGTATCCCTGCTCTGAAAAAGTTCTGCAGTCCTAGTAAAAATAACATTGCAAGGAGGGGATCAGTTTGCTCATATAAGCACTGCTTTTATAGGTGTCTGGCAACTTCAAAAAGAAGTTTTGAGGGGGAAATCTATAAGAGAAACACAAACAATACTAAATAAATATTTGGGATGCCTTTTTGTGTTCAAATCACACAACTATTGCCCAAGTAATGCAAAACTAATTCCCAAGAAATAAAATGTTTATGAACATGAAATGTATGCTTGGTACTTTTTTGAACTGATGAGTAATGTAACCTTTATTTTCTCAGCTGGCTGTGTTGAATCAGGAGAAAATGTGACAAACACCACATATGTTTTCTCAAGAAACAATCTCAAAAGGTAAAGTTAAATAAGATCAAAATATCTTTTTATTAAATATATATATTTATCAAATATCAAATGTCCTCTGAAATACTGTTTCTTTCATAAAAGGCCCATGGGTCACCTGCCCTGCCCTGGAAAGGCGACTCTTGCTGTTCGGTGCTGCCCAGTATACTTTGAGTTGAGAAATACCCTTAATAAAGGTACTGTAAATCCTCCAGGGGATCTACTTTTACAGCAAATATGTGAAAAGGACGATCTGTCTGTTTAGTTGCAGGTCATACTGTTTTACACCCTAGCCATTAAGATAGTGTTTTACCACATCTTGGAAACTGCTTCCTAATTTTAAGACCCTGACTTYACCTTCAGAGTCCTATGACTAATTTTGGTATAGAAGATAAATGTTTTTATTTGGCCTCTTAGGCTACAGAAAACAAAACATTTTGTGTGAATAGAACAAAATAGCTTTGCACTAAAGGATCAAGCAATCTAGTGGATTTTTTTTTCCTCTCGATTCAGCTAGTCACATTATAGAAGCACCACAGAGTTTGTGTAGTTCACAACAACTGTTGGTGTTTATTCAAGGAGGCCAGACTGGTGGTTCTGGCCAGAGCAGAAGTTCTGAGGAGGGAAGGATTTTTTGATGTTGTGTGAGACCTTACCTGGAGACTGAAATCCGGCCTTGTTGTGAGCCCACTGGGACAAGAGTTTGTATATGTGGTTTTTTTAAACAAGACTGATCTTACTCTAGTGCAGAGGCAGAGCTTTGCTCATTCCCAGATGAGTAAAAAGAAGGCTCTTTATTTAGAGCACAATTGGTGGTATTCCTTAGAGGATATAGAAATTGTATTCTGTAGGTGTTCTGTATTTCTATCATAAATTGTAGGTCTGTTGCCATGTTATGTTGCAAGGTAAGAAGATGAGAGTGTGTTATAGGTCTCTGTAGCTGCTGCAGTGTAAATGGAGTGTTTAGATTCTGCAGCACATTCCCAGAAAGTGAAAATCTCTGATAGTCTAGAATTTTGTGGTACCCTGCACTAGCATTGCGTGCCTATCTTCTGTAATTATCATGGAAGTGAATAGGCTCTGTAGTAGTAATGGCTGAAAGCAGCAAGCTAGCAGTTAGCTTCTGATTGAACTTGGAAAAACAGATTAACTAGTAGCTCAGTTACCAMAAAAATGAATTAAAGTTACTGTTTTGAATAGATCATACAGAATATAATGTAGTGGTTTGAATGTATGATGACTTTGATTTAAAGTATATCAAGAGAGAATCATCAGCCTGTTTTGTTTCTTTGCATTCTAGATGAAATCAGTCAAAAATCATCCCCTGCTCTATTTAATCTGCCCTATCGATTGGTGTTTGCTGTTGCTTCAGAAGATTCTGTGCTTTTTTATGATACTCAGCAGTCATTTCCATTTGGTTATGTTTCAAACATACATTACCACACCCTGAGTGACATTTCATGGTAAGTAGCTGGTAGATTCTTAAAATTTGCTAAGGATTTGCTGCTGAGGAGGGTAATGTCCTCTTTACATGTTGAAGCTCTGCTTTTACATCTTGCTTTCTTTTTCTGTTTCATTTATGACACGCATTTGGTCCCTGTCATCACAGTGTGTAAGCAGCAAGCCACCTTTTGCTGTCGTAGGAAAATTGCATGGGTTTTATCAGCTGGGGGATGAAGGCCCAAGGGCCCTAAGGACAAGCAGCCCTTTTGCCCACAACTGGGTTATTTGTACAAAAGCTCATATGGCACTTGGTGCCCATGAGAAGTACTTATTGTCCAGGCTATGCTACTGTAATAAAGTTACCTGGAGGTTTTGAAGGTCATCCCTTTAAGTTCAGGCACCTACATCCTGGCCAATTCCTGCTTTATATGCACAATTGTGCTTGGTCCTTGTATCTGAGGCTAAGTGGTCAATGTGGTCTGAAGCGGGCAGTCTGAAATGGAGCTGAAAATCAGACCCAAGTCTTGCAGTCAGGATATGATTTCTCTACCGGGCTGCACTTTCTCCCTCAAGCCTTCCTAGCCAGTTACCTGAGCTGAGCACTGTGTGGAGGCCTCTGTTTCAGAAGTTTTAACTGATGCTCAGATACTTGAAGGCTGTTGTGTATCAGAAAGAGGGGAACAGAAGWGAATAGAAAGTTACCTGTTCTCAATCAGTGATCACCATTCCTGGTGAAGTGAGCAGCAATGGCCTAGTCACRTAAGTGCCACAGTGACTGCCTCAGCTCAGTGCAAGGAGTACGGACAAAGAGCTTGAACTGCCCTTATTTAGGCTTGCTTGGGAAGGGAGGAAGAAAAGACAGGTACAGCTTGTGTTAGAGATAGCGGGGAGGGTGGGAAGAGCAATTATTACCTTTCCTCTGAATAGTAAACAAAATCTCAACAGGTCCAGCGATGGAGCTTTCCTTGCTATTTCTTCCACGGATGGATACTGTTCATTTGTTACCTTTGAGAAGGATGAATTGGGAGTACCACTGAAGGAGAAACCAGAGATAAGTGTCAGGACTTCTAGCACAACAGAGAAGAAAGTGAAGAAGAGCCAATCACACAAAGTCATTTCCCCAGGCTCCAGGCTGACAGAGGTCACTCCTCCTGGCAGGACTGCTGATGCCAGCACTCCCACTCTCCAAACTAGAACACCCACAGCTGCCAGTAAGGACTTGCCTTCCACACCTGTTAGCATAAAAAACATTCCAGCTTCATCCTCAGATGAGAGGAAAGCCAGCCAGCCAGGCAGCCAGAGTACTAAAGGAAACCAGCCCAGGAGGATTACTCTCAACACTTTACAAGCATGGAGTAAGACGCCAAGGTGAGATTTATATTGCCGTTTGCAGTCATAAATATGAAGGCCAAGACAAGCTGTGCTTGTGCTACATTTAAAGGCTCGAACATAAATTCCCTGCCTTGTGTCTTGGTGGTAGCTATCTTGAGATAGAACTTTGTGTTCCAGTTGTACAACCGAAAGGTCAGAATGTTTCCTAAACGTAGAACTCCTGTAGTCCTGCCTAAAATGTGAGGCAGAAGCACAGGTAATGAGGTAATGACCTTTATGCTGTGTGCACAGGGTAGCAACAGGCATTTAGCTTGAGACTACATTTTCTGAGTAAAGATGGTGCCTGTAGACTTCAACTGTGTCCATTCTGAAGTAAAGTGTTCAGGGCTGCACATTTTGCTTAACAAAGGGGAGCTAGGGGGTTTCCTAAGGTGAATTTGTAAGCTCTTTCTAAAAACATCTAGATCTTCCATAGGTTGGCAGTTGTCTATAAATTGGCAGTGTGTAATCCGTATATTGGCAGTCACACAACCTGCAATATAAGCTCCTGAGCTAGTATGCAACAGTGAGGAGACAGCCATGCAATGCGAGACTATTTTCAACAAAACAAGGCTATTGTATAATTGAAGGAGTTTATTTGACTTTCTTACAGGAATATATTAGTTGATAGGTTGCTAGGGAAGAAGTGTTGAACAAGGAAGAGGATACTGGATCTTATCAGCAACTATGAGAGAAATTCTCAAGAGAAGATAGTTAGAGAATTATCTTTTTTCTGCATACCTGTTTCATCTGTCCCCAGACAAATATGTGCAAAGGTATAGCTAGTTGAAAGTGACGGTCAGTTGAGGGAAGAAGGAGACCGATGGAGCTAACTCGGTTTTTTGTTTTGTTTTTGAGAGCACACAGCAGTGAGAGCACCCACCCCCTCATGAGACAGGCACAAAGAGACAGACAGGCAGAAGGCAGAAGAGAGCAAACTTTTAACATGAGGTGAGGTGGCTGTCTGCCACCCTTGTAAACCCCAGGWTTTTTACAGAAGTGCAGGGCCAGCAAAGGGGGGGCAGCAGGCTCTTCCAGTGGAGCTGGAAGCCCTACTAGCTGTTAAGAAGCAGTGTGAAAGCCTTGCCCCTGCAACCAGTCTTAACTCTCAGAAAGTTTGACCAGTCTTAACTCTCAGAAAGTAAGTATCAGGAGTTGTGTTTTACGTACCACGTATGTAAAAATACTTGCTAGTGAAAAAGATGAGTAGTGCATTTAAAACACTTCAGAAGTACCCTATTCACATCGTAGGAAGAGGAAAAAAAATGCAGAGTAAAACTGCATATAAGTTTAAATTATTATAATCTAAAAGAATTAAATATTTGTGGATGTGATATCTTTAAAGCACTTAAACTGTTTCTGTTCTTTTGTGTTTGCTTGTTTGTTTTTAGGAGAATAAACTTGATTCCAGTGAAGACAGATGCTCCAGCCTCAAAACACACAGATATGATACCTCCTTCCTCAGAACAGGAACATGGTAAGCTTGTGTGGTCATGAGTGTCAGCAAAGCTTTTAACCAATCTTTTTTTTTCTCCCCTCTATTTTAGCCTTCTGATATAATCTGTTATGAGTTTCAGTGAAATCTGATAAATACAAAGCTCTTGAATCAAGCACAAACCCAAGGATGTAAGGCTTCCCCTCCTGGCTGTGTATGGATGGTGCCTTTGGCAACGTACTGTCCCTAGCTGTTCTCACGGTGTTGCTTGCCTGCAGCTCCTCATGTGACAATATGTCAGTACAGTTTTACATGAATGGATGTGTTAGTTGGCAGTTCAAACATGAAAAATATAAATTAGCTTGGAGGCAATATCTTCTGGTCGTGYAAGTAGCTTTTAAAGGTAGTTTCTGCCATTGTACTTGCAACATGCTGTTGTACCAGATGACAAACTTTCTCAAACCGTTTTTTTTTGAGTTTTGCAAACAAATTTACTTTTTTTTCATCTGTCTTCATTTAGCTTAAATAATTTTTGTATCTGCCTGTTTCAGAGAGGCCTTTGCCATCTGATGACAGTCTTCCCCCTGCATCTAAACGCCCTAGAACTGAAGAAATGTCTCTTTCTGCATCTCCTGAAGATCAAATGAGCTGCGATTCAAACAAATAAAAGCTAAACTTTTACTAAACTCTTCACAGTGTGAAGGCACAGCAGCCATATCTGAGAATGCATTTCTTCTTGCAAATGTTAAATCCTCAATTCCTGATGGAAGTACCGTATGCATATTTCACATCGAGGTAAGAAGTGAGAAGCTGACAGTGGAAATCGAAGGCTTTGCAGAAGTGAAGACAGTTAGAAAGTGACTCTAAGTGCAGCTCTACTTTTTGAAGACAGCTTTTTTTTTCAATAAATGCTACAGTTTAAGGAAATGGGAGGATCCTGGGAATTTAAAAGCTCTGCAGTAACATAAGCATCTCCATCAAAGTCACTAAATTAGTGTTTTTAAACATTATGTTTTCCTGGAGCCTGTCTGGCAAAAGATTAGATTTCTTCTAAGGACTTGAATGCATTCATAATGATTTCTTGTGTTTTAAGGAAAAAAAAAAAGTAAAAATAAAAATAAACTTTTTTTCAGGCAGCTTGACTTGTACACTTAGCAATGTGCAAAATAAGTGATGCCCTCCAGTACATGTGGAATGAAAGCTGATGTTCACATGCTCTGAACTCAGCAGATGCACTATCACTATTATGACTGAAACAGAAATCAAAGCATAACTGCAAGAAACAGGAAAGCAAAATGGAGAGACCCTCTGAAGACTTGTTACAAGCATTAAACAGTGGAAAACAACTCTTAATTGCTCATTCTCTTTATAAAAGAAAGTGCARACATGAATTATTTTTGAGGCAGCAAAAGCTGAATGTATATGTGCAGAGTACTGATTTTCTTTTGTCTAAATATAACTCCCGTAGCCAAGAAAGTATAATACAAATCCAATGTGTATTAAATTTTTAAGAGTTCATGTATTTTAGTGTTTAGTGCTTTCTATATAATGAAACTGACCTTGCAGCTTGAAAACAATGAGACCAAAATGTTTGAAAACCTCATTTAACTTTTTATGGTATGTGGACTGTGACTGCAAAAGTGGAGTGTGTGGCCACAGTGTTCTAAACGTGTCTGTTTCATTATTTTTTTCTACCATCATGTACTTATTTTTCAAAAATTAGGGGGGCTGTTGAAAGATAAATAGTTGTTATTTCTGGTGATGGCATAAATAAGTTTTAAATGGCGTTTTCTCTTGTGATGAAGCATACACGTCTATCATTTGAAGTTGGAAAGTATGCAGGAGAGAAAAGTTGCAATTCACATTAAAGTTCACTACCTGCCATTCTTCCATGCATCTGGTTATTTTTAAAATGTGCGAAATTTTTTTTCTGTCAGTTTCTAAGAATTTGGACTAATACTTCAGAAAGGTAACATAAAAATATTTCAGAAATAAAAATTGTAAAAATTTCAAAAGGAGAAGTATTAACAGTTAACCTGTGATAGAAACACAATATCAAATAAATGAAGCCTACACACAAAATTTCAGCAAAAATTAAAAAAATTATAGGAAACTAATTACATCTTTGCTTTAAACCATTGAGACAAGGGTGGAGCTGGGCTTTATCGGATTTACCAAAACACAGGTTTCTTAGAGTAAGAACTATAAAGAATTTATTGACAAGCGAAGTTGTATCTAAAGCCTTTTTTTTTTTTTCTCCACAAAAAGTTACAGAGATATCTGAAGTGATAGCTAATGCAGATAATTGTCGTATTGCTGGTTAGACTTGAGCAGTAAAGATGCTGGTATTTCATCTTTTTGTGGGATGTCTGGTTTTGTGCTCTGCAAATGAGCCTTTGATTTCAAATATGCAATTCTAAATGAGAATTGCAAATGTTATTGTGATGTTTACATTTTTTTTTTCTTTTATATGATGTATTTCAGCCTAAACTACCATTTCTGTTGGATGTATTATGTTACTGTTAAAGGCCAATCTGGTCTCTGTGGGCTTCAGGTACAAATAATTACTACAGGATTCATCTTTATTTCATACTGTGTTTATTTATTCAGGTGGCTACAACTTGTCTTTATGCTGCTTTTCCCTCTCCCTTCCAACCTCATGGGAGCTGTGAACTCAGTATGGCCTCCATTGCCTCCACCAGAAGATTTGTTTTTTGCTCCTTTTATTTTTTCCCACATTTTGCTGAGGAGGAGGATCATTTCCAATCCCTCTGCTCACACTATCCAACGTTGTCCTGCAGCAGTTAGAGGAGAGAGTTGAAAACTCCAGGGAGAGGCAGCACTATCACTGCTCCAGGAACTGTGGAGCTCTTTATGTGGGGCGTGTAGACCCCGCTCCAGTCAAAGCATTCAGTACCACCATAAGCCGATAGCCCATAGAGCACGGAAGACCCTGGAAGATCAGTAATCCAGGGGACAGTGTGGTTTTTGTTAAATGGCTGGAGACTTGACGGTGTCTTAGCCTGGTTTCCTCTTGTTGCAGCCCTTGAGGTCAGTGCTTCTGTCATGTAAGGCGAATTATCCATATATCCATATATGTTCTAGTTGGTGCTGGAGTAGCCACCCTGTGTGTGAACATCTCCATGCTCATGCAGTCATCCTAGTGGTTCAGGAAACCATCTCTAGGGTCCTCTCATCACAGACTTGTGCACGATTGGTAACTCATCTGTTTTCCCAAAGAGACAGATGCTACTGGAATACAAACTGCTTTTGCTTTGGTGTCTGCTTCACTTTCTGGTTCAGTGATGAGCTTCCAGGTTTCCAGGGAGTTGTATGTCATGAGGAGGAGATTAGTAAGAAAAAAAAGGTCAAAATAGCCCACCACGTCGTGTTCTGCATGTCTCTGGTCAAAGGATTCGGTCACTGACGAGCACAGCGATTGCTTGCGGCGAGCGTCAGAGTTTCCACTGACCTAAAGCACCTTCAGATGCTGGCACCGCCTTTCGGGCGTCCTGCCTCAGGCAGCCGCCTTGCGGGTGCGGCTACGAGGGCAACTCGCCTGCTCCTGCCTCGCTCCCGCTTCCCTTGCACGGTGCAAGGGCAGGCACTTCCCTGCCGCCGAGCCCCCTGGCTGTCAACTGCAGGCTCTGGGGCTCCGGGTAGCTCGCTCACTYGTTGCGCCTTGCGGTCCTTCCAACTTGCCCTTGTGGGACATCCTTCCTTAAACTGAGAAGGAAACGCCCCCCGCCCCAGTTCGGGGGATTTGCCTTTTGCTTCATGTTTATGGAGCTTTAAAGCCCCAGTTCTGTGCACTTTCTCCTATTAAACCTCTGCAACGTGTGTAACCGCTTACTCCTGTCAGAAAGGCCGCTTGCTGCCTTAAGTCATATGCCTTTTGGTTTGGGGTTTTTTTGGTGGTGGTGACCAATCACTTGACTGCAGAGAGTGCCATGAATATTGGAACAAGCGCAGGCGGCAGAAGCCCAAGGCCTCTGTGTAAAAAGTATATGGAAATGACGGGGTGACCACTGGATGTCACTGTGCCGTAGGGCTCCTCCTCTGTCGGCTGCTAGCAAAGGCCAACAGCCAACGTAAAGAAAACACAATCTCTAAATAATAGATCTATATAACAGGTGTATATTGTCACCAAGCAAAATTCATTTTCTTGATCCCACAAGCTTCCTTCTAAGAAGATAAGTTGCATTCTGTTACAGAAGATGCTTATAACGTCCCCTCAATAGGGATGCACGGGAAATGCTGTTGCCTCTATCACAGCCTCTCTGTCCTAGTCTCATTTAAAGGGCTTCCTGCTCCACTATCTGCCCTCCCGCCAGGGAAGGTGACGGCACCCAGGCACTGCTGGCACCTGGCAGAGTGACCAGGGGGGTGGAAAAACACATTTCCCGTGTGGAAACGGAGCTTTTTGCTGCTTTCACTGTGTATCTCCATGATTCCAGTGATGCCCAGTCAATAAAATCTCTCTTGCTGGCTAGAATCACAACATGCATTTGCTCCCAAAGAAAAACATATGCAGATACATCGACTTTAAAACCCCAAGGCCTCGATGAGCCACTGAACTAGTGAGGTCTTGTTTCTTGTACTCAGCACGGCCAATAGCACTAGCATTTTCCAATAAGTTTTGCAAGTGTTTTAGATATAGGGATGGTACTCACAACTTTTTCCTGGAAAGAGTTTCTGGTGTGTAATATATGATTTTTAGATAGTTACGCACCGTGCTTCCTTAACCCTTTTCTTTTTTTCTCCTCTGTCCAGCCTCCTGTATTAACACATTCTATAGTTACTGCCCTTTTTTTTGTCAAAATGTGACAAGTGTTTTTGTCCAAGTGTTGCCGAAGGGAATCTACACTGTAGCACACACACGCTATATGCTGACATCAACTTCATTTCTTTTGGAGAAGAGGCTTAACCTGGTGACTCATATCTGTGTTTCTCTGCTGTAGGACTTGATGATAAATGGTGAATGAGGGCAAGGAGGCAGGCTGGAATTACCTGTTCATACACTAAACAGAATTTACTGTGTTAAAGCTTGATACTTTTCACACCACTCATTTTTCTCCTTGCTACTATAAAYGATTCCTCTGTTGCCATTGAAGTGCTCTAGATCACGGCTACATGACAGTAGCAAATTTCCTTGTGGAATTTCTGCAGACAGATCRGTATGGCAAACAGATTACAAACTGGAGGGAGGTCATTCCCACACGTATCGTAGAAGGGCCCGGCTTTCAGCAGTGCTAAGAGCTCGTAAGGGGAGGTARGAGACTAATGTGCCCAGCGTTCATAATTCTTCAGCCTCTGAAAGCTTCCRCAAACAAAGAGACATTGCGTTTTCCTGTGAAGAATGATGGGGAAATAGGGCCGGTTCATTCCTGCATCACCTCATGGATCAATCGCTGCGTGTCAAGAATGGAGAGTCCCCTAGCTCCTGCTGTCGTGATTTTTATTACCGTGCACGAGTGTTTGACCACATATAGGGGATGTTCTGGTTCAGATCTCCTTTGGCGAAAGAGGAGCACTGCTCGGTGTCTTCCTCTAATTTTTCGCTCCTGTTTGGACCAAGGCAAAGGAGCCGTAGGGGTTTCGGCTGCTAACTGCGCTCTAGTTCCCTCACGTTTCTGTGGGATGGAGTAAAAGCTCCTGAACGAACAGGCAGAAGGAGCGGGCAGGGAGATGTTYAGTAGCAGCCCCAAATGCCCCAGTGCTCCCTGAGCGCCCCCGAGCACCAGGAGGAAACCCCGCTCAGGCAGCGCCGAGGCAGGGCCTGCTCCTCGGTGCGCTCACGCAGGCTCTCGCCCCGCTCCGTGCGATGCCCAGGCACTGCAGGGTGCCGCGCGGTGTTCCGGGTGCCGCGGCGGCTATTCCACGTTGGAACAGCCATTCCTAGCCTTGGTTTGGCAAGGGGAATGGAAATAGGGCCGGACTGAAATGGAAATGKCCATCTGTACGATCTTCTTAGCTTGGTTAATTGGATCACTATAGAATTATGCTTGGAACTACATTTCTGTATGCAGCCTCATGGATGCTTTAGTTTTCCCTTTTCCTGGCACCATTGGGTTTGCACCAGCTGGATATACTTACAAGCAAATGGTGGGACGGGAAAAGAGGTATGGATTTAGTCTGCAAGCAGACAAAAGGGAAGGAGAACACATTGRCTCTCAGCTCCAGCATGTTAAACTTGAGTTTTGGCCCTATAAAAATACAGTATCGCTGCTGTAAGATAAATTATTACAAAACAGAAATGTTTGGAGCCAGCAGCAAACTAAACCAGTATTTCTAGCATATTCAATAACAATATAAAACCATCTTATGCCAGCAGTATTTTGTCWGGATCCAAATGTCAGTAATTTAGGACAGACAGTGCAGTGATCAAAGGTGAGTTACTGATACTGCAATACATCTTTGAGAGTGGTGAGTGATCAGTATTGGAAGAGTGTATATGTATAAAAACAACTAGATTTTATGCCTTGATATTGTTCTTCAACCAAGAAAATGAGACTATTTTGCAAATGCCTAGYAAAAACAAAGAAATTGCTGGAATAGATGCTGGTAGTAAATGGAGTGTCATTTCGTTCACTTGCAGATTCCCAGAAATAGGAGAATCATTTTCAAAACAGGATTGTAAGTGTGCAGGAATTTGGGAGAATTGTCGAGCGTATCCATGCTTTCTATTTTAACAAAAATTGCGAGTCTGAGACACGGCGTTCCTATTAACTCCSGTCAGGAGCCAACAGGACCCAGCCTCCTTCCTGGTAGCTAGTGTCTATGTATAAACCTACGCACACACTTATAGGTATAGTTAATATTTCTGCATTCCACTAAATAATGATATATTTATTAATATTTCTGCATCACAAACAAAACCCAACTCTCYTGACAAGAGGTTTGAAAGTCCCTTTGCTCCTACTTTTTCAGTGGGTGAAAAAGTAGCAGCAAGCGCAAAGAGCAGAGGGGCAGGTACTCCCCTTGCCCCGAAGCCGACACGCTGCAAAATGTGCAGGCTCCGTACTGAAAATGATAAATGGTCGTAGCAGTCATAAGGGAAAGTAATTTGGTGGTTTGGATGCTAAAACTTTATTTACAAGCTATTTTGGATCCAGAAGGGCTTCTAAGATATCTGCTTTTTATTTCTTCTTCCTTACTGCTMTCTGCACTAAGGGATGATTTTCTCTATTTTTTTATAGGTTCTGATTTAATTTGAGAATAATTTTGGAGTGGATCATTACGTGTGAGCTATAAATCCATGAGGATAAGGGTCACAATCAAAGGGCTAATATAACCTTATCTATTGTACATGTGTTCTTTCTGCACAAGTCATCACTGCAGCACAGAGATAATTATACCRTATAATAGTTACCAATGACTTTAAAAAGTATTGTTTCTTAATGTTAACAGCAGAGTTCAGCAGAGGCGATCAACTTTCTGGCACTTAATAAATTCAGGATCGTGCCTGAGCATTTTACTCATCGTAGCCACATGATGGCAATATTGCTAATCTTTAACTTTGATAGTTTAGAAAAAACTTGCTCGCTCTGGTTTTGCTTCAGAGGAAGGTATGCACTTCTTCTCRAACACTGAAGCTCTCTGTTTTTCAGGGGAAATCTTTCTTTTGTGATTTTTCACTTTATTTACATGACACTTGCTGTGCTTTGGCCCATGTTGACATCCCTGACCCGTGGAGACAAGCGGCCAGCAATGCTGCTTGATCTGTGACACCCCACACGTTCACCACTGCTGCACTCTGCCGCGCACACGCATGATGCAGAGGTTTCGCGACCCTGCTTTAGGTTTAAAATGGGAGAATAACAAAAAGGAGCAAAAAAGGATATTTTCTGTGTAACTGAGGACATGGGTTTCTTCATAAGCCCCACAGAGGCAATACGGCCATGTACCGTGCCGTAAGCGTATTTCTGGTCACCGTGTTAAAGCACGTAGCAGACTTGGTACCTGCCCCACCAGCCGCCTGGCCTGGGGGGAGCCTCGTGCAAGGGCGCCRAGCYGCTGCAGGGCTGCAGGGCTGCAGGGCTCCCTCTCGAGCACACGCCCGCCGAGCAGAGCGTTCAGTGCCCCCCGCACCAACGGGAGCCGTGGAGGAAGCACCTGCGGCCAGGAAAAGAGAGGTACTTCCATGACTGGAAAAACTGCCCACGGAAAAGTCTGCAYGGGTGGCAGGTGACGGGAGAGAGCCGGACAGAGAAAGAGGCAGCAAAGGAGTCATGATAGCAGCAGCAGCAGCACTAGGGATGGGGAAAGAGGAGGTGACCTTGGGGCAGTGAGAGCCATGACACTGCAATGAGATCCCTTTATGAGCCTTTCTTAAGGGCTTCAGCTCAACAYGAGCAGAGTTTTAGCAGGCAGGAGGAGAAAATGCGACTTTTCTTTTTCCTTTTTTTTAATTTTACTTTTTTCCCTTCTTTTTCCCCCTTTATGAGCTGCAGTGGAACCTGTAAAAGGACTGTCCCTAGTGAGAACCAAGTAATTCCTGAAACGGTGCAGCAATAAAACAGGAGAACAGGATCTGGCACCGSTGAAGGAGCTCAGCCGAGTTTAAGCAAGATCTTCACTAATGGCCTTAGATTCTAGATGTGATAAATACAGGCCAGTTTTGGTGGAGACTGAGAGAAAAATGTGYTCTCGTAGCCAAAGTAACTATCATCCTGACAAACATTTTGCTGGATTGCTCTTTGAATGAATCTTTAATGGAAAACATGCAACCTGCTCTAATAAGAGCACATCCATAATTTCTAGCGTGCTAGTCCCGTCCAAAGCTCACTTGGCTTCGCTCGGCGTAAGGGATACCTTAAGAAGGAAACGTTGGACTGCAGCTACGCTTGGCTGCAGCCCACAGTACAACACGAACAGCTGGGGAAGCCAGATTTACTGCAAGAAGGGAGGCTGCTAAAACCCTGACATTACTTTGATATTTTTTTTAATGAAAAAGTCCAATATAGAGTTTATGACTTTTCATACAGTTATTTATTTTAGGAATAAGAGATCTGCCAAGCACAGCAGGTAGTTAATACCCAATTCAGACTGCCTTTAAATAGGAAAGGAGCTGCTGGCCGCCTCCTTGGGGATCCTGTGATTAACCCGCGGGGAGCTGTAGGTGGCTTTTTCCACACGCACGYGGATGAAGCGCGAGTTGGAGCTGGCTGCCATTGAGTATTCCGAAGCTGAACCAGACGAGGCAGATAATCCAGCGCCCTCTCCGCCGAAGCACCCGTTTCTGCAGGGAGGAGGCTCTTAGGAGATGGCAGCAAGCTGGGACACAGGTCCCTGGCACCGTCRCGGGCTTGGAGCAGCACCCGGACTCGGAACCATGAGCTGTGGCGCTCGCCCCACGCCTGGTGTCTGTGACGTGTGTGGGGACATGGCAGGGGGCACTGAGGGGCAGCCCTGGGGCCTTGGGCTGCAGGGGCCCAGGATGARGCTCCAAGAGCCCCCCAGGCCTCGGCACTCACAAGTCATGGCGGGGCTGGAGGTCACCAGCTCACGCTCAGACACCTCGTGAAGCCTCRCTGGTGAACTTGACGTGTCCGTCTAACTCCCCCCTTTGCTCAGGAAATATATATTTATATATACTTAAAGTCAAGATAACCRTCTCCTGAGGGTGCCGTGCGGCTAAATCCATCGGTGCTTGTGGGAGCGCCAGCRATGCGATGTGGGCCACATAAATATCTCACTAGATGCTGCGGGACAGGATAATGCTTTCCACATTCTAGGCATCTCATAGGATTTTCCAGAGGCAAGAATTAAGTGCTGATAGTGCAGAGATTGCGTACAGATGTAGCAGCCATTAGGCATTTATTAATACGGTCCAATTTAACATCCTGGCCCGGGTGCTGAAGACCCTTGTTGGGTGGGACCTTGGGGCKCTTTGCTGCTGAGGTGACAATCCACTCGACAGGACTTCTAAGGGGTCTGTCCAGTTGGAGATCACCATTCAGTTGCTATCAGAGAAGCTCATTATTGTGTTTCTACTCAATTAGATCCACTCAGCAAGATTTTTATTCCTCCATTACCCATTGTAAGAGCAGTTAYAACTGTTGGAGCGATGGGCCGAATGCGTTTGGCAAAGTTTTATGTCCCTTGACCCACAGAAGTGTCTGGAAGCCCACAGACAAATCCAGACGTGAGGGTGCAGTGCCAGTAAATCGGAGACATATTACCAAGAAGCTTAAGATATCTTCTGTATTCTGCAGATACTTGTTTGTAAAAAGACAGAGAGCTATCCATGGTGTAAAAGAATGCTATGCTTGTTAAACTGAGCCTCTTTTTTGTTGAAGCATCTGTTTGAAAAGAGGGGACAGAGCTGCCTTCTTACCCAGGCTTCCTTTAATAGCTTCAGTTCTGCTTATGCTGAGTTTTGCTCTTAAAGAAAAGACAGGATRCCTCTGCTTCGCTCCTCAGCAACTCAACCGCATTGCCCAACTGGTCAATCTCAGCGTGCAGAAAACAGATTGAATTTCTGTGTACTCACTTCTGCAGAAGCAACACTTCACAACGCCAGCTCTGTTAATTCCAATTAGCCCATTACCCCTTGGTGGRTGTGTATCACATAGTAATACTTTAATGGCAGTGATGACTTTCCTCTCCCTCTCTGCATCAACTGTACAGTTCACTAATGCCGAAGAAAAGGAGCCAGAGGAGCCAGCTGCAAACCTCGGCTAGAAGGAAAGCGTAGTACTATTTTCCAAAGTGGAAAGACAGGTCAAAAAAATCTGTTAAAATGCAGCGCTGGTTAATCCATAACTTTGGAAAGATGTTTTCTGACCTAACCAGCTTCAGCATCTAACCTCAAATGTTGCTGTTTTCAAACTTATATTTGACGGACGTTACAAAATGCATGCCAGCTGTTGATCCCAGGCAAAAAAAAGTCATGATGCAGCGTGTACGATAGGTGCTTCACCAGCAAAAGAAAAAGSCCCAAATTTGTGGATTTTTCTTCAAAAAGAAAGCAAAAAAAGTCTGTCTTTAAAGAATTTGCCATGTAACTAAAGATGTGACAATAATAACAGCCATTGCATAGGAAGACAAGAACAAATTGTCTAGTGAAGGGTGAAKGAAGACCCCAAATGAACATGGAGCTTCACATGATATTTTTCTTAGAATTTTCTGGTGTTTGGTGGTGATTTGAAATGCAGTGGCAAGCGCTTGCAAGTGTGGAAATCAACCATGTGATTTCTTCTAGGTCATACCTATATTTTCAACATGTTTGTACTCCAAAATCCAAGTGCCAGTAATACAGTATCAAATGCTCTTATTAACCCTAGATCAATTTGAATACCTTTCGCTTTCAACAWCATTTTACCCCTACTATGTGACTATCAAGCTTTGTTTCAAAATTATGACTGTACCCAGAAAATCTTTTATCTTATCAGAAACTGAATTGGAAAAGCTTGGAATGGCGGATGTTCTTTCCCTTTTGAGTTTGCAGACATTTCTGTGTCTTCACATATACTGGTGTGTTTGGAGTGTGTAAGTCCTCTATTGGACTTGTCTCTTATTGCTAAAGATGGATCCAAAATAGTAATAATCAGTATGGGAAATGAGTTTGCAGCCAGTGTGTTAAAACACTCTGCAAACAGCGTTGGTCGTTTTCAGAGGAGCACTTAACCTGAGCCAGAATGCCAAATCAGAGCCAGAGTGTGCACAGGAGCCAGGGAAACCAGAAGGGAACGAATTACAAGACTGACTTTTAGGATCCATTTTCTCACGCTTGTCTTCTGTGACCTGTGTCGCGTGATTAGAAGTTTAGCTGGTAAAGTCAGTGGGGTTTTTGTGCTCTCTTTAGTAGCTAGAGATATCTCCAGTTGTTCGAAAGAYGCAGAAACGCGAGCTCACATCTTGATCTCTGACCAGTGTGAGATGACTCTGTGCTATCCTAGAGACTCTAAAGGTCAAAATTTAGTTAATAATTTGGGCAGAATGATCAGTTTACTTCAGAAGTGCAGCTTAGCCATGAAGTTTTGGGATCTCTGACCGTACAATTCATAGGGTGATATTCAGTATTTCGAATAAACTTGTTCTTCTGGCACTATCTCTGCCATGAACCACACAGAGCACGTATTCATCCGTCTTGCAAAGCGTGCAGCACATGCCTGCTGTGCTAGAGGTGCCCAGAGGAGAGATAAACCATTGCAACTGAACTTGGACAAACTGATGTGCTGCCTGGGACCAAAAAGGGCAGTTCTTTTTTCTTCCATATTTCTCAGGAAGTGAAGAAATTTGTGGCAGGGGAAAAAAAAAAAAAAAAAAAAGGAACCCAGGTGGCCGAAACATGATTTCAAAAATACCTTGCAGAAGAAATGGACAAAACTTTAGACAGAAGGAGGAAAAAGAGGAGAAGACATTTTAGCAGATTGTGTCGGGGGTTCTCACAGTACTGCCAAGTTAAGAGCCTGTTAGACCTCCGGGGGAAGAGAGGGCTAATTTGAAAGTCCTTGTGTTCATTAACCAYGAGCTTCTCTGACGACCAATATTCTCCTGTTTTGGCTTTTGAAGCAACGATGCCGTCAGAAATTCTATGCAAAACCCATTTCTGGTTTTATGTGTCAACTTRCTTATATCTGCCATAGAGCTTCTGCAATGAAGTCACAAGCTAAAAGCCAGAAGACTCCTGATCTCTTTGGGTTTATAATAGAGGGTAAGGGAAAACTGGAAGGGAAATCTGAGGAGTCGCTACCGGGCTCCAGAGACCGGGAGCTGTACTGGTTGTCCAGAGCTCGGGCTGTGTTACTGGGRATGGGAGCCGCAGTGCAGTGAATTGCGGAGCCATCCCAAACGAGGAGCCATGCCTGGACTCCGGCCAGGCTCCAAAGGCCAAGTGGAAGAGCAAGGACTGCCTGATCAAAGAGTTTCACCATGCACACAGCGCGAGCGTCATTTTCGATGGGACATTTTTCATYTGACGATGCCAAGAGTTATCCTTGAACAGGGATGGGGCAGCCCAGCATTTGCTACATGTCCAAGTTGCCAAATGAGCTTCCTGGTATTCCTGGGGATGGAAATGCCTTTTCCCAGCTCCTCCCTTTCTGCTGCTGGCAACTTCTCTAGCCTTTATGGCTACAAACTGATGGTATTCCCTCATTGAGGAGGGAATAAATAACAATTCCATAAGTCTCCAGGAAACAGTCACTGTTGTGAAACAGACTCCCCGGGCTGACAGCGCTCCCGTGAGTCCCTAGAGAGATGAGGTCATCACTAAATCACTGAAAGGAAAATGCTTTGCTAAGCTGTCCCCGCTTCCAAGCGCTTCCTTCTCAACCTCCTTCMGAGAGTTGGGGGACTTAGCTCATCATAACTTCGCTTGCATGATGTAACCCCAATCTAATATAATTTTATCTGATGTTAACTGCGGTAGAATTGAGTCTGTGAGCAAAGCATTGAAATAATGAAATTTTTATGAGTGTTCCATTTAAAAGCGCATATTAAAGATAGCAACCTGATGATGTTAAAATACGTCTCTCTCCTCTTCCAAATAATGAAAACCAACTTAAGCAACTTAAGCTTTCGATTAATGTCCAATACAAGTGAATGGCCTTCCTTGATTTCTTGGAGATTGCTTCAGTGCTTGTAATACTACCTTTTAGTAACAACGCTACGAAGAGAATAGGCAAGCATTTGTGCAGTTTAAGATTTACTTGAATCCGTACAGTACTTTTATTCTCTAAAATKCTTGAAATTACTATATTCTTTAGATTTCTTACTAAAAGCAGACTGTTCAGATTAACTAYAGGCAAAGATGACAAGGYTATTTTTTGAGATAGTTTCGACTGCCGTATGGCAAAGAACGYTGTTGCTTCTTTGTCAAACATAGGTTCGGATCAGCAGTTTGGATATTCCATCACAAAAGTTCGAAGGAAGGAAAGGAATTTGGCATTGCATTCCAACTGCCACTTTTTGTCTCCTCTTTCTTTTGGTACTCAAGCTCTTTCTGTTTGATTTCAACCATATTGGCTGAGTAAATGGACACTTCCATGGCTTCTTTGAATATCTTTTCTTTTTTTTTTCTTATCTGGTCCCAGTTTTCTGTTAACCAGATCAAGCYGAAGCTTCACCAAAACCATGGCAAAATTTTTGTCAGGAGCTTTTCAAATAGTTCCTTCTCTGGCTTCTGCAAACTTGTTTTATTGAATTGCTTATGGAGCGTGTGCTATGTTTGTGCCTTTCCCATGCTCAGTAAACATTTCAACATACTTATGGTGGCTAGATGTAAATATGACATTTACCACKCAGCTATGGGTACAAGAAAATATTTGATTAGGAGGAAAGACTGAACAACTTGTGTGTCAGTATTTAAAATTATAATGTTACATCTTKGTGAAGGATGTTTAGAATGATGTGTCCTACCAGCAGTTTCACCCTTTTCACTGCATTTTCCCAGGTTTGAGCAGATGACAAAAGATCTTGCTGAATTCTTCCTTCACATTTTCAGTGCTATGTATCTCAGATGACTGGATAGARTTTTGGTTTTTTTCCCTTTTCYTTTTCTGAGATATATTTTACTAACATCTCACAGCAATTGATGGTGGGGCAATGGGATAACTCCTACATGTACTTTTTTTCTTAGCTATTTTAATCACTTTGTATGTTTGATTATCCATTTTATACTGATGAAAGTATTGATTCRTCCAGTTGTTGTTTAACTGGTTTTCTTCTTCGTCTTTAATTTATTGTAGGAATAGTATGTGATAAATAGAAACCATATACTGATTAGCAATTTTCATGTTTGTTAGAGTTAGAATGGGAAGAAAYATCTACTGAATGCAGCACTGTGAGGTGTGGAAACAAGCCTAGGCACTGCTCTGTAGAATTGTTGGCCTGTGTTGGGCCAAYCTTTGCTTTACAGCAGTCTGATTTCCATCTACTGCTCTTCAGTGCTGTTTCAGTACCCCATTGCCTATCAATTCCATTCACTAGTAGTGACTTTCTGTCAAATCACTCCTGGCACAATTCACTTCCTAAGAATTTTTTTTTTCTCTCTATTTGGAAGGTTTTTTGATACTCCATCGAGTTCCATATTTATAAACTTCATTGTCAGATGAGGAAACCTGAAGGATTCTTCTGGTTCATTTAGTGCAGCTCCTTGTAGTCCAAGGAAGCAACAAGCCATTGCTCCTTTCATTACCTGACCACACACTGTTTTAATAACCACTTGACTGCTTGCCCCTACTACTCATATCATAAGACTGTTCCAGGTATTCATTCTCTGATGGCTGGAAACATCATTTTAATTTTAAGTGAAAGTTTTTTCCAGATGGTTTGCTCTTCTGCAGACATTGATTCGCTACCTCTTTGCAAGGAAAATCTCACCTTGTCTTTGGTCTTTCATTATTAAAAACAAAACAAAACAAAAAACTTTAAAATTATTTATTGTGCTTGTGTGATTAATCTAGAATGATACAAACACTGAAATACTGAAAGAAAATCTTAAAACCATGTTCTTTCAACTCAATAAAATACAGTAACTGACCTAGCCATTTTTGCATTTGTTTTGATACTGAGGGGACTGGGTTTCAAAAGAAAACCTTGAAGGTTTTGCAACGCTTTTACAAAATGATACCATCCATCTTTCACATATGAAAGACTCATGATAAAGTACCAAAKAAAACTTTCTGGTGTCCTGAAGATTGCCATCACAAATGCATGTAAAATCCAGCATTCAATTAAACAGGAGCACATATTGCAAAATCTGGTGCATCAGGTCACTGACAATTATTTTAAAAAATACAATGCACCGTGCAGGCATTGCCAGAAGCACACTGAGCTTCAGTTTTCATTTAGAATGAATTTTTTTTCTTAGCAAGCCTACACAACAGATTCATTGTCTTCAGGCTCCGTTTCTGTGGCAAGTACTGAGAAGAYTACTACAGCTTTCGTGGCAGTGGTCCCATTGCTGTGAACAGTCAGCAGCTCCTGCTTACACGGTGGAGGCCCGTCAAGAACGCGCTCTAGTTTGTAGGTCTAATGATGCAGATGGCTTTCAGTTAGGAAGACATTTTTCCAGATGCACTTAGCAATGACTTTCATGGAGGCCRGCCACTATTCAGAGCGTCACATCCTGTCAGTTCTTGAAACTTCTAAATTAAGACACGAGCACCCTTCCTTGAGTCACCTGTGAGAGCTGAGTCATGGCCACATCACTTCTCTACCTAAACATGTGCAAGGAAACATCCATTAGGGAAGGTTCAGGTTAGATATTAGGAAAAAATTACACGTGGAAAGAGTGGTAAAGCGTTGGAACAGGCTGCCCGGGGAAGTGGCGAAGTCACTATACCTGGYAGTGTTCAAGAAACGTGTGGATGAGGAACGTAGGGATGTGGTTTAGCAGGCCTGGTGGTGAACGTTTTACGTCTGCACTTGATGATCTTGAAGGTCTGTTCCAAMTACAACGCTTCTATGATTAGCTTCAGGCAGTTTCTTTACAGCAGGGTGCTTGCCTGACCCTGGAGGGAGTGCATGGGCAGATGGAGGAAGACGGGTGAGGAAGATGTGGGGAGATGTGTGGAGCCTCCTCGCTAGCCRAGTGCTGTGTGAAAGACCCAGATTCTGCTGCATGTGCTCAGGCCGGACTCAGGGGACGCACTGGGTCTTTTCTGGTTCTCTGAACAGGAGTAAATTTCCCCCTTTACTAATTCCTGCTGTTCAAAGGTTTGCTAATTTGATCACATGTAATGAATTATGTGACACTTTTTTTCCTGTTCTGCTCCATGCTGGTTCTTACTACTGAGTGTTTTTACAAGTGGGCTGCATTTACAGTGTCATTCCTAATTTCAGAAGGATTTCACCAGGTACATGTGTGTATATTTATTATGCTAATAACCAATTGTAGTTAACTTTAAATTGTGTATTATTGGTCTTAGTGTTTCTGGCATGTGGCCCATAGACATCAGTGATCATGTTACTTGAGTTATGAATTTTCTCTTTACTTTGCTATATTGAAATAGCTGTGTAATGTAACTTTTAAAACTAAAATATGCTCAAAACAGAAGTGTGGGTGAAGAAAATCTGGGGTGTGGGGCAGTGCAGCATCTGGGTTTGCATTCCCGACATCTAGAGGGGCCTGTCTTTAGTTACCTGCAGCACCAAAATAACTTGCAATCCATAGCCATAACATAGGCATTTCACAGATTTGTATTTAAGTGTACGTAGTCATAAATCTAAAGAAATTTTGTGAAGCATCCATAGGCTTAATAGAGCTTCATTCATTTCAAATGTGAAAACTGGAGCTAGTAAAGTATGTTCACATGCATAAGAACTTAAAAGCTATAAAACAGCTTTTGGAGAATTTTTCAAGYGTCTGTGGGTGTTCTTTTTTTACTTTAAGGGTTCAGTGTGAAAAGAGTAATGAAAAACACTTTGTTTTGGGCAACTGAAATAGGAATAAAAAGCAGATGACCACAAAGGGTTCATTTGCAAGGCAGTTAACAACAACTGCATGCAAAAAGAAAAAAAAAAWATAGTATTGGTGTTTTCTATTTTCTGGTAAATATCAAAAAAGTGTCAATTTTTTAATCAAAAAACTAGCCTTTACTTTTCACTAGAATATTTTTTAGAAGCAACAAGTATTTCCCAACAAGTTCTGGCCAAATTTCTGCTGACTGTAATGTTGCAGATTTGCGCCAGATCACCAGTCTGGCTGAGCAAGAGCATCACAGTTAAAATGCTCAAATGAATAAACAACATTGTTCTTGTCTGCTTTGAAGAGCTATACAAAGTAGATCTCTCCTGGATTCCTTTTCCTACAAGTTATTTTACTAGTGCCATCTGTATTAAATCTTGCAGTGTTCAAATAATATTCTATTCAAATATGGCAGTTATGAATAATAGAGCATTTGTGGGGGCCTCTGCAAGCATTTTGCCATCTGACAATCTTCTTACACTAACAATTATATGTCTTTATAGGTATGCTGGAAATTTTTCTCCCTCGCCGAACAAAAAGCTTGGCGTGAAGTCCACAGCTTTCCTTTTCTCTGTCCGTCTCTGGTGGTTTCAGTTTTCTTCGCTGTAAATTCAGGCACATGCACAGTTCCCAGMAGACTAAAACCAAGAGGAAGGTAAGCTCATAAGCTGAGCACCCTGGAGAGACTGGCGCTGAGGGAGCAAGAGAGAGGCCTGTCGTGGCTAGGAAATGAAAAGCTTAAAGAAATCTGCAAGCAGAAGCAAAATGGAAAGAGAAAGGCAAGCAACCATATCCCCTGTGCAGAAGTGCGTTTATTTTCCTGACGTTCCTCTAATGCTCTTCTATTACCACGATTCAGGTAGACGTGGCACAGGGCACAGCTCTCAGGGGAAGGAGAGGACACGGCAGAGTTGCTGTGGAGCTAGAGCGAGGAGCTACTGCTGCTTGCCCCTTCCTAAGGAYGTCTGCTAGGTGGGCTGAGCTGCTGCGGTTAATGCTGTCTCCAAAGGCTGCAGCCAGCAGCAACCAGGTCTGTGCTGTCTGCAGAAAGCCTCTGCTTGGCTGAGGCACCAGCCCACCACCTGGGCCACTGCTCCCTCCAGAGAGACAAAATTGTCCCTCATGCAGAGCCATTATCTCCAAGGCCATGGGGCATCTGAAATTTGTTTGATTCCCCTTGCTTCTCCTCCCATAAGTGTCAGGAAAATATCTGATTAGAAAGACCTCAGATTATAATAACAAGATTAGAAAGAAACAAAAATAAAACTCAACATCAGTTGGCTTTGTATAGCCAGGCACAGGTCCCTCTTTAGATTCCCAAGATACACACAAAGTTTTGGAGCTGAAAATCCAGGACTTACAGCTATGCAAGGATCCCCTTCCCAGGATTACTCTAAGACCTATATTTCTTCACCAAACCTTAGTTTAGCTGGGGAGAGGGAAGGCAGCTGGGGCCACAGAGCCCAGCTGCRAGAAGGGCATGGTGGACCCATCCAGGAGGTGTCCCTCCCTCACCTCTCATATCTGTGTTTTTCTTCCTTTGGACTTGAGTTATGGACCTAGGTGCAGAGGCCCYGAGAGGACCTGTCTGCACTGGGTGCTTTGGGTCTCTTTCTCCSATTCACAACTAGTCTGCTATGGGAAATGCAAGGTGCAGCACACTGCTGTCACATATTGCAGGTCTTGGGGGCTTAACAGTTACTTGCCTCTCTTTTCCTTCTCAGTTAACTAACACTAATGTTAAATATTACACAAGCAACCCTAAGCTGAATGTTCAGCTCATTACCAGCTTCCTCTATAGGTTGCTTCTGGTATGCTGTCATCATGGACAGTCAGCCAGTAAACAAGTAGTGTTTCCTAGGATGTAACTGCAAGAAGAAATTTGCTCAGTTTTGACTGCAGTTTCCACAGAGAAATGCTCCCCATCAGCACCTCCGCTGTAAAATCCACTTTGTTTTCCAAATACCTAAAATACCTCAAAGTCATTTCTCAAGATTTGATTTCTAACTGTTTCCCAAGGCTGGTTAGATCTTCTCGACTCTTAGTAGTCTTTGTCTTCCACGTAACAAGTGCTTAGCCCTTTAAAAATTGAGCAAATAAAAGCATTCGGCAGCTCAGGGCGCAGCCTAAGTATGGGATTACGCTGTCAGCTTGCCCTTTTCTCACACCGCCGGCCCGTGAGCGATTAAATGAAGCTGCCGTGCATTAGCAAGGCAGCCTAATTGAGCCTGAACTGCTGGGAAAGGAGAGGTAGCCCAGGCCAGTATGGATTCCTGAGCAGCGCCATTAGGGACTGCTGATCAATAGCAGCGATTATGACATTTTAAAAACAAAATTGATTGTCCTTGACTGGAGCGGAAGGGAGGACGCGCTCGTCGCTGCCACCAGGGCCAGCTGCTCGGCTCAATACGGAGCACTTTGCGAAATGGCCATGGCGGGTCTCACCTTGGCGCCTTGCTCACACGGGCCAAACTCCCGTGACTTTGATTCTCTTTGCTCTGGAGGCCTTTTAGTTAAAAGCTCTATAATAGACTTGGAAGTATTGACATTAATAACAAGCTTATGGGTGAAATTCTGACCTCATTAAAGTCAGTGGAGCCAGAAATTCACCATTTTATATATCTGTATGCGTATATAAAGTATATACATATGCTCTTAACAGATCAAATCTGCACATGGATTTACTCTTTTTATTCACTCCACTTCCTACAGTTTACTTACCAAAGATGTTCTAGGTATGAGCTATGAAATGAATGGATTTTCTTTGTGCTTAAAGAAGAAAGTAAAGCTAACAACTGTTTTTGTTTGTTTGTTCATTTGTTTTGTTTTGTTTTGTTTTCTTTTGAAGCCAGGAAGGCTTCTTCAAAGGAAAAATGAGGGAGGTCAGTATATCATGCTTGTCTTCTTTGTGGAGCATTTTAGGCCCAGTTAGATGTCTGAATGGATGGAAAGCTCTGCCATATAAAATTAGCATGTTTCTTGTTGAAGGGTTTCTTGTTTGGACAAGAAGATGAAGGGGTAGAGGGTACCTGAGATGGTGGAGGGTGGAGAAAGTGGGATGAGACTTCCAGGAAGCTGCTCTCATTTATGCTTGACCTGGACGTTAGGTTCAGACATGTCTTCTGTTTCCCATAGCAGAAGAAGGGGAAAGTGTATGAATTAACCTGGGAATGGGCATGACTGAAAATGGGTGAAGAGTAAGTGTTGAGGGAAAGAAACTCAGGATAATTGGAACACGTGGACTAAGCTGTAAGAATGATTTCTTAATAAATAAATAAATRAGGATTCTCTCATAAACTGTACAAAAAAACCAAAGCATGCAGGAAGAAGTAATATCTTTCAGTAGATCAGCTAAGGAAAGTAAGTATATGCTTTCAGTCCATATTTAAGCTGATCCTGAACCTAACRAAATGTATTGCCTTTCCCTACCCTCCGTATTTATTTCTCCACAAGCCACCTTGTTGGACACACAGCAAAGTAATCAGTAAAAGAGCAGCTGGTGTTTACAGGTGGACCCAGAATTTCCAGTAACCTGGATGCATTGATGTGAAAAACTTTAATCACCAGCTCACCCTAGAAGTGTTTTGATAACTCCTGTCTTAGGTTAGCAGAACTTCTACTTACTGAATTTAGTTAAAAATTCCTCACCTTATTAGGAGTTCACTCAGGCACATTTCTTAAAGAAGCGGGTTACTGTTTATTATGGTTTATCATTCACCTTACATTCACCTTCATTCAGGCACTGTGGGGAGGGAAAAAGAGCAAAAAAWTTCCAAGAGTTTCTCCCTGCCCAGCGGCTCTGCAGCTTGTCTGGTTTWGAGACAGTGAACAACACGGCGCGTCTCAGCCACTGGTTTTGTGGGCAGCCCTGCTGGGCTGTTGACTGAATCTCTGGTGACAAAACAGGGAAAATTGCTCCCCGTAAGCTGCCCATCCTTTATCTTTCTTCCTGCAGCTCCTAAACCTTCTGTAACACCCCTTTCCCAGCTCTGCCTCTCCTTAGACCCTTCTGTGAGCTGGGTGAACTAARGATAGTGGCAGAAAATGCTCCCATTCTTTGGTGGATTTGTTTGCCGTCTTTCTAATGAGCTGGTCCACAGACTGCTCCAGTGGTGCAATGTGAGCTGCAGAAACCCGTGGCTGGGAGCCAGGGCAAGGGAGCCACAGCGAGGGAAATGGGATCCCGCCTTTCCAGCGGCACTGAAACGTTAACCCAACTTGCTAATTCTTGTGGCAGCTTAGCCTCATGGGCACGGGCATAAGCCACATTTGAAGCCTGTGGTTCAGGTTGTCAGGGGCATGAGCTGCTTCCTGCAAGTAATCTGTCAAATGCACTCCAGATCCAGCAGGTTTTCCAGGCCGAACAGCCTCTGACGGATTAGATGTCCCTCCAGCACCACAGTCTTTTGGCCTGCACTGTGCACAAGGGTAGACATGATGACCATARCACTTCCTTCAGAGCTTAAGACTGATGTATTCCTGTACCTCCAGCCAAAATGCAGTTCACTTTTTTTACGTACATGGGATCTGAAGAGGGTTCTTGTAATCTCTGACCTAACCCTAATGCCATTGGATCAATTTCTTTGCAATTCCTGTTGGTCAAACCTCTTTCCTGCAAATGGAGAGAASTAGTGAATTAGGAATACTCTCTTGTGAGAGGACTCCTGATTTTAATCCCACACAACTCGATAATAACTGGAGGTCACATTTTCATCTATCAGTCTATTATTCCATTCCAAGTAGCAGTCTTATAGGCAACTAAAACTTCTTCTTTTCTTGAGATCCCCACCAGCCCCAAGTGAGGCTGCCGTGATGGGAGGCTGATGTCCTGCCCATGCTCTAGGTCCCTCACTGGACTCCATGTTTGGGGTGACTTCAAAACAGTTCCTTGCAGCCTATGGAACTGCCAACCACTCCACGCTCAGCTCCATCCCATCCCTAGAAGCCTCCAGCCCCGTGGGTTAGTCCTCAGTCTCTCAAGAGCAGTATCAAAATGCGGCCTAACTATGATGCCTCCATGCTGCCGGAGAGGAGCACTTGCCCTCACGTTGCTCGTGCTACTCAACGCAATTTCTGCCTGCTCTGCCCCCTTTGCCCCACATCCCTTCCTCACCTCCCAGGTGATGGGAGGCACCCACCACTTGCTGCCTCCATGGTACCTCTGTGCTGAGGCCAGGCTGGCRCTTCAGCTCGGGCAAGCGGGAGGCAAAGCAAATTGTGTTTATTTAATTAAAAAGAAATCTGCTTGATGGGCCTCTGAAAAGAAACAGCGGACACATGCAGACAGATGGCGGCGTGTGCCAGCCCTCGGCCGCTGCTCGGCCTGCTTTCCCCCGCTGCCGAGCTAGAGGCTGTCCAAAGTACACATTTCCACAAACAGTGTCTCAGTGTTTCAGGAAACTCGGTCATTTTCCTTGATACTCTTTAGTCTTTCGATCCCACCGATGGCCAAGGGATTACTTGGTAAAGGATGGTTAAGGTCTCGGAGACCCCCCGTGCAGCTGAGCTGAGGAGATGTGGAGACGGACAGGCCAGGGTATCACCATGAAGGTCTATTTGCTGCAAGCAGACTTTTAACCTTGCTAGAATGGCTCTAACTTCTGTTTTAAGTGGGAGCTTAAAAAAATAAGGCAGAAAAATCCTCGATGTTAGCGTGGAATGAGATCTGCTGACCCATAGCATGCTGTGAAATAAACCATTTCACTCTCTTTATTGACACCAGAGCACTTCCAGGTATTTTTGCCAGGACTTTATAAGCCGTTCTTACTACTGTCACGTATTCTGTTTGGCTGGCGATTCGTGAAGCAAGAATAGCACTACACATAAGTATTCCCACTGCACAAGCATCTTGGCAAGTGAAATAATTTATCAGTACAGAGCAAACATGCTACATAATGACACACGAGCCCATTTCMCGGCCTTGGTCTTGTGCTGCAGTATTCACGGCTGTCCAAATGCCTTCTTCAAAGCTGATACCATAATCACTTGGCTAGACCTATTGTAATATTAATACAAGGGCAAAAAAACAAACTCCAGCCTTTATTAGGCTTCCTTTCATCCAAACAGGCACCCCAGAATGTCTGTAACGGACTGTGAACAATTCAACTCCATCTTTATTAAGAAGCCAAAGGATAAAGGAGTTTCTGCCCATTCCTTGTGTTGCGGGGTCTGTTATTTAAGACGTCTGCAGTGTTAGCAAAATCCCTGTAGAAAGTTTTGCTTCGCACTGCACGTAGTACCTACAGTTAATAAAAYAGAATATATTGACCATGTATATAARGGAGTTCATTTAAAAATAGAATGAAATAATGAATAATTGAGGGRAAAAAATCTGCCTTTAAAGGCCTGAAAAAAAAATAGTATTTTGGAGAGGCTAAGTCAGTTTTCACCGACCAAGTGCTGGAGTCCAATCCCAAATCATCTTTGTTGTTGCTCTCAGCAAATTTGTTAAAAATRTCTGTTTATTTTTTGCAAGTACTAACAATAATAACTCGCACTGATGGTGAAAAATACCCTGTCACTTTTCAAGCCAGCATAAATAAAAARAAAGTCTAGGTGACCAGCCGCAGAAAAGAAGGTTCAGAGCGAAAACAGTGGAAACGCTGACAGAATCCAAGCTCTGGAGGTGCTGCCAGATGATAACATAATTGCAAACAGCCTTTTTTGCCAAATGAGGTATACCAGGAGCAGTTGCCTCACAGTTGCTGGCACTGGGGTTTTTTTAACCCCATTAAATATCGTTTGGTTGGTCCATACGTTGCTCCAGGGATCTCGTGGGGTTTGTGTGTATGTGTGTGTTGCTTTGTACTATGCAGCATATTGGATTCAACTGTAAACAAAACGGGCAACGGGCAGGCTTTTTTATTTCCTTTTCTTTTTTTTTTTAATAGTTTCTGATTATGCTTTGAACAGTTGCATTTTATCAGGATTTTAGCAGCAGGTGTCTTCATTTTGCACTTCTCCAGGCCAGCAACAGTTGTGGTCCTGCTGTGCAAATCCTCCCGGGCTGACACAGTGACATTTCTCCAAACCCCACCTCAGGGAGCAGGCAGGTTCCCCCTACAGCTAATGCACCTTCCMCTAGGACCTCACACAAATGACGGCAGGACCGAGCTGAGGAAATTAGCACTTCTGGTTACTTCATTTTGGGGAGGGGAGTATCAAAACCCTGTTCCTAACCGGCATCGTACGTGGACTGTGGAGGATGCTGAAACTGCTATGCAGAGTTAACTGAAGAGCCAGGCGTTCGTTCTGTGAAATATCCTGGTATTTTTTTCTTTTCCTCCAGTTTTAGTAACAGCATAAAGTGTAAAGTCCATCACACATCTCTGCAGGAACCTGCTGCTGGAGCCCCTGAGACACTTCATCTCTGTCACGGTGAATCTTTTCTGTGTTGGACAACACCCCGCGTTTTATTTCGACGAGGCCGAAACACCGCAGCAGAGCACGCACCCCTGGCTAAGCCGCGCTGCAACCTGCAGCCCCGGCACGTGCTGTCGGGAGCGAGCGCGGCGAGGACGGACGACATCAGTAGCGGTGAGCCCCGGGAAGCTCCCGACGCCGCACGGGGAGCACGAGACAGCCAAGGGCTCACACATAGTCACTCCGTCCGCAGCCGCCGCGGGTGGCGCATGGCCGTGAGGATGCGCGGCTCCCCTTGATGGACACGCGGCTCCCCTTGATGGACGCGCGGCTCCCATCGCAGGTGGCGCGGAGCGCGCGGGAGGTCGCCGCCCCGCGGGGTGCCGTGGGGCAGCTCGCAGCGCAGAGCAGCGCGCCGCCCAGCACGCTGAGCGCGGCAGCGGCGAAGCCGAGGTGCACGGCTCGTCCCACGTCGTACTTGACGCCGCCGGGCGCCGCCGGCGCGTAGAAGTCGGCCACCACGTCGGCCGTGGTCCAGGCCACGGGCAGCAGGCAGAGGAGKCCGGCCAGGGCGAAGGTGAGGCCCGCGGCCATCGCCGCTGGGCGCTTGGCGCCGGTGCCGGCGGCGCAGCGTGTGCACTCCATGCCCAGGGTGGCAAGGGCGCACGCCAGGGCGGCCAGGGCGCATGAGGCCAGCATGCAGGCACGGGCGGCGCGCAGGTCTGGCGGCAGCGCCAGCTCGGAGCGGTGCCCCTGGCACTGGTAGACGCCGGTGCTGTGCCATACACACTCCATCCAGAGGCCCCGCGCGTAGACCACTGCCGTGAGGATGGTGGTGCCTGCGTGCGCCGCGCGCCGCCACTGCGGCAGCAGCGTGGCCACGAGCGTGCCCAGCAGGCCCAGGAGGCCGAGGAAGAAGCCGAGSAGCTGGAGGGCCATGTTGGCCATGGTGACGCTTGCCCCGCTTTCCTCTTCCTATGAAAGCACCTCCATCTAAATTCCTTCGGGAAGCCCAGGGTTTTCTTGGAAGAGATGCAGCTGTTTTACTTTGACACCTTCCRCTCCCCTAATAAAAGGTAATTGAGGGAAAAAGAAGTTAATGATCGCCCGAACGCRCTGCTGCCCCAGCCAGTGAGGTGCTTTCCACGGGCAGCGAGTGCAGCAATTAGCATAGTTATCGCCGCTAATCGTGTTTTTTGTGGAAGCAATGGGAAAGCAAGCTTCCCTCCTCGCCTGTATAAACAGTCTTCTGCTGCCCGCTGGGAAGCAAACTCACCAAAACTTATGAAATGGAAAAGAAAAAGTATTCCAAATTCAAATATTCTCCTTCCCAGCAGACTCCTCAAAAAAACAAACAYGATTTCCTTTCTAAAGCAGAGAATTAACTAGTGTTAACACTTGGAATGAATGAGATTTATAAAGTAGGGGGCTGCAGGTTGCTTTACATGATGAAAACACTCCCAGAAGGTCATAGCAGGACTACAAAAACAATAAGGATGTATTTGCTCAAGCTAGGGAGCAAAGAGAGTGATTTAAAACCTGTGGAAGAGGATAACAAGTATTGGATTAAAGTTGCTTTCCTGAAGTGCCAGTATTTTTTGAGGTTGCGTTTTAATAAAGCAACTCAAAGGGGAATAATTTTCATTAGCCTCTGCAGAGTTTCGGTTTGTGATTTGAGGTTGTGGGCTAAATGACAGCATGTGAAGCCAGATGTACATGGTGGAGCTTCTGAGGAGCAACACCTCTGCAGTTGCATTGCGTATAAATTCTAGCGGAAAWACAAGGACCAGGAACTCTTCCTCCTGCATAAATCGCAGTATACGCGATCCTTTCCAACGGCTGCCTCGCAAGGTCTGTTATACATCACGCATTATGTGTGTGGGCAGAAACCTGATATTTTAATATATAAAATAACTGTTGCATCAAAATCCAACTTGGAATTCAGGAACGGGAACAAATTCAAGCTCCGATCCTGCAAGGCGCTGTGCATGTGCTGARCGCATGGGCGTAAGAGAAAGCCTAAGTGTTTGCAGGACGGGGCCCCAGCAGGCGAAGGGAAGACAAGCATCTGGCAAAACTAATGAAGAGCATTAGAAAGCAAAACAATGCAGAAAGACACAAGTGAAGGCTGGCTTACATTCCCCCTGCCTCCCTAACGAGGCAGGACTGCTGGAGGTGAGTGTCAGTGCTGATTTTGGTCTTCAGATGACATCACGGCATACGCTGATCCCTGCATGCCACAAACATGGGATGTCTCTTGCCAGAACATCTCAGAATCTACCTTGGATGCTGTGCCAAAAGGAAACAAAAAACTAAATACAGGGMTTATTTAGGCTGGGCAGGGCAGGAATAGAGAGCGGAAGACAAACTCGTACTTACACATGTTCTTTTTCATTTGTTTGGAGTGTGTCTGCTATGCACAGACATAAAGGGTGGGAAGGAATGCAGTATTGGAGAGGGTCTGTGGAGAAGTACCAGGCCCTTGGACTACAAGGCAAGAGAAATAGCAAAGGTTGGCTTTGCTTTAGCTGGGCCTATTTTGGGAGGCATTTTACTGCTTTTGGGGCTTCATGTCCTTTCAGATACTCTGTACATACTGCTTAGATGAAGATAAGCAATTTTATGTGTTATTTGAAATAATTTGTCTAATTTGTGAATGGCCAGAAAAATGCAGAAGTTTTGATATCACAAATCCTTGCTCCAGGTATGCGCTGTTGAATTTCTCTGGATTCTGCCAGGGGAGATCCCACTGCAGATTTCTTTCGCTTTGTCACAGCTATCACAGAGTCTTTGACGCAAAGGTTCATGCATTAGAGCCAAGCACAGTGCAGAGAGCACAGCCAGGAACAACCAAATGGGATATCTCCAGCAATACCAAACCTTGGGTTTCTGTTCCCACCACTTGCTTACATAAGAGCTCTAGAGTGCTTCAGCCTCTGTCTTTCAGTGTATTTAGTTTTGGCTCATATAGTATGCATAAGGGAAAATAAACAGTATTTTCCCTCTTTGCATTATAGCTTGTTTCCTGTCTGTGAAGTGTACCATTGTAGTATCTGCGATAACACATACTTAGAAAAAAAAATCTTTATGATACTGCTCCAGGACCAGGGAGAACTAGATGGACATTTGGGGCACTGCAAGGGAGTGAGAAATTTATGCAGGTCCCGTGGGAAAACTGTAACTGAATGGGAAACGGAACCGGGGCCTCTTGTGTTCCCATCCCAGGTCCTAACCAGAGCACCATCTTTCAAATAAATCCCGGGTCTCCACAAACTCTGCCAGACGATCTCTCCCTTGGTATTTTTCCCTGTGCTTGTCTGCAAAGAAGTGGAGCCCAAAATTATGCTCTGCCTAGTTCCTCAGTCCATGCATTATACCTGAGTATCACACACCACCCAGAGTGCTCTAGGTCACTCTTGTAAGCAAACAGGCTTTCAAGGTCAGGCATTAGGCTTTGCAGCTAATCCCAGAGAGAACAGGGTATAAAAGGTAAATGTGCTTTACACTACCCTTCACAGGAAATRGACCTCCATTTTAATGGAGGTCCGAATACTCTGGGGCTTGGCAGCAGCTATTTTAGTTATCATTAAGGTGCTATTTTTAAACATTAGCTATTAAGAGCCTTCTAATTTGGGAAACACGTGTTAATTAGCCACACTTGCTTGGCATCATGTGTTCCATGTGCCTTTCTTAGTGGATGCCAGCTGCCCCTGGCATTCAGTAATGCTTTAACCGCTGTAGAACAATCTTGTGCTCTCTACTTAATGGCAAAAATAACAATAACTCAACACATTTATCTCTAAGAACAACAATGGCCTTGTTATAAAATGCCTCGCCTTATGGCTCTGTTCCTAAGCGGTGGTGTCAGGAACATGGCTATTACAGCAGAACCAGGTGAGCAGCTCGTTGAATATTTCTTGCGGGCTAGAACACAAGAACCAAAACAAGCCACCTTCCTGCATGGGTGATGTTGGCTGCTGTTCTTAGAGAACATGAACTGGTGGTGGACTGAGCYGAGCTGGGGAGCAAGAGAGCCGGGGCAGCTTTAGGAGGCGGCAGAGAAGGCACCTATCACAGGGAGCGAAGGAGAAGGCTACTAAAACACTTCTTATTCCTGYACAGATACAGCGGGGCTTCTGCCCAGCGGCCAGTGGCCTTGGTGGACAGGAACAGTCTGCTCAAACTATGTTGGCAGTTTGGACTTCTCATCTTAACCTCTTCCTTGCTCTAGCAGARCCCCACTGGCCCTACTGCTGCTGCTGTTGCATGTGCTCATTCCTTGGTGCCCCTTAGCCACAGGGGTGTCTGCCTGTACCCCACCACTACCAACACAACACTGTAACAACACAAGCAACACTGGCAGATCTCATGGGCTCTCCTCCAAGCCTGTCATCTCAGACACATTATTTTGTCTTCATCTGCTAGGGGCAATTCGGCCCAGGCTGGCAAGAAGCTCAGTGCTGGCTCCAAGCTGAACCCGTGCAGCAGACCTGGTTTGACTAATATTTTKCTGGCACTGATATTTTGCTGGCATACATTGAGTGATGGATCCCAATATTAAGACACCATAATTGGACCATGAAAAGAGCAGGTCAGATGCGTGTTTAGTCTTCATGACATATTCCATCAGAGCATGCCACAGTTGTAAATTTATGTGAAAATTTGTGAAGAGAGACTATGAAACATTTGAATTCCTTGTTCTGCCAGCTCATGACGACTCTATTTTTATGAGCACAAGGGTTGGAAAACCAGGCTTTCCATATAAACTTTTGTTTTGTCTAGGGCTAGTGTGATATAAGAACAGCTATAGCTGGGATTGATCCATGSTGGTACGTTACACTTGGCTCTACCACAGCTGTGGTAGCCTTGTGAGACGTCTCCAAATTAAGCTCTAATTAAGGAGTAGAGAATGGTGTCRCTAATCTGAGTATTTAACCAGGATTAAATAATAGATGCATGTTTTACTACTGTCTCTTTCATTGTTTCTCCTTTTACCATTCCCCCACCCGTATCATTTTTATCCTTTTTACTTCTGTTCTCTCCAAGCCCTTTCTCCAGATCTGTGAAATGCTTCTTCTCATGCAGATTACAGCTGCGGTGTCTSTCATCCCTGGGGTTGCAGAAGGTTCTGCCAATGAATTTTAATTCAGTTATTTCTTTATTTCCACAGTGTATCCTTACTTATCCATGTTTTCACCTCACATCCTCAAATCCTTTACTCAAAACCTCAGATTTCCTCAAAAACTCTTAGAATCTTGGAATTYCAGCCTTACCGTGCAAGCTCAAAGTGATAAGAATAAATTCTGCTTCCAGGACTTGATGATGTCCTTTGCCCTTATCCTTCCAGGTTACAGAACAGGGAAACATGGGGCCTGAAGTTCTCCCTGCTGTGGGGCTCAGTTGAGCACCCAAGTGTGTATGCTCACTTTACATGCTTGTGTGATCCTGTTTAATCCCACGTAGGCAGAATTCATGAAGTGGGGTGCATGTCTCTGTTCCAGCAGATCAGAGAGATGAGCGTACATCACTTTGCAGGACAGCAAGGCTGCTGCCCATTGCCAYGCCTGCCACTTCCCCTCACTATCAGGCCTCTCAAATATGCTGCCTTTTTCTGAAGTGTTTGGTGGGTACTTTTCAGTCAGTAAGAAGAGATCCCTCCATGTATTGGGTATGAGTGGGTAGATCTGAAGGGAAATAAGGCCTGCAGGGCTTACAGCACAGTTCTTGTCCTTTTTTTTTTTTTTTAAAAAAAAGAAGAGATTAGCAAATCAATAAAAGTTTGAAAGGCACACTGTAACCAACCCTGATCCGACATCTACTCTAACCCCTCTCTTCTGTGAATTAAGTCCTAAGGCAAAGCTGACATTGATCACCACAGCACAGCTGCAGCTGTGCCAGATGTGCAAGAGGAGCACTAACCCCTATTCAAATTGAAAAGCCTTCCAGAAATTTCCATGTTTTGAGCAATTGGTCTTTAACCAGTCTTGTGCCATTTCACTGCTTTCTCCTACTGGGACTGGATCTTTGTCATGCGCATCGGCATGATCTTTTTCATAGCTTTTGCAGGATCATTTTTCTAAGGGTGATGTAAGTTGCCAGAGTTGTTTCCATTCTTCTTTTTAGTTGCTTCGGCATTAGACCAGTCACACATTATCTCCCACCACTTTCTGTTCCATTGGTCTCAGTTCAAAACAGTCTTGAAGGGACTCTCTTGCTATCACCTCCATCCTCCAACACACCATAATGATGCTCCAAGAAGGCACCTTGTGTTGGGTTGCCTGATGCCGGGCGGCAGAGACAGGGACTGCACCGTGAGGCAGGTTTTGCATGGTGTCAGAAGATAAGGCAATATCCTCAGAAATGCTATGTGTAGGTATGTATGTATTTGCAAACCTGTGCGCATAGATCTGTTCATCCACAAACTGTAGAACGACAACTGCACCACCAAAACTCTTCATCTGGACCAGAGCTTTAGAACAGCCTGGTGGTTTGGGGTAGCTTGAGTTTTGGGTGCTCCGCTGGAGGTACCCTCAAGTGTTCAGGTGTATCAGGTAGTCAGATCCCTATTTAAGCCCTGACTAAGGACTGGGAAAGTTAAAATCACTTGTCACATCTGTAACCGAATCTCAAGGTCCAACCATGAAATCTGCCCTTAGRAAACAAAGGACAAAATTATGTGAGAGCTAAGCTGTGGTTATATAAAAATGATCTTTTTTTTTCAGGCAGAAAGAGGTGTGCACAGTTATTTGGTGGGCAAATGAACAAAAGCTCTTGTGCTTGGACCACTTGCAGCTCRTGTGCTCTGAGTTTTTACTGAGTGCAGTTGAGGCTGCTGGTTTTGAATGATAATAAACATGTATGATGTGGTAGGGATACCTCCATATCATATAACATAGAGCAAGATATGATGACTGGTACATTTACAAAAAGTRCTCCATACAGTGTGGCTACTTAATATCACAATAAATAAAGGATGGAATTAATGTCTTAAAAGAGCATTGTAACAGATAGATACTACAAACCATAATTTCTTACTGCAAGTCACTACTTCCACTGCAATCGGTTTACTGAAGATAAAGGATGTTTGTTTGCCTATGGGACACTGCTAGATGAGTAAGCTTAGCGTACTGGAAATAATAGACTCTTAATATGKTGACTGTGGCTCTTGAAGAAACTGTGTTGAGCAATCTTAATTTGGCTCCTTCTGCATACACGTTATGTAGTAGTGCATATGTGCATGATAAAATACCTTTTTCTTCTCCACAGCCCATCCCTCACTCAGCCCTGAGTGATGGATTATATTCAAAGGAGGAGGATGGACAAGGCTGCTGTCAGGGAGATTTTGCCCACATGATGCCATAAAGTTCCTGCGGGCTGTTGAGCAAATCATGGAAAGCATTTTCATCTTCACAGGATACCAAGCATGACAAGCAAAATGATTAACAAATTCAGTGGGAGAAGGGACCAGATAATGTGCTAGGAAATAGTGCTGAGAAAGGCAGGTGCCTGGCTTCACTTGTTAAGCTCTAAATACTGAGTGGCCTATCTGATTATTTGTTTTTTTTCTTTCTCCACACATGAATTGAAAATAATTTAAATTGAGGGTAAAATCATTAATGTTTGAAGCAGGGAAGTATTGCAGTGAGACCATTATTCTATAACGCTACATTATTCTATAACGCCATATTCTATAATATAGCGTTTTGTTGGAAACCTAGCACACAGGGAAAAGGCCAGACGAGAGTTCACCTCCATATTTGCTGCGAGGTGAAATAATTTGTAGTACTTATGCACTGGACTGCAAACAAATTTCTGTAAAATCATGGGAACTGGAACTCTATGTGTTCGTGTACCASCGTCCTAGGGGACCTTTTCCTTCCAGAAAGAAAGTAGCCAAATCAACATCAAAATATCTCCCCATAGCTTAGCATTTGAAACAACCATATGCTCTGTTGGAACCTGATCCGCTGGAAGCAGGGCAAGGCTGCGGGCAGGCCRAGCTCTTGCCAGGCCTCCCGATTACCGACCACCACATCTGCGGGGCGCGTTGCAGCCCCGGTGACGCAGGGCRGGCTGGGGGTTCTGCCCCTCAAGGATTCCTGTCTCCTGGCCTTAGCTGGCAAATAAATCGCCGCCCAGTGGGATTACAAAAGCRTAATGGCTAAAACAGAGCATTTGTTACTCGAGGAGGCGGGGAGATGACGGCGCCCTTTCACCCGCGCAGCAGAAGTCTTTGGGCCGGGCTCTTCGCTGGTGTAAATCGACGTCCTGTGAAGGGAGCGGAGCAGCATCAGCTAGCGCGGCTGCAGCTCTTTGCTTCCGTGCACATGGGAGGAGGAGGCCTGGGGCGCTGCTCCCGCCGCGCGCGCGTGGGCACCTCGCCGGCTGCCCTTAGCGTCCAAGTTCCTGCAATTTATGAGCAGCAAGGGCTGTGCTTGCAGAGGCTGCCAGGGGCACGAGCGCTGCCCTCGCGTTGTTCTTGGGTGATCTCGCCCGGCCCGTTCAGAAATGACTCAAGCCTTGGAGTTCCTCACGTTTGCTGTGGCGCGGGCTCCTCTACAGTCTGCTACACTTCATAGTTTAGAAACACATGCYGAGAGCCAAGCTAAATTCTTGTGCTCTTTCTCCTGGCCATATTTCCTTGAATCAGCCTAAACAAATTACCCCTTTAATGCATATGTCCTGTAAATATCTCCTGATAGCTATCATGCCTTTTTTATTATCCATGTCACACCTAGACTGACTCTCTCTTCCCCTTTTCCCTACACTGTCGTGCTGTTGACATTACTTAATAATGCTTCGAATAGTTTTCAACCCAATTTAATTTCATTTTTTTGCTAAGGTTGCGTGATGTATTGCATTGTACATTGCCTTTGCCCCAGGACAGAATTTCTCTTCAGCCATGACATAAACTGATCTGGAAAAGGGATTGGGCTCTCCAGTCTAGCACAAATCTGATCATCACAAAACACTTGTGTTTATTGCTCCTGGCCAGTGTTACCCCTTGRCACAGGTGGCTGCAGCAACTCCTTCCTAATACCAGACCAATTTTTCATTAAAGATTGAAATTAAATTTAGCAGACTGCCATCACAGAGCATAAACTCTTARATGGTGGTACCTGTCTCCCTTCTGTCCTCCTTTCCTTCTCTTCTCTGGACTCTTTCTTGCCTTCCAGAAGTGATGGCTAAACACTCACCCAGTCCTCCCCTCGCTCCCCCTGCCCCTGGACACCGGCCGGGGTGCGAGAGCAATCCCACGTGGAGAGGCCRGTGCTCTCTTGTTGAAAGATCTAAGGGGAGAAAATATGTACCAGTGCAGAACCTGAAATAAGATCTGGGCTGCCATGCTTCACTCAACRGTCACGAAGTAGAAGAGCTGGGGGAAGGGAAATGCCATTTGCTGGTCCTGATCTAAGCTGGCTGGAGCCAGCGGGAAGGCCACCAGTGATTTATGGGCACACCAATTCAACGCGCTTTTCACCTCGCCAGCCTGTCCCGCTCTTGGCCCAGGGAGCTTCCATGCCAACCATTTTTAGTTGCTTGGGGCTTTGCAGTCTGATCACTTTTTCATTTTACCTTTTTTATACTATGGTTCCCTTACCTCCACTGAGGAAGATGCCCAGACAGATATATGGACATAGGCTCTGAGAAGTCTCTATTTTATGTCCATGTATGGTGCCCAAACCAATCCAAGCCTCAGGCTCCAACACAGATGGGTCAACTCAACATCCCTGGGGCACAGGGGATGGCTGCACACCTGTGGCACGCTCTGCCCACATCCCTTCAGGAAGCGCAGAGCCTCAGGAGCTCCGTGGGTCTGGGGAGAGGAATATCCAGCTTGGTGTTTTCCATGCTGCCAAGAGGATCTACAAAATTGATCTCTTCTCCAAAACAGGGCAAGAGGAAATGGCCACAAGTTGAGGGGARTTTCAGGTTGGACATTAGGAAAAATTTCTACACGGAAAGAGTGGTAAGCACTGAAACGGGCTGCCCGGGGAGGTGGTGGAGTCATCGTCCCTGGCAGTGCTCAAGAAACATGCAGAGGAGGCGCTTAGGGACGTGGTTATCATCAGGCCTGGTGGGGATGGGCTTGCGGTTGGAGTTGATGACCTCAAAGGTCTTTTCCAACCATGGTGATTCTGTGATTCTACGGGCACAAAGTGCAGCTTGTTTGGCTTTGCCAGGCCCTGGCAGCTTGGTTGGCGATGCTGCTCTGAGGGGGCTTTGGGACAGACGTTGGCCGGCCTGTCCCAAATGGCCAAACCTACTGTTTTTTCTTGCACAACTGGGTACAATAAGGCGTGTCTGAGAAAACCAGATATATGGTAGGCCTGTGGATGTGCCTATAAACTCTGTTACAGGCCAGGATCCCCCCCACTCGGCATCATACAGAAAGCACAAGAGGACCAGTTCCAACCAACCTGCAGTGCCACTTCGCAGCTGCCTTTCCTTGTGCGTGACCGAGTCCCTGARGGCCACTTCTGAGCTCGCTTTTGTTGATGTAAATGGAAAGTAGTTCTGTTAAAATCCACGTGGAAGCGAGGGTACATCAGAACTGAGCCTGCTGAAAAGGTCTTCTCTGCTCGTAGGTATTTACCTTGACTTTGGACTTGAGACACACTTGGGGAGATTTTACATAACGTTTTCAATCCTCACACTTGGATACCTTGATGGCAGATGTGTTTTATTCCCAGACTGACTTAAGTCTTTCGCTGTTAGCAAACAAGCTGACAGCTGACTAGGAGAGAGCTCAAGATCCTCGTGGCTTAATACACAATACCTGTGACATGAAGCGTAACACAAAAATTTGCAGAAGCGCTGAGTTCAAAGCGTCGTCTTTCATTGACCTGAGCATGTGTCGGCTTTTCATTGCCATACTTAGACCTGTGTTTGTTTTGATGGCTATATCTTTGACCTGGTGCGAAATTCTCTCTACGTCTTTGACACTCCCATTTGTCTTTCAGTATAGCACTGGAATAAATAAGACCATCAGACACAATCTCCTTCGTCTTTCCTGTAGCTCTCAGAGAGTGCTGTAGTTATTTAACTTCTTAAAAGTTTCACACTCTTACAACTCTCATAAAGTAGTTATTTAACTCTTGATATTTTCTCCCCAGCTGTGATGATTCAATCTAGCCTGGGTTTTGAAAGAGGCAGCCAGGAAAATCCCACAGTGCAATACAGCTCATTTATAAGGATCAGCGTTTCTGCAATAGCAAGCCTGCACTGCRCTCTACATCTGTCTTATCTAAACACGACCATCACATCGTATTTAGGTTTTCACGGTAAGTTAAACCACGACACATAGATTTGAGAAAGTCGTACATCTGGCCTGGAAAGATCATTCTSTATTTTAAACATTTTGCGGAACAGCTCCATATTATTAATTCAGGTAGAGCACATTTTTGGGGGGAGTTTTATTTCTCTTGCCAGCAAGCGGGAAGCACTGTGGTCTTTTTTTACCACAAAAGTTCTTACTTCTCAAACAAAAAAACCCCCTCAAAATTAAGTCAATGTTCCCTAACTATATAAATCATAGCCTTTCATAGACATCACAAAAAGATTCTGATGTGAGAATTGTATTACAACATAGGTGAAATTCCCATTCTTTCCCAGTGGTGACTTTCACTCATAAGTAAGAAAAGAGCCAACAGTGACATTTTATATTTCAAAATCAAGCCCTCTGAATTTAAAAGCCAGAAAATTCTCAAGATTAAGATGCCTTTTACAGATATTAAATACCTGATATAGTTTATGTTGCTTATTCGTGGTCAACAAGAATACTTTAGAGCTTATATTTAACGTAGAAATCTCATGTATAAACTTTTCCCACTACATATATTTGCTATTGCCTAGCTAACATTGAAGGACACATACTAACTTTTTAAATTTCCTGACTTTTATGATTGTTCAATTTTGCAACCTTAACATTATTTTGAAACTAGGATTGTGTAAAATTTTCCTCAAGAGACTAAGAGAACTATGTGCTTTTGAAATKTTGCCTTTCTGTAGCTAATTTCCATGTTTCTTTTTTCTTTTTTTTTTTTTAACTGAAAATCTCACAGACAGGAGCAAAATCACAGGACCTCAGCAATAATCAAGTGTGTTTCTAATACCCCGGTGCCTTGGCTTTTCCATGTTCAGCGGGCGCTCATTCCAAGGCGCAGGTGTTCATCTGTTATGGATCACAGCCCCGGTCTAGGAGAGCACTTGACATTGCTAGAACTACTCACGTGCTTCAGGTGAAGCTCTTGCTTAAGAACTTTCCTAGACTGGGGAATATCTTTAGAGATATTTAAACTTGAAAGGAAATTGAAGTTAATTTTCCTATCAATGCATACGGGGTTTCAACAGGTGACGAATTATATCTAGTGGCTGTTAGCATGTGTACTCCCTGAACGTGAATGGGAAATTAATCCTTTCTGTCTATATGGAATCATAAAGTAGCATAGTAAGTAAAAAGAAACTGTTCATTTAAAACAAASCCCAGATCGTTCTTGGTTTGCATCCAAAACGTTTTGCAGCTCAAGTTAAAGATTGGTTTCTGTGCCCATTACTGGTTGTTTTGCTATGGGTGAACAGATGGTGGCTCTTTTATTAGACAGTGTTTGTAGGTGAAAATTCCCCCCTTGTGAGGAAGGTTAGCCTAGACCCATGCAATATTTAAGCCCCCTTAAACGAGATTAAATGGTGTCTTAAGTCTTACGCAGGCTCTCTGCAATGAAAGAGGTTCTTACCCCTTGTAAGCTGCATGGGAAATCTGAAAGGAGAAGCAGGGCAATGCCCTTYAGTCCAGCCCTGATGAACAGCGGCAAGAGGCTAATCTTGGACACTCTACACCTATCTGTGCTGAACTGCAGTTTTTTTACTAACAAATAAATGGTTAAACGACATACGATTCTACCCTTAGATGTGTTAACTGCAGGAAACCACCTGTATGACCGTGACTGGGAGCTGCACTGAAGGAAAGCAAAACCTTTTTAAGCAAGGGCAAAGCATTTGTGCTGCAAAGAGCACAAAAGCTTCTGGAAGCAAAGGTCTTCCAAAGGGCTCAGGATCGTACAGGAGAAAATGATTCACACTGCTACTAGCCTAGTCTTCAGAAATATATATGATGACAAAAGTATTTATTTAATTTGGAAAGTATTGGGTGACACAGTTTCGTTTCCTTTGAATAGGTGTCTCCCTAARCCGTATGCCAACGTCCTTTCATGAGCTGATGAATGCATCTAGTTTAGGTGCAGAAAGGAACAGGGGACACTCTTACTGTGTTCCAAAGAATGGGAAATATGGTTTCATAGATTTATTTTTCATTCACTTAAGTGCAGTCCAGTTGACTGCTGCAGATGCTTCTGTAAATATCTGCAAAGGGGAGACCTTGCGGGAACTAGAGGCTGCTGATACACGGTGCCCAGCAGCCAGCGCCAATAGAAATATACCCAATGTTCTCTATCTCTGTTTTCCTTTCGCTCCTGTTCCAGGGCAGCAGTAGATATTTTTTCCCTGGTTTGGAGGGAAGCAGTGCCAATATTCGATCTGAATGTGTCGCAGTGAGTCCTGCCTTCAGCTGCCTGAAAAACCTCCGGGAGGAACGTGTGGTGGGCAGGGTTTCCCTGCCGTTGACAGCAGTGTTGGGGAATAGCCTTGTGCCCCTGGTCTCTGCCACGCTGGTTTCCCTGGCTTTGCTCCGGGCAGCAGCCGAGGGGGCTCTGGAGGCTCCCAGTGGAGCAGCGGCTGGTGTGGAAATTTTCCTGCATTCCAGATACTGTTGAACTGGCCAGTGAGAGGCCTGGGGCATTGGCAGCTCCTTAAGGTGAGGACAGTAAAAACGATGGCCGTGGAACTGAAATATAAAAGCCAGCCATGTAAGGAATGTTCCTTTTTTTTTTTTTTTTTTTTTTTTCCTTACCATATCCTTGAAAGATTTTTTTTTTTTTTTTTTCCATTTTGCCAAACTAAAAGTCCTCAACTTCGTTCTTTTATTTTGCAAAGCAAAAATGAAAGCAATGGCCTCTCTCTCTTCCTCCAGTCTCTCCTAGAGACCAGAGCTTAGTCCATATCTTTATATTTGCAGTATTAGTTATTACAATGGCAGATTTACTCTCCACAGATTTGAGTATTACAACCTCACTGCATTATTATTATTATTATTATTATTATTATTATTATTATTATTATTATTATTATTATTATTATTATTGGTCTCTTAGTACTGTTTCTAAAATGGCAATATGCTTCCCAGAGGCAGTCACATTTTCCAAGGACTTTATCAGAGCCCACTGCGGGCATGGTAAAAGCTGCTTTAGTCAGAGACTAGTGCAGCAATTAATTAACCCGCTGGTGCTTCCTTGATGCAATGACTCGTAATGATGAAAGCTCCAGACCTGCTGGCTCCAAGGAGTTACTTTTGCCATATCAACTTTTCACATGTAATAAAAAGTATAGCCACATGAGAAATTGAACTTATCTGTGTACCCCCAGGTTTCAGAGTGCCAAAGACTTCTAAACCAAGTGATGTGWTTAGGAGAAATAAGGAAATGAAATCACTTAATGGGAATGTGCATTGCGTAGAAGGAATCAATAAATAGTTCCCAGGAGTTATCAAGGGCTGCTTAATGCCTTTTGGACCTAAAGTATCTAATCCCTCCCTTTTCTGTTTTATTTGTCCTCCATTCTACCGCAAAGCTGGAATATCACGCATCCTGTGAAGATCACAACAGCTGCTCAGTCCCAAGACTCAAGGTACAGTGAAAGGGTCAAGTTTTCTTTATGTTATGTATCAGATTCTCCATGAGAACTCTTTAGCTCTCCAAGACTTTAAAGCCTTATTAAGGAGATGGATATAAGCCTGTTTCCACACACACACACAAAACTAGCTTGCTTYTCCTGAGGCTTAATGTATGCTATGGAATAATCATCCTCAGGAATTGGCCAGTAGCAATAGTTTATCTGAATGCTGATAGACAAAGCAGTGCAATGCGTTGTGCTCTATGGCTGGCAAATCGTTTAAAAAAAGTATTTACAGCAGAAGAGAAAGGAGGTAATAAAAAAGTACAGGCCCTGTTGGTGACATCTGTATAACCTCACTGTGAATAACATCAGAATTTGTCCCTAGATATTTTCTGACTTACTTGGATTTGTTTTACTAAACAAATGGGACATTTCAATTAAGGTAGAAGACTGTTAGTCTCTTAATTTGRTGCTCACTGAAGTTTCCATTCATTCAAATGAGTCCTGGAACGAGATTTTAATCCTGGGTGATATCAAATTATTCCTTGTTACTCGTTACAAGAAGCTTTCAGAGGACATAAGCAACAGTAAGTTTTAGAGCTGTGGCAAATGCCAATCGACTACAGCTGATGGAAAAACTCAGAAAAGAAAGAATGAAAGACATAATTCAAGCTAGCTGATGATTTTAATTCAAGTTACTGCCGAGCAACATTACTCTTCAGCCCGTTTTGTTTGGTCTACTCTTTGTAGACACCGCACCTTCCAGAGTAGTTCACCCTAATGACTTTTTCTTCCATTAGTTTGTCCAATTACCTTTCCAACCTGTGCAAATGTTTAACATCCCAAGTGTCACGTGTTAGAAAAAAGTTTCACAACTTGACTAGATATTATAGGAAAAAAAGAGCTTCTGGGTTTTGTAGACTTTTTTTTTCTTTTTCTATGTGTTTTGTTCTTGTTGTTGTTTGTTTGACTGCTTTTGTTGGGTTTTTTTGTCTGATTGGTTTTTGCAGTGTTGATCCTGCTCTCTTAATATATTTGGATATATTTGGATAATCATTCCCCATTTCCCCATTTAGCTTCTCTGTGCAGCTCATGATTTTGTAAAATAGATGTGACTGTGCAGGCAATATAAACAGAGTTCAGGTCTACATGGTACCAGGAGATATGCAGTGATTTGGCTTTTCATTAGTGAACCCACATTTCCTTTGTCTTCCACCTATGCAACCCGTAGTTCTCAGCGTAATAAAACATAACAAGCAAGAGTTCTTGGCAAACAGAGGTAAGTTATTTAATGCCTGTTGAGAATCTGTCCCAGTATATTTAATAAATGTTTTCATTCAATAAATGTATACTCAGCTTTACGAAACATGGAAAACTACAGTCTTTTTCCATTCAGTACCAAAATAATAATAATCTGGCAAGTAACTGTTTAGTCAAAGTAGTAAAAGGCCACTAAAGCCAAGATTTTCTGTTACAACCATAATAATAATTTGCTGGTGACCACCAGTCTTCAGTGAGGATTTCAGGTGCCTCTGGAATTTTTCAATTTTTGCAAAGTGCCAGATGACTCAGAGTCCATCCAGCTCTGCTGCTCTTTCTCACATTGACTTCTATCTGACTGCAAACTAGCCTCGAAGAAAAATAATCTCATTCTGAGGAACAGCAATAGAATGTGATCCTGTGTTCCCGGTCTCTAAATGATTTTTGAGTAACTGGAACCAGAGCTTTGCATATATCTTAAAAATAGTGGAGGTCTGGATTTATTACTGAATGTCGTTTTAAAAAGATGTATGTTATTTCTGTTAGATTCTGTGYGTAAAAGCTACATACTCTTAGAAGGGAGACTACAACTTCTCAAACAAAAAATAAATGACAAATTAAGACTTCTAGAACCACGGTACTTCCACTGAGAAAATAACCCTGAAACCTCATCAGCCACATCTGTGCATAACACCATTCAGTTATTACTCTTTTATTAAATTGCAAATTATTTTGTTTTACACCCAGTAGTCCAAAAAGAAGTTCCTATTGACAGTTAGAGATACTGGGAAAAAGTAAAATCAATAAAATGAAAAATGAKCTACCATTAATTATGGTTGTAAGGCTTACTTCTGAGTATACCATGAAAGCAATCTATATTTCAAACCCTTGTTGCTTTATTGCTGTAGAGGCAATCCACTTAAGCACAGAAGTCACAGTTTTGAAAGAAATATGCTAAAAATAAAAAAGCAAGAGCCCARGAAGGACTTTGAGTAAATTTTCATTACTGTGAAACTCTTCTGCAGAGAGGAACCACAGGCACATCTGTGAGGGAGTAAAACAAACTTCTCATTACCTCCAGCTGCCTTCAGGGCAAAGMTATCTGTCACAAACCCAAAGTCATATCCAAAGAGTGATGTATTGGCAATAGGTATACATCAGGCTAGACCAACCAAAAGGCACCATTTTTTTACAAGCCAAGCAAAACTAATATATATCTGAGGCTGAAAAGAACAAAATTTAAGCAGGGGCTTGGGCTTGCTAAGCAATGGGTGACACAGAAGTTGTTGAGTGCTTGCTGAAACCCGTGGGTCTTGGGAGCGTTCGGCCCCTTGTGGGCTTCAACAAACTACATTAGGGTATTTCTTCCTTTCCCTCACAGCAGATATGAAAAACTGCAACAGACACTCTCTGGGTTTGGCCGAGACTCAGTTTTGCCTCCTAAATTGGACCAACAGGCTGCAGTCCCGTTCCCCCCCACCAGAAATCCAGTTGCAAAACCATCTGCTCCTGGCAGCAGCGTGCACAAGAGCTCTCACCTACTAGCAGCACATTTTTCAGACCTTGCTTTGCCTTTTCCTGCTCAGGATGCAGAGAGCCGGCTCTGTCAAAGCGCAGGAGTTGTATCAACATTTTGATTTGGAAAGGAGGAGCATACAGAATTTATAATGGCTCACTGAGTGACATGCAATTTGTAGCTCACTTCCAAGTCCTCAGGCAAGTGGCAATAGGTCAGTAAAAGCTTTTACCGTTGTTTGTTCTGGAATATAAAATCTTTAATCTTATTCATTTAAAAAYGGTACTGTCAGGTGAGCAGAAATAGCCACTGTGTAGAAAAGAGCACACCAAATGGATGCTGTCTAATGTGTCTGGGGAGTCTTCCCTGAGGTGGAGAGGAAAAGACTCTGTAAGTTAGGGTGAGCATGTACCTGCTTCTTCAGTCCAGGGAGAATTGATGCACATTYACAGTAGCAGAGTCTGCCTTCACCCCACAGAATAATATTTACTTGCTACATGCCTGTAGCCAATCCATAATCRCAAAGTAACTTACAGAAATTAGTAAATAATATGTCCCATGTTTTATAGAAGGAGAAATTGAGGTACAGAGATGCTCAATTCCACCACACTTTAAGAGCAGTGCTTGAAGCAAGCTGCCCTATTTCCTGTTTCCCTCTGGATCAGCTTCTCCAGATGGAKCAAAGATCCCTTTTCAGGGCAGGAACTTCTGAGTTGCACCCTTTCATCAAGCCTTCAGGACAGGCCCCATAATATGGTTTCAAACATCCACAAAGTCAGTCAATAGCAAGGCTTCACAGTAGGACAGTGGTTGCCCATTTACATTTTGAGAGTGTGTGGCTGCATCTTTCGCTATCTCGGAAGCCTACCAAAAGAGAATTATGGTTATTGAAAAATACAGCCGTGAGATTAAGGATCGCTCTTACAGAGTGATTGCAAAGTAATTAAGGGTGCATTTGCAGATTTTACAAATATTAAAAATAAACACAAACAAATAAAAAAACAGGAAAGGAAAACTACTTTTATGTTACATTCAGAAAAATGTCTTTCTAGCAAGAGCTCACAAAATAACAAAGTTAAAAACACTACAACACCTTCAAATTGTATTCTCTCCTAAAACACATCAATATAGATAYATATAATAACCACCCTGCTCACCAGCATTTGCTCTACATTACCTGCCTTTTCTACACAGCAGCTCTTCTGAAACCAGAAACGGATATGATTTGAATCTCCCCTGGTAGCAAAAGAGCTCCMCAGATGCATATTAGTGTGTTGATGATAAGATGTTCCATATTTAGTATGGTCTGAGTGAAAACCCCTCAAAATATGCTGAACTCTGTGGATAAAAGAAAGAAAACTGAAAATGGGCCAAATTTCAAATCCTTTAGTATTGGCTTGCAATGACTCTCAACCATTTGAGTGGTGACTGTTTCCTGTAAGTGTCAAAAATCACAGGAAACTCATTTCAGAGAAAAACTGCCAGCAACCATCTGTAATCAGGTATTTGAAAAGCTGCTGAAACATGATTCATTATCATAGAAACCATGACGCATGGCCTGTAAAAACGAGTAGGACCTCAGTGGCAAGCAAGACATCTAAGCTCTTATCGAAGAGAGMCAGTTTATGGGAGTGACCCAGCCTAGAGAAACAAGTATCTTTTCCAGAACAAGGCAACCTGAAATCGGGTGCTGACTATCCAAGACATACCAAAAGATTCACGGTATAGAAACTCTAGCACAGTAGTCACTGTTTCTCTTGATCTTCTCCCATGAGGACCGTTAGCTGTGAAACCTGTCACAGTCTCATCACTTTCCTCCTGTTTGTTGGCCGTATCAGACCATGAGTAGGGAGAACACGCGCTGTAGGTTGCTACCTTTCCAACAGCCTTATTTTCTCATCTCTTCCACGTGCTGGCCACACTTTCTGTAGCTGTCTGTAATCTGAAGAATATTGGAAATCAGATATAAGGAAATCTGTTCCGGTAAATCGCCTCTAGAAAGCAACTGGCTGCAGCAAAAGAGAGAAACCAAGAACTTTGCAGGAGCTGTGGTCTCACTTCTGTTGAAAGCACTGGCCCTCCTGCAGCTGAGGTGCTATGTGGTCCTAAAGTTCCCATTGCTCTTTCTGTATCAGGAAACCAAAACAACAACAGGAACACCTCATTTCATCTGACACTAGCCAGGAAATTGTGCCCTTTACATTTGGATGTGGAACTTGGCTGAGCAAACCAGGCTTTCATCACCTTCAGGTCAGACTATTGCAAGCARTACGTTCTCATGCTGGATTTAACCACAAAAAGGCACTCAGGACCTGTGACTGGTTCATAAGACTTGTCTTGAGTCGGACATGCCAAAGAAAGCACTTCACACCAGTGCTCTGCACTCCCCCTGGAGTCCTGCTCCAGTTCAAAAACTGGCTTCAAAGATCTTGTCTTTCAGCTGTAAAACCTTGAAATAGCACAGGCATGGCCTAACTCACAGTCCATCTTTCTTCTCACTTCCTCTTGCTGTGATTAGTAGCAACAGCAGGTAACAYTTTCAAAAGCACCAGTAGAGATTTAGGAGCCCTTAATCTTTTTTACAGTACTGTGGCCTGTGCTCCTACATCACTTGGACATTTTTGAAAATTTTACCTGTGTGTGGAGTCTTAGGATCCAAAGGTCTTATGCACAGGAAGGTGGTGTGCCCCCTTGCTGAGCCCAGCGTGAAAAAGGGATGTRGTTGATTAAAAGCTAGAGCTTGGTATTCTGTCCCCCTCTGATCTACTTGGCATCAGAAATGAGGCAATAGGCACTTTCCTTGAGAAGGTCTATAGTAATAGAAACTCTTTCATCCTCCTGCAGCTGAGGGAAGGCCACAGGCTGTTGATTAGATTCTCCATGGAGCTGATTTGCTATCCCATTGTGGAGGGTTCAGTAGTTTATTTGACTTCTCTTCTTAATACTGAGAAAAAAAAACCMCACACACACACAACAAGAAGTCCTTTGTGTATGGAAGTATCCCAGAAGAGAGGGGATAACTTTTTCCAAAACAGTTAGGTACTGTACAAGCTACATCCTTTCCATAATAGTACATACCACAGAATTCACAATAAATATTCAGAGTGCCTCTCACTGTATATTTAAGCAACAAATACTACATAAAACTCCAGTGTATCTAGGAAATTTGGTTCTTGTTATCCTTAAGTTCAAAAGTTTTTTTCTTTTTTTCATTTTTCTGGAGATTCAGCTGGAAGAGATGAATGAATAGGGGCACACAATTCCTCACACTGAGAAGAAATGATGTAGAGAACATAAAACACCTTGTAGGTGAGGGTCACAGAGCTCACATATGAAGGAAACAAGCAGAGAGAGAGAGTTGCTGGGATAAGGAATAATGAAAGATGCTGTAGAGAGTGAAAAGAGGGTTTGACACGACATGCTGTTATAAGGAAGAAAATGATTTAAAGTACCTTAAGTGGAGAGGCAGGGATGACGACGCACAGTGATATAGGGCATTGGGTGCAAAGAGTTCAAGATTTCCCAAACATGTTTGACCTGCAAATGTGGGCTTGTTCTCCTTCACTCTTGTCCCTTTTGGTAGCTGTTCCCCGCTGCACTAACACATCTCTTTTTGCCTCTCTTTTGGAGTCCTCTGAATTTGATGGCTCTCATCTGGAGAACCAGGGGAGTCTGAAATACTAGTTGCCATGGTTCAAGGTGAATGTAAAGAAATGCAATGCTCAGCCTTCAGAATAGCTGGAGACATTTCCATTGCCCCTATTAGAATGACGTTTAGTCAGTGACGTGATTAATCAGTCACATAAACATGAGCAATAGGGTTTTACCATCTTGTAGATGGCAAGGAATAAGTAGTAGGGACTAAAGCAATAGATAAGTATGATAGAAGAGCTATGTATATATGTGTGTGGGTGGGTGGGTGTGTATGTGTGTGGGTGTGTGTGGGTGTGTGTATGTACTTTCTCTCCAGCTTAGCTATTGTCTTCTGATTTTGTACAGTACCTTTTTTATTTCAAGAAACCTCCAGTAAATGTTTTGTATGTAAGCAAGTCATTGTTGTGTGAATCAAGTCTTCTTGTCTTCTTCACGTCTACCCTGCAGTCCAGGAAAGCAAAATTTTACTCTTTATCCTAACCATTATAATTGATTTAATTGATCTGTATTTCAAATATTGTCCTGTTCCACATTTATCCCAAACTTATCATGTGCAGCCTATTCTAAAAATTCATTTTAATTCAACAAGGAGTGAGCAAAACTTCTACCATATTTCTTTATATAGACCAATACTTGGCTGTACAGGTAGCTAACTGAAACCAGAGCGGGATAATGAAGGAGAAGCTGGGACCTTCTGTGTCTGTCTCCCATCAGGAGTGTCATAATAACGTAGTGGTGATCACAGCTGCCTGCCAAGCAGTTAATCTTGGTTCAGGTCACAACTGGTTAAAACCCATGACCCCTCTCCTGTGACCATGCTGGCTTTCTGGAAGCGGATGACGTGACGGCAGGACAGGGAGGGTGGTTACGGGCATATCGGAGTATTTTCTTACTACACCTTGTTTTATACGAATTACAAACTTCTGTTTGTGAACAGAAATGACTGTAAACAGAATACAGGCACTTCTGAAATTCAGCCCAAATATCAATGGTTAGATCAGGGCAGCTCTGCCAAGGTTTAACTCRGAGACTCAGACCAAAAGATAAGTCCTTGTGCTCTTAGAAACAGCTCCCCAACTACAACTACATCACACTACTGATAACTACTCTACTCTTCTTTCAGGATTGTGCAGAGCTTGTATACTAAGAAAAAAGAACTCATAAAACTATGTGAAGCAGAAATGAATGTGAATTCTCCCGTAAAACTGTRAATTCTCCCATAAAAATGCTGTGAGCTAAAGATCGGTGTTAAAGATAGGGATCGTGTTCCTTCAAATTGAGCTATCACTTGGAATGTGATGATCAGAAAATATTATAACAGTTGTAAGAAAGGCCTCACAGCCAGTAAAACTGAGACACAACTTTTCGGGCTGCGATAGGCTCAGCACACCATTGCACGTGCCCAGGGACCACAGCATGAACTGCGGCCGGCCAGACACACGCCAGGAGCGGGCAGTAGAAGTCATTCGCATGAAGCGAGATTCCAGAAAAAAACCTTTTTAACCATTCTTGCAGAAATCAGTGGGAAAGGTACCATTACCTCCTGCATTCTTTTTCTTTTTCTTCAGAATAATTGTAGAAAATCCCACTTCTCCACAACTGCCATTTGTATTGTTTCCATAATAAACCATGGAACAATTTGTTGTGAGGCCCTTCTATATGCATAAATAGGTCTCAAATGGATAAAAACTCTTCCAGAAGAGTGTATAACAACACATTTTGGGGGTTTGTGCAACTCATATCAATGTGTTGTTTGCCACTTACTTTTTCAAATGAAGGCTTCTGTGCAGCTCTTTGAAAAACAACTGGCCATTTCCTAGCAGGATAGTGCTGATAAATAAAGCTAGTAAGAGAATCTTACAAGAATGTTTAAAACTCATACGACTGGGATTGAATTCATGTCCTCAAACACTGTAAATGGATCCTCCTATATTATAAGGGCTCTCACAAATCACCTTCTTCCTCATGGGAAAAGGAGGAATACAAGAAACAGCCTAACTACTACCACTACAAAGCACACACTTCAGTTTACTTTACAGCAGAAAAGGATTTAAGGATCTGCCTTTTCTTTTGCACAAATTAATTATCGGCTCTTTTATCTTTAAGTAAACTTAGAATAGACCCAAGGAGAAATATAGAAATATTATACTGCAAAGGCAATATTGACATAATTTTTAATGCTGTAAAAGTCAAGCAATATGGTGAAACGAAGGGTGAAAAGCTGTCTTTACCTCATCACTCAAGCATAGATATTTATGGCAGCACCTACTGCCTGCAAAAGGAGAGGAAAGGAAAAACAGCTCTCACTCAAGCTCATATGTGCTGTATTTGTGGGGATCCACAGCAATAGTGGTTTTGATTTTATTTCCTTTTTTTTTTCTGAGAATAACACTGAAGGGAATAAAAGACTTCTGGGCAAGTTGTAGCTGGTTTGAGTCTTCTTTCCTCATGTATGTAACTTAGCCAATAAATRTTTCCACTAGCATTATTGTTGGGAATCACATTAACTGCATACACTTTGTATCAAATGCACTGATTTTATTTGTGCGTGTAAGTAGTCCACTGAAGCACTCTGGTTCTTCAAAATTCAGACCATTTCAGAAATTTGATACCAATCACAAGACATCAGCTTTTACAACAGGTGCTTTTAGCCCCCACCAAGAATTCTGATAATGAAATTTTGCAGGAAGATCAGATGCACCATGAGAGACACCGCAAATGAAGCTCAAAGGCTAACAGTTTGTCACAAGCCCAACTCTCCAGTGGTTTAGAGTCAAGGTGATGGGCAGCAAAAAGAAGGTGCTCGACCTGCTAAGGGCTACTGAGCTGGAGARAAGGGTACTCGACTTTCCCTGATCAGGAATGTAAATGGAGAAGGAGCAGGAGCCGATTAAGGTAAACGTATATCATTTACATTTTATGTCACCTACTTTTCTTGTAAGAGCTCTGCTCAAGCCAGGAGTTTTTGCTGTTCTCCTGTCTGCCAGGTGTGGCTTTCTTAACTAGCTGGGCTGCTTTGTAGAAAAAGATTTTTCTCTGCTCTGCCAACAGGCTTGCCTTTTTCCTTTGTGGGGACAGCTAAATAGGCTAAATCCAAGGAAGCCTAGTCCTTTCTGCAGTGCTTCTGTTTCTTAGGAAGCTGAGGGTCTTTTGAGTAACTGGGATATAAATTGGCACCTATGCTCAGCACCTATCCCATGTTGAATTTCCTGTACTGCTTTGGATGGGTGCCATGAAGATGGATTCCTGTAGCTCTTGGGACCTGCACACTTCCTGGTCGTGGTCCCCTTATCACCTTCCAGAGAGCACCTAGACTGTAACAAGTAGGCCACAAATACTTACATTTTAGTGAAAAGAGGGCCCAAACACCCCTTTTCCTGTGGAACAATGAGAACGTCTGTGGTGTCTCTGTGATGCTGATAAAAGCTATGCTCTTGCTGCCCTTCTTACATCAGAAGATTTGTAGAGACTGTGGTGTTTGCTGAAATGCTTATTTTTACAAAATGGCTAGAAACTAAGTATCTCACAAGCTTCTTCTGTTCTCTCAAATCTGGTTTGAAGTTGGCTGGTAAGTTCAAATTACTGTGGAGGCAGCAGTGCATAGGCAAGGCGACAGCACAGCCCTCCAGGTGGCAAGGCTTTGGAGCGCATCTCAAACCCATGGGGTTTGGTACCAACGGACCAAACATGGTCTCACAAATATAAAATACAGTTACTCTGTATTGCTGTTTGGGACAAGTAACATCTAGGCTGTATCTTTGTGTTAAACAACAATCCCACAGGCCATGAYTGTAACAGGTAAATGCAGCCTTACTGATGACAAAGACTATTGCAATGCCACAATCATGTATATGACTGAGGAGCTGAGAAGCCTCAGTATGCTGACCTGCTTTAGATCCTGAGGACTTCACCAGTGAAAAAGTTCAATTCTTTTARAAAGAAATGCAGTTGAAGTTGAGAGGAGAAGCGTAGCGATCTCTCACAGAGACTTGCTCTCATATTTTGTTTGCCCCTATTGAAAAATTGTTAATATGTTTTCTCCCTTTCACAGAAACACAATAGCAGTGTTAAGGCCAGTTTTACAGCTTTCATCCTGTACCTAAATCCTCCCTYATCCTGCTTGCCTCTCATATGAGACTTTTTGCCTGACCTTTCATATCGTATACATTACTGCTCTCTAGCACTCGCTCAGGAATAAGCATCCCACACCTGTGGCTGGAATTTCATCTGGGCAGGAAAAATGGAAACTTCTCCTAATGGAGAGGGGTTAGCGCAAGGCTTGCTCTGCCACCACGACTCTGAGGTGCATTGCTGCCCAAATGCAAGCAGCGAGCTGAGTAATACGCACCACGGAGATGGTATTTTGGATAGACTGTACTGGCAGAGAGAGCTAGGAAAATAATAGGATGGGGTTCAGGTTACTGCATCAGCACTTTGCGTAAGCAAAAATGTAGGCCACTGGATCTTAATAAGGTAGATGTCCCTCTTCCCTTCACTGGCTTATGTAATAACTGCAGAAAGCTAGGTGGCTTTTTGTGGCTTAAGAGCATGAATTTAATATCCTCTGTTCTGAAGCTCCTTTGCTAATTACAGCTCACTTCATCACTGTGTGCTGGAAAAGTGAATTTTGCCTTAACAGTTAAATGAGAATAGGTAAAACAGGAGAAGCACAAACCAGAACGGCAGAGGTAGAACCCCTTAGCACCTGCTTCTACGCACTGTGAATTAATAAGTTTTTGAGCTTTATTACAAGCTGGCTCTATTTAGGCTGGAGCTTGGCACAGAGGTGTTCAATATGTACTCAAAAGGAGGGAGTGAATTGGTTTTCTGGCTCCTTTCGAACAGTTGCTGCTAGTTAGGACTGTCTGCACACATCCACAATCTAGGAAAGACCTCTGGACCACACAGTGCGAACAAGAGACCGTGCTCCAAAAACGGTACATGAATAATGCGGACATTATGTGACCATTACTCCGAAGTGAAACTTGGCACATCTACACATCTTTGACTTGATTTTCATTTTGATGTATAGGACAACTAAAAAGAAAAAAAAAAAAAAAAGAAAAGAAAAAGGCAGACACTTTCATAACTGGACCTGAACCTTTGTGTAAATTTCTGCTGTTGGCCTTTGCAGCCACAGAAAGTGCTTAGAAGCAGCCAGGAAGTTGTCAAAATATCATCGGTAGTGCTAGTTAGTTGCAAGCAACAGGGACAGCAGCAAACACTTTAAACAACCTTGTGTGTAAACAGCCTTATACGTGGAGAGGCTCTAAGTAAACACAGTATCCTTAAACTGTGTAAGAACTGTAATTTTTCAAAATACTGACTGGTCAAAAAATCCTGAGAGATACATAGGTTAAGGTTATATACTTAATTTTGCAAATAATTTATTTTATATGTCCTGCTTAGGAAAACACCTAAAGCAGGCTTTGCTACTCATTTTCCCTCATTCATACCTTTAACAGGAAAGTCAAGAAGCGCCTGTTTTCCGCAGCAATAACTTACGGTCTCTGCAGAGCTCTGTGGCACCCGGGGAACTTGCCTCTACGTGCTTCAGAAATGTCAGCGCAGAAGCTCATGGTGATAATCCCTGGTGGGCTACAAGTGCTAAAGGGTAATACCGTCACACGCTTGATTCGGGCTGACGCGCAYGGCGCGGCGGAGGGAAATGTATACCCGCTTGTGCTGAGCCACCCGCAGGGAGCGACCGCTCGCCCGGCGGAGCTGTCCTGCTGCATGCGAAGTGAGGAGCCGATCTGCTCCCTGCGCTAGATTTCCCTACAGGCCCCCTTCATTTGACATGCATGTCGCCTGAGGTGGATCACGAGCTCGTGCTGCAGAGGACAAGCCCAAGAACTGCCACAGGGCAGAGTTCAAGGGCACCTTCGGAACAGGAATTGGAAGCGTATCTTCCCACACATAAATGCTATTGGCAGAGCCTGTCCTCAGGAGGAGTCTTGTGTCAGTAACCAGCTGCTGGTAAATGGCCCAAGCTGCCTCAATTTGTCATGGGAGGAGAGGTGTCAGAAAATGGAGCATGCCTGGCTCTTTGATGGAGAATGCAGTGCTGAAAGGGGGGTATTGAGTCCAGCTGACTATTTACAGTCTCCRAGGGACAAGAAGCGCATGAGCGTCAGCACAACTGTCATTGAGGTGGTGACAACAGTGAGGCTGATGGTAAGGTCCCGTCAGTCTGCTGCCCCACGCTTACTGCCTGTACCTACAGCAGTATGCCTTACAGCATGAGAGCTCAGCCTGCTGTCACAGACCRGGGTGGGTATCTTCCTGCTCCTTGCTCCTTCTCAAACCTAGCATCAAAGACACAATATTTTCATAATATGAACTTGGAGGGAAGTCACCAGACTGAGAAAAAAAGGTTGTGTATAAGAATGTACATGGAAATATTTTACCTTTTTACCACTTGGGCTAGTGGTGGGAAGTAARCCCAGATTTAAACTGTGTGCTCTTGCAGTGAAAATCCCCCTTCACTTTCTCAGAGAAATGAAATTCGGGAACATCTCTGCTCAGGCACCTCTGTGAAGTATTGCCAAGATTTCCAGGAGCAAACAATCTGTGGGAGCATCGACTCAGTAGCATCAGAGGTGCAKCCCAGCTCTCGCATGTGCGCCACACCACCCAACTTGGCTCTCCTCTGGACACGGGAGCAGGGCATGTGCATGCGTGTGTTACAGTGGAGTGAGGAGAAGAGCAGGGTCCGGTTTGACTCATCCCTTTCTCTTCCTACACTGTTCTGCAGTGGAACCATGTCTATTTGCAGACATGTTGTGTTGACTTGAGTCCCCASGGGTGTCTTCTCCCTCTCAGATCCCAAAAGGAGACTTGCCTACTGCCAGCGTAGAGCTGGTGGAAGAAGGAGGAGGAATATCTTTCCCCCAACTAATGCCAAAGATGTTAAAAAAATAATGCACGTTGGAGAAGTTTAAATAATATTGTCCAAACCATCTGCCATTACCAGAGCTGGATGTGATGAGGAGGAAGTGGAAGAGGAAGAAAGGCTGAAAAACAGTGAGGTGCTACAGGGGAAGCCTCCTCCCATGGGGAGCTGCTGCTGTTGAGAACAGAATTGGGCTGAAAACAGTCATGGAGGTGAATCCTTTGTTGTTGCCTGTGAGACACTGTAGGTATAGTGATGAATGCCCTGGAGAAATATGGGTTTTCTTTCCTTCCTGCACCCCACTCTTAAATAYGTCATTTTAATGGGAGAAGAAATTCTGTCTGGTGAAAGGAGCCTCAGGCCAAGCCGCTTTCCCTCGGCTTTCCCCTGGTTTCCCCAGCGGCTGCCAGGCCGAGTGTTTTCCACGAAGGACCCGCTAGATGTCAGTGCTCCCTGCCGCTTCCCACGGCCCCGCTCCCGCGGACTGCGGGACACGGCGCCCAGCGGGGCGGCCTGGGCGCTCGGCTCCCCTGGACGCTGCTCGCCCCGGGCCCAGCTCTGCTCACCTTCCTCTACGGCGGGAGAGCTGGGTGCCCACTGTGCATGCCCCATCGGGAACGGAAAGGGCTTGGCCAAGACCCGGCTTATTGCACGCACGTCCCGTCTTAAAGCTGGTGTTGGATGTTGAGTTGCCACGGGAGAGCTGCAGGTTTCGGTGGGCAGCTTGTTTGTTTATGGCCAGGCCGTGTCRTGGAGAACTTGTTAAATGACTTGCCCAATGTTCTTCCTGAAAATAGGAGACCCTAAATTTTCGCTGTATTTTGCGAATGCTGTCACCAGCAAAGATCTTTTAGGAAGYGCCAGGTCTGTGAAATGCAGATCTTTGCATTAGCCATTAAGCTCCGTATCCTTGCCTCCCTGGAAAGGTCATGGATGTTTTGGCCTGATGTGTTTGGTTCAATCATTCCAAAGAGACGAACCAGCCCAACATTGAATCCAGATGTGGGTTCGGCATCACCCAGCCTCTCCATCCATGCTCACAGCTGTTGGGGCTTTCCTGATCCCATGTTCTGGGCCTATCTCAACTGCAGACATTTCACTCTTGATTTATTAAAAAAAAAATCCCATTGCCACTATATCATCAAGTCTTGGCACATCTATAAAAATGTACTTGTTATAGTGTTTCAAGGGACTGTCTCTTGCAAAGAATATTAATACTCCTGAGCTCTAACATTAAAAAAAAAAAAATTGGAGCAAACCATAGTAGATGATGAGGCAAGAGAGAATCCTTGCTTCAGATGTTTGATATACGTCTGAACTGTAAGTTTGGCAGAGCCTTCACAAAGCCTGAACAAGTAGGTCAGGTATTTGAACATTTATCTATTTTATTTACTTTGTGGTGGATGTACAAGACTAACATGAGAGGCTTTTTTTYCCTTTTTTTTCCTAAGAGAAGCACAGTGCTGTTCAATGTAAAGCAGATTAGAGGACATAAATTAAAACTGAAATGCAACAGGGAACCCAATAACCTCTTTTATTAGGATAAGCTAGATATCCACCCTATTGATCTCATCGTTACGTAAAACAATATTAGGAAAAAATTCCTATCTGCCTGGTCTTAGTGAACTGTGCAAGAGTCTCCCCCAGGTGAKGCGGTAAGCCCCACTACTTGACTCGTTGAGTAGTGCCATGGACAAACCACTAGTGAACTTTGGGGAGCAATTCTGGGTTGGCAGACGATAGGCTGGATGAGCTAACCTATTTTTTTTTAATCTTTATGTCCATAAATTTGTATTGAAAAGTGTTCTCTTTCAGCAAATAGCAGAGGCATATGGCCAACTATTTCTAGAAAATAYATCTTATTGCCTAAATTGTCTAAAATATATAGGATTTCAGAAAAAAAAAATTCCTTAACATATCTCCTTAAAACTTATTCTTCCYATGGGGCCTGTAAACCTTCATCTTCCTCTCAGAAGACATACATGTGAATTGTTTTGAACTGCGAAAGCCTTTGGACTTGTATGTTTCTAACCAGAGCAGTCGAGTCATATGATTTTACCACTTGAACACTCCTAGTATTGTTGTGCCACAACTTTACTTTTGGTGGGATTTTTCATGCAGAGGGAGCTTATCAACCACGTAGGGTATGGATGCAATCTTATGCTGCTGGTGGATAAGCAGATATTGGTGTAATTACAAATAACCATAACTATCCAGTGTAATGGTTAGTGAGATCAACAATGAAGAAGGTCAAGCAGGGAGAAGCACAGCAGCGCTCCTCACTGTGTGAGAGGACTGGTGCTTTGGTGACCAAGGCCTGTTGTCTGTCCTGRCTAAGTAGACCTTCAGAGGTGTTGATAGTTTCAAGCCCCGAGTTCAGTTGACTGSTCATGAATTGCCCTTGGGGGGCTGACAAAATGAAAAGTTCTGCTTCTGGAACCAACACCAGGTATTGCTGAAAACTGAGGCTGAGATGGAAAAATCGTGGAATTTCACAGATGAAGACCCACATCAGCCCATGATGGGGCTGTTCAAGAAGATGCCGGGAATGAGGGACCAGTGCTGCCAGAAAGGTTGAAACACAAAAAATGTGGATTCTTCATTTGAAGAACCTAAACACTTCTCTGGAGAACTTGCTAGAAGTGTTCCTCTGGATGAACTTCAACGTGGCACAAGAGCAATGCTCTCCTATCACACACTCAGTCTTTTTGTTTTGCGCGTGGACGAGCACCTGGGGAACAGGAAAGCAGCCAAGCCCAGTGTTTTGCAGCAGGATGCAGCACCTGCGGATGGAGGTGGGCGAGGGGCTGTCCCCGTCACCCAGCGCGCTGGCACCCTGGCCAAGGACCCCCGCATGGCGCAGGCTGCGCCTCAGGAGTGTGGGGAAGGGAGCGRGCACGCACATGGAAACAGCTGCACTTCGAAATCGCTTAAGTAACCATGTATGGGAGAGACATGCAGTGTGTTGAATGTCATCGGCAGCCAAGAAGTGGGAAAGAGAGTCGATTTTACCCATAAGCTTATTGCCCATACTCGCGTTCTCAGTTGGGTGTCCACTATCCAACGCCCTGTCATGTGCTAAGAGATTTTTATTTTCCCCAGCCTTTTCCTCTCTCTGGTTTAAAATAATTTGCTTTAAAATGGACAGCTGATGTGACATAACTACCTCCACATTATGCTGTCCTTGAAATGCTCCTCAGAATGACTCTATTGCACTGTCCTAAATAAGACATGTTGGACAAGCCTTGTTCAGCATCCTGTTTTAATCTACTCTTGTCAACTACAACTTTAGTCAGTTCAAGAAGAGTCGAAAATCTTCAATTATGTGAATCCCAGGTKAAGAAGCCTGATCTCTGGCACATGTGTACACAGAACTGGACACTTTAACTGGATACTTTTTTTTTCCTTTCTTATTTTTTTAATACTGTATACATTTGTAAAGCAGGCAAGGTCAATGAGGTTTGTAGCACATAAGCTATATAGTTTGCAACTAAAGAGGAAATGAAATATCACTATTCACATCCAAACAGCTCTGTTACATTCAAAGAGCAAATAATCTTTACTGATGTCTGTCAATTGAGCTACAATTTTAAAACCCTATCCAAATTTTTGTTTTGTTTGGTTTGGTTTTCCTGCTGGCTCTAAGCATTGCTGGAACGCTCTTAGTTTTCCCCTTAGCCTTCATTTGATCAATATGTTAACTCAACTACTTATCATTCTACTCATTAGCTGAATGAACCAATTTTTCTATATGGTTGCCAATGTATGAGCTTTGTATGTCCTGTCAGATCCAGTTTGTTGATGTTTCATCTCCTCAGCAAACGGTTCTTAACCTTTCATAGACCTCCTTCAGGTATTTCTTAAAACCCTCTATTTTACATACACGTAATAAGCCCTGAACATTTTGCTACTGGATATAGTTCATTGCAAAACTGTTTTATAACATACTATCAGTGGCAGGTGACCACAGCTGTCCTTGTCAATGCTTCATTGCCATAGTCATATGGTGACAGTGGCCCTACTTGAACTGAGTTGTCAGGATACTTCATACAAATAAACTTTCAAAATAAGAAAGTTGGTCTCTTCCAGATTTCTAAATAAGAAGAGGAAGACCATGTTTACCCAATATTGTTTATTTATTTATTGGTACCAGTGATAGAAGGGAGAAACAACTGAATCTTTTAAAAGGAAAACTCTTTGATAAAAATTTTCACAAAATGAGTGGTTCCTGTTCCACATCCGAAGTGTGAAAATCACTCTGATTATTCTGCAGCCTCTCTATTTGCCCTTCCCTTCCCTTTCCTTCCCTTTCTCCTCTTCTTTCTCGTCTTCTTTCTCTTTTCAGTAGGAATTGCCTCAAGGTGTCAAAAGCATGAAGTAAACTATTTTAAAGAGCTTTTTTTGTATATATATATATATTTATCTGCTCACAGATTATATAAAAAGTAAATGCAAGAATCTCTGGTTTACTTCCTGAGTAGTAGCCAGTTCGTTGAACTTCATATATTGCCAGTACCAGAAGAAGTCAATACCTCCATTTAATTTGCTAGTGCCTGGTAAGCACCAGTGAAGCAATATCACCCAGAAGTATGTGAGAGTAAAGCTGGCGCTGGTCTCAATTTCAGTTCTGAGAATTGCGGCACTGTGCACTTCTATATCATCTTGACATCGTGAATCTGGTTACAGTTTACGACTAGAAGCATCCTCTATGACTACTTTGTGAGGCAAAAATTCAGTTCTTGCTTGGGTTATTCTCAAGGGTTATTACATAGTTTTGAGTTAAAGTGTCATCTGATAAAGACACAGCGATGCAGTCATTGCACTACTCTGTCTAAAACTGATAAATACTTGTGCTTTCCTGTGTGTCTTATACAAAAACTCCCAAATATCAGCTTATTAATGAGGACAAGCCTAAGCAAAACAGAGGAAGAATATGGATGACGAAGAAATTAAGGGAATGAAAGGATCTCCAGACTCAAACTGATTTGCAGTCTAATTCATGCTTTTGAGCAATCTCTACGTTGCAGAGGAGTCGCTCAAAGAAAACACATCTCCTAGGAGGTATAGCCAATAATCCTCACATTACATGCTGAAATCAAGCCTGTCATATTGCGATCCTAATCTGAGTCCGTAACTTCCACTTCTAAACATTGCGCACYGTGCACATATCTGTATGAAGGACGGCTTCCCATGCTGACCAAGTGCCAGGGGTGTAGTAGATATGGACTGTGAGAGCGCTTGAGCTGTACTAATTTATTATCTTTACTTTTCTACCCTTTTTTGCTTTTTTTAAGTGTGGGAGTCTGAACCGAAGCTGCTATATGGAATATTGGCAAAGTTTGAATGTTTCTTGGAAGGTTCCTCCTTTTACAAAGACCATATTACAAACATTAAATCCATAATTATATACAAAATTAGATGCTGGGCACAAAGCCTATCTTTAAATCAAACTGGCGTGAGGTAGGGTAGTGTGACTGCAACAGGCTCAAAATCAAGTTATGAACCATGACTTGGCTCAAATTCTCTCCCYAGTCTTCAGTCATTAAGTTTGATATATATATAGAAATTTTGAAAGGACACATTGGAATTTCCCACTTATTTTTGCTCATGTTATCCTTAGAATGGGGTAGAAATGTTATAGTGATTCATAGACAAATTCTATTATCACTGAGATTATTTTTAATACTGAAAAATGTAGTTATTCCAACTCAATTTGCTAATAATTGTCTTAGAAGATGGGAATTTGAATCCTCTTGTTGGACAAGGATGACACATAATTAATTGCAGCTACATTAGTGATCTCCTGATCACTGCCACTTACCAGGCTTTGGCTCATGTCACAGAGTCTTTGAGTGCACCAGCTGATTCCTTTTGGATTAAATTAAACCGGACAATGTGTCCTAGTGTTGCACTTAATGCTGTCCAGTTATTTATACATGTTCAGTTCACAGGGTCAGACTAAAGCTAGTCTGAAGCAAACTCCTTGCAGCAGCTATTGTGGTCACTGCATCCTCAACACTATTTCTTCATTCTATAGATCCATTCTTATCAGGTCCCAGGCTTCCTGATGGAGATGTAGCCTTCATTTTGCAGTTTGATGCCTAACAAAAACAGCTTGGAGAATTTTTTGTCAGGTTCAGCAGTGAGAAGTTTTAACTGTGRAACCATGTGCCTTCAGGAGATTTTTACAGTTTAAAAGCTCTCTTTAAAAAATACGGGACTTAACTGCTCTTCTTAGAATTTGGTGAAGACTGAAGGAATCAGAACTAAAATTTGTGTGAKCCTCTGTAAGCTGTCACTTTAGCAACTGATAAAATACTCCTGTCTAGTCATAGAATCACAGAGCGCCTGAGGTTGGAAGGGACCTCTAGAGATCATCCAGTCCAACCCCCTGCTCCAGCAGGGACCCCTAGAGCACGGGGCACAGGGTGGCATCCAGGCGGGTTTGGAAGATCTCCAGAGAAGGAGACTCCACARCCTCTCTGGGCAGCCTGTGCCAGGGCTCTGTCACCCTCACAGGAAAGAAGTTCCTCCTCACATGGACATGGAACCTCCTGTGTTTCAATTTGTACCCGTTAGTCCTTGCCCTGTCACTGGCCACCACCAAGAAGAGTTTGGCCCWCTCCTCCCTACATTTACACCTCTGGTATTTGTACATATTGATCAGATCTCATCTCTAATGGTTTCTCATTTTTCTTTGRAGCTGAAAGAAGCACAGCAGGATTTGGGTATGTAAGCAAAGCTCAGAGGCTTTGGTACAGAAGATCCAAAAACTGAGGCTGTTGTTCAGGTAGCCATACTTGAATATATAGTTATTTGATTTCTGCTGGCTTTATATCATCAAAATCTTGGAAGAAATACATAATTTGTGAAAAGGTGTGAATCCTCTGTATTGGAATTCATGAGAACAATATTGAAGAGAGAAACAGGGGAATAAAACTGACAAACATGAGGGAAATTATCACCCATGCTATATGATAAACTTGCTAAAGTTTGTCATATGAAAGATATAACTCTAGCAATAGGAAGAGATAAAATCAACATTTTACTATCTTTTTTACACTAAATGCAAGTAGAAATAACATTCCTTGCCCTGTTTTCTAGCAAATATTTGAGCTAGCTAACAGTTATATCTAAACACATCACTAGTTAGAGAAGTTTTGGAACAAGTTTGTTGGCCAAATTCATTTTGACCATGTGACCAGATGCCTTCTTGAGCTCTTACATGTATGGGATTCCCTGATTCATTAAATAGACAAACTGGGCAAAACACTGTAAACTTTACCAAAACTTTTGTATCCTTTCCATTGTGTAGGCAAGCTGTTTGCCAAGAAAATCCAAACGAAATGTCCTAAGCACACTCTTACTACWGCCTAGTGAATAATGTACTCTACAGAGGTAACACATGCCCCCTGAGTGTTGGGTACACCAAATTGTGGTGAATTCAGACTGAGTATAACCCTTGAGTTGGTGCAGTCGCCTGCGTTCCAATTCCAGCACAGTGGTATGGGCTGCTCCTGGGTCCATATCCTGTGACAATATATGGTCTACGTGTTTGGGTCCTCCTTTCTGCAGCTCTTCTTCCTGCTGCATTTGAGTCCTTGTGCAGCAAACTACATCKCAGCACAGACTTAGAGAGGGATTGCTCCCAAATGGAACAATCTCCCAAAGATGCCTTTCCCAAATCATCTGTGCATGCGTCTGGTGCTTGCATGTGCTCTGGAGGGAAATGTGATAAAASCTTGCATGCCGACCAGAAGACCTGCATGCCTGACTGTGATTGCAGCGCTACGCGAGACTTCAGGCTCTACACTCTTCACCTTGGCTGCTGTCATCCAAATCTTGCCCAGATTTGACCTGTGCATGAAAAGCACCCTTAGAATTTGCCCACTTGCACTTCGAGTTACAGCTTCAGCTACAAATGATTTAAGATATAAGATGAACACCAAAGATGACCCACCAGAAAWTATATTCACCCTAGCTTTACCTACTTACGCAGTTAGGTGACATGAGCAGAGTCTGGAAATGCCCTTTGCAGGCAGGGATGTAAAGGGATGGACAACTTTATTTTCATGCACTCTCTTCGCAGCCATCAGGTAATCTTCAGTCAATATGYCCCACTTGTGGGCAGGATAGCCTCACATTTATTATCTGACTCTCCATTCACTGAAGGATTTTTAACCTCTTCACATCAACTTAATCTGAGGCAATCAGGGGCTGAACTGGCACTTCTGTTCAGGAGAAGAGTCTTTGTGTGTGAAAGCCCATGACTAATCACTGTAACTGGCTCCAAAACCAAATCTTTTTGTGTACGATACTACCAGAATACTTTTAATTTGGCCTAGACTTGCCTTCAGTGGCTTGTCTGCTAAATAAATTCAGTGTGGATTAAGAAAAATCCTTGGTTTTCCACAACAAGCTTTGTGGTAACTAGTTCAAGTAACTCCTATTGCTATAATTGTATAAAATCTGGTTGTTCATCACACATGTGATAATGTCACAGACCTGGACCACCCTGTCAGTTTGTTGGCTTTAAAATGTTACTCCTGGAATAATGAAAAATTGCCAGCTTCTCAGTATGGCTTTTTGATTTATGGGTAGTTCCCCAAAGATTGATTAGTTGTTTTGTTTTGTTACCTGGAATGAATGATGAATATTTTAAAAAATACTTAATATTGGATTCACTGCAAATGAGATAATTTTACAGTGACTTGTTTGGTTGTTTCCAGAATAATTGCACGTTATTACCTTCCCACCATGCGTGAACTGCAGGTCTCTGGAGAGGCTGAATAGCTTCGGTTGATGTTTCTTTAATATTTCCATGTAGTTCATCTGCACTGCTCGTACAGGAGCTTTTACCAGATGGTTAACCAGCCCTGTAATGACATTTCACATTTCCCGTCTATTACTCACCGATGGAAAATGATACAATTTGATTCACTGTTCAGCATAACTTATGACTTACTCATTTGTGTACCTGTACTAAAGAATCACAGGCAAGTGGCAAATCTAGGCTAAACTGAAAGGCAGCTTGCTGTTACACTGAGTGGGATCAGTATTAACACCTACAATATTGAAGCAAATTTTTCTCTTTTTGGTGATTTAAAAGTGAGCCCAGGGAAACAAACTGGACTTTACTGAGCTTTTCCTGAGGTGGYTTGGCAGGTAGGACAATTGGATAGCTTACCAGAAAGCAATGGGTAAAAATCTGTGAAGAATCCATTGTGACTTGAGGCCACTTTTTAAATGTGTAATTCTGCAGATGGAGGTGGGCAAAGAAATAAAGGAAGTGGGAGGCCATGAGCAGCTGAACTTCATTTCTGAAAATGTGCTACTTGTTGAACTCCAAAATGTCAAAGTGCCTTTCTCCTGGTAATCCAGAGGCTGCCAAAGGAGGGCCCTTTTGCAGATGTCCTGGAGAGTGAGCAGGGCAAGCAGAGCAGGGTTGACACACAGCAACCAGAGATTATKTCTCTCTTATCAGCTACTGGCAGATAAATAGGAAAAGAGATTGTTTCCCTCTTAGCACTATAATTTTTTTTTGGTAGTGGTAAAGGGATAAGGAGCATGTAATTCAAACATATATTTCTGTGAGTTAAAACTTAGGTTTTTACGTACATAAATATGTAGTTTATTTTTATTGATTTTCATTATACTGCTTCAAAAAATTGAGCTTTTGGATATATGGTGCTCCTATATCTGATAACATATTTTACATGTAACCAAAGCTCTTCAATACTCAGAGGGCAGTGGGAAAATGCCACCTCTTAGACCACATTCAGAAAACCATTCTTTTAAAACATGATGTTCTCTGTGCACTGTCAGAAGTGGTACATCAAGACTTGGGCTGCGGGAAAAACAAAGAACCAAACAGACTATTTTCTGTTCTTTCTAACATTTYGACCTTTGTTGAATCACCAGTCTTCTATCTTCTTCCTCTTTAGACTCCATGCCGTTTSCAGTTTGACCTTGCTTTCTCACTATTGGYCTGTTCTCCTGGGTGAAGACTCTTATCCYTATGTTTGTTCTWTAWTGTATTGGTTTTGAAGATTTTGTCCTTTCCATCTGACCTACATCTAATGGCAAAGAAGATCCTATTGCTGTAACAGGTAGCCTTTGATCTGTCGGCAGCKGTTATAAGGTTATAAGGTTGGTTATTGGAAGGGTACCTGGAGCCGTGGGATCATGAAATCTGGTGCCTGACAACTAGTAACAGGTATAAAATAGATCCCTTTTCCAGACAACCAGAAGAAAGCTACAAGCCCCAAATGGCTCCTCAAAACCCTTTGGCCAGTTTCAAGTATGTATACCGTATAGAAGAGACCTAAAGCGGTGCCCAGTCTCACAGTATGTGCAACAGAGAGAGTGGGACTCAAGAAGGACTTAAGACCTTGCTCTAAGTGAAGCAGCTCAGATGATCCAAACAAGTGGAGGGTGTTTCACACAGAGAAGGAAGGAAACTCTACTGGAGGGAGTATTTCTCACTCTCTGGAGCTTGCCCAAGTTGCTGGGTTGTTTCACGAGCTCTCCACATTTTAGTAACCTGATCCTACAGAAACCTTTTGTTCTAGAATTTCTTTTCTGGCTAATGTCTGCTTTGCAATGTGGCTACTTGACATGTGGATTACACTTCCAACCAATTTATTTACTTTTTTTTTTTTTTTTTTGATCATTAGGTGTCTGGCCTCTTAGTTTTCTTGACTTGAATCTTCAGGATCTTGCTGAACGCAGCTATCTGTAGGAGTCTTTATGATAAATGTATATGCTGGGAAATCATGAGAGCAAGGAAGCAAGGAAAGTGGGCGTGGGATGACTATTTGAATCCTGCTACTTTATTGTTTCCGTCTGTGTTATCTGCCTCCCTGTCTTTTCCTTATGGGCTCTTTGGGCCCTGTCTACCTTGTTGTGTATACTTTACCAAACACCTAGCTAGAGCTTCTACATGATGATAAAGTCACTCATGTMGATGAGAATTTGACAGAGTAGAAAGCAGAGAGAGAAGAAAATCACATAGGAAAAAATGGCATTCAGAGTTGCACCATATTATTTTGATGCTAGAAAACCAAACTGAAAGGAGACCTTTTTCCCTTTTCTGTAAAAAAAAAAAATCATAAAAGAAACTGCTTTAGATGGAAAGAATTTTTTTCCCCTCACTAGGAGTATAAATAACTCGAGCAGAAGAGAACAGAGAAGCCACATTAATCATGTACATAGAGATATATTTTATTTCAAAATTATTTTCTTAAATCTAAAAAACATTCATGACTGTCTTATTCAAGTACGGTAGTTTTCATAATATAGTGGACATATATAAGTATTTATTTCTTTCCTTAGAGATTTGGGTTTAAAAACATTTTTCTTTTTAATATCCAAAATTCATGTAAGGTTTAGGATTGACTTAGGTTGAGGCCATAATTCTTAAAACGCTTGTGCATATGCTTGACTTCAGGAATGTAAGTCTCACTCAGTTCAATAGAACAACTTTGTCTAAGTTATATGCTTAAAGAGGATCAAAGCCTGAACCTAAATTTCCAAATACAAGTTACGAACATTAGTTATAATGATCTAAGCCATGAAAAAATATATATAACTTTTTTAAAGGTCTCTATTCTAGGACTGTAGTTCCAAAGCAATAAAGGGGGATAAGCGTTAGGTGAGAGGTGGAGCCTGGATCTGTGCTGCTCCTGTGAAATCTCCCAACATGGAAAGCAGGTTTTGCTGAACCATTGAGATGCCGACCAGGGCAATGGAAATGAGGTAGAGATGGCATAAAATGGAAAAAAGCCAAGCTCAGTGTGGCTCAGAGTGTTTCCAAAGCTTCCAAGGGAGGCTTAGGCTGTAAAAAAGAGGTTGAGAACCACAGCTATACATAACACTCCTGTCTGCTGGTTCCTCTCGCAAGCCCAGCTTTGCCATGCTCATAAAAGCTCTAGGAAAGATCCTGGTGCTCCCTCTGAGAAGTCTTTCAGAGCGTTGGTAAAAAAAAGCATCTTGGCTTGACAAAATGACAAGGATTTGATAGCCCTCATTTGGGTACAGACAGTGTCTTGGCTTTTTCACCCAGCTCTTTACCAGAGCTCCTGACCAAGCAGGGTGTCTGCAGAGGCTCCATTCGGCATCGTGGTGGGCAGGGGGAGTCTTCCAGAGGCACAGACAGGGATGGAGCAGACAGTTACTGCAGGAAGTCTCCCGCAGAGGCACATCTCTCCTCCTTGTGCCTGTCAGGACTTCTTCCATCTACATTTTCCCCAATGACAGCACGGCGGGGTTATCAGAGAGTTCATGTAACTGCTAAARAAGTTCAGGGCTGATTTAAGGTGGGGGTAGGAGGAAGGGAAGCAACCTGGAAACTTTGAAAAAAAAAATTAATTTCCTGTGGAAATATGTTCTGTGTCTTGGTTAAATACCAGGACCTGAACATACTTCTGGTTTTAATAAAAATGTTTAGGGCTTGGTTTTTGTTTTTGTCAGTTGAAGAAAATTCAGCCATCTCCACTACAAAGCATCATCGCCATGTGAGAAAGCAGATGGGGAGTTTAGYTTCCCAGATGGTACTCTAGTATTTCGCTGTTGTGGATGGTCATTTTTAACTGCCCTCCCGTGGAGACCTGAGGGGCACACAAAGGGTGGAAGTCAAGTCACCAGAAGGTCCTACTGAGCACAGTGTGAAGTGGTGGAAACAGAGAGGCTCCAGAGACATGGGCGGGAGGAAAAGTCACTAGATGCAATGGAGGGAGAAAGAGGAAAAGGGAGTGTCTTTAAAATGCAGCAGCATAAAGAGTCTGAGGGAGGAAAAATGAGACGATAGAGACTGCCAGATACTCACTGGGATACCAGCAGCATCCTAGAATATTGGTGTCCACCAGGAAAGGTGTTTTCTGATTTGTCTCCTTGCTGTAACCTTTCTCTCTAATCCTGTCCTGACAACTTCAGCCTATGGGGAGAGCAACCTTATTTCTRCTACACCCTCAAAGCACAGCAGTAGAGGTTTGCTGCACACAGTAAGTATTTCAGTACACACAAAGCTCTGGTGTAGGCTCCGACTGGTGTGCCTGTTTGCTTTCTTCTTGCAGGGAGGTTCTCCTGGGATGGATGTTTTGCCAACTTTTTTTTTCCCTTCCCTCCCCTTGAGGATTGTGTTTATTTTGAGATGTGGACTGTTGAAACCCTTTATTTCCTAAGCACTTGCAAAGCAGCATGGGYCATAAAAGAGTTCAAATGCTACTGGACATGTAGTGCTCTATTCARCATAAGTACTGATTTGTTTGTTTCTTGTTATAAACAAGCAAATAGAACTTGATGAAAAATGTGTTCAATTTATTAGCTTTCCTATTTCCTGAATGCCTGTTAGCAGTTTACAATTGCTTCACACTTATTGCTCTCAYTTGTTCAACAAATATTTTAGGTTTTCTTCTCACCATGGGATCCTTCGAAGCCTTTTGTATAGATATTCAGTACACAATGTTCAAAATTTGAAGTGTACGGAACATTTGAGACAGCACATATAGTAACATATATTCTCTGTTACATGACTGAGTGCTTGCTTTTGTAATCCTGGCAAGGAAGTGAAGAATGTGAAGCCTCTATGTTTTTTTGTTGTTGTTGTTGTTGTTGAACAAAGAAGGACTTTTTTTCTCTTTTTCTTAAGAGTAGCAAACAAACTGAGATGGGCATGTATTCATATTTTCAAAAGAAAAACACAAACACATTCATTTGATACCTTTTAGAGGAATAGTTACGGAAGATTTGCTGTTGAAAAGCATGGACCTTCAGCACATTGACTGGAAAACACTGTGTAAAAACTGTAATTGCGTTCTTTCTGGCTTGTCGCTGCCATGGTTCAGATGCGTCACTTTGAAAACCCCATCTCAGCTATGCGAGCTATGGAGCAGCATCTACAGAGAGGAAGCCTGCATTTGCWAAGCAGATTTTTAGGTGGTGTTAACTGTCATGGTGCCAGTGAAACAAATACAGCTTTGACAGCTTGTGTGAGCTAAGGCTCGTATCTTGAGTTTTAGATTTGGGAAKGCCAAAGAGCAGAAGCCAGGAGGACGCTGTAGTCTGCGTAGAACAGTCTGTTGTCAAATTCACCCAGACTCAGATGCAGGAAGATTTCTTTTCAGACTGTCATGGTACCAAAAAGCTGAGAGCAAAAGCCCAGGGAAGGAAGCAGAGGCAGAGTTAGGCAAAACCATTTGCATCTGTTTATGCAGAAGACCAATGCTAGAGGCCAAAGTGGGAGCCCACACCTCCAGATCGCTGGTGCCATCACTGGTCATGCTGTAGGCCAAGACCRTACACCACGACCACCTCCAAAGCCCATTGCAATTTGAAGAGGAAAAAGTGCCTAGTTGTAGTTTAGAGCCCTCACATGATTAAAAYTGCGGTGCCTGGGGACAAGGAGGATCAGAGAACGGACGATGTTTGCTCATTTGGGGTTGATTCACTCCTGCTATGTTTGATAACTGAATCTAAGAGTACAGATGAAGGTGTTATGAACAGATTCAAACCTGAAATGGTAGAAATTCGTTTTAAATGCAAAATGTAATAAAATGGGCAGGATTATTTGTTGTTGAAATATGATGGGAGGAGAGAAAACTCTGACCTTCAGACCTCAGTGCAAGATGAGACAATTGTACTAAATGGAAGCCCTGATAAATTATCCCTGTGTTTTCTAAGGTATTCTACTGCATGGAAACTTTCTCACAGCACTGTTGCTATCAGTGTGATGATATGTATGTATTTTTCAGAGTAATTTAAGTAAGCTGACTAATATGCTTGAGTATATCCTTGAAAATACACACACAGAGAATATCCCACTGAAGTTTCTTACCAAAACCAGACCAGCCATTCTCACTGGCCTGTGCTCTGACCAGGCCAGTGGCTGGGGTGAACAAGAGGGAGCTGCAAAACACCCTAATGATCACAGAATCATAGAATCATTACGGTTGGAAAAGACTTTCAAGATCATTGAATCCAACCATAAGCCTTTCAATRTGGTACTTGAGGCTGTTTATCGAATAACAGCTCTTTGTTTGCTACACTTTGGCTTTCACCCTGAAATGCAAGGCTCTATATGCCTTCCAAAACGTATAAGCTCACACTAATGCATTTCTGAACGTTTTTAATATTCACGTAAATCACAGGTAATGCACTGAGTGGAAAAAAAAAAAGAACAACTCTACATAGGACTGGTAGAGAGGCTCCTCTGTGAGCCTCTGGTGTCCCGCAGAAACTGTCGAGTATATAATGATGAGAGGAAGGACCTGAAACTAAAATACAGGAAAGACAGGAAAGAAAGAGTGTTTTTATAAAGTCAAAAGACTGGTGGGTCAATATATTTTGACACGGTGTTTTATTATAGTAGAAATTGTCCCAGTACACCAGTTCATATGAAAGTTCATCGCCGGAATCACTACTGTATTTATTATTACTAGGAACAGACCAATCAATGTGTTGAACAGCTGTTTTGATCATTTTCAGAAGTTTTTTGATTTTTTTTTTTCTTTTAAAGAAGAAAAAGTGCTGCTGTCCTTAAAATATCTAAGATTTGCTAATGGTAAAAAATGGGATAAATGATAAAGTTACTGCATTCATCAGGCAACCACCCTAAAACATTTGCAACTGATTATATATTTCAAAACTTGGCTGGGAGTCATAAGATTCCCTGTAAGCAACTAGCTGTATTGTGCCAAACGTAGGAAAACTAGAAGGTACTTCTGAAACATGTGCTGAGAAAAAATACTTTGTTGTTAGAATAATAACAATAATAAAGGACTGAGGTAGTGGAATAGGTTTTGATTAGAAATAAGCTATCCAAGGAAGACTGCAAAATCACAAAGCTAGGACTGTAATAAAAATATCTTATGTATGCACCAYTTCCTACCTTATTGTCTCCTAGTTGCTATTAAACTGTATTCAGGTTGCGTTTCTTCCTGTTCTTGTTGGATATTTATCATGCGAATGAGGTGCCAGAATCCGAAAGCTTGTCCTAGGAGAGAGGATCGGCAGTCAGGGTTTATTGCAGGAGTCTCCACAAGTGGTGGTCTTCAAGGAAAATCCATTTTTCTTCCTCCCTTCTTTCCTTTTTGTGACTCATGTCTGGTATGTCTTGCCTTCTTGGAAGAGTTTGCTGCCCCACACAGTGGACATCTTCCTCCTCCTCCACCATACTTTTCTCATTCCCTTTCTCCTTTCTTCAATATTACACTTTCAAGAACATCCCAATCCTATCTAGTGCCCATGCTATAAACACAAGAGTTTTTTTCCTGACAATTTTTTTCGCTCTGTGCCCTTGCTGTTATTGGCCTTTCTGTTTTGCTTCAGTGAGGGATCATTTTAAGTCACTGATTCATTTTATCTTGCACTTTTTCTATTCTCTGTTTTTAGTAAAGTATGTTAACTCTTCCTGATCAAAGAGGGTGTCAGTGGACGTAGGACATGCCTCAAAATTAGAGTCGTAAGGAGTATTTCAATTAGTATGTACAAGATTCTCTCTATTGGAAATATGTGCATTTTTAAGTGAACATAATTCTCCTCACCAGCTTCATTTTTAAAATTCACCATTCCATTACTTGTTATCTATTACCCCTGATTCCAATCAAATCCCCACTATAGCCGGTAGAAGTTCTCTCAGGGATGCCGGAATGCTTGGAACTGAGCCCCAGTCCAAAAGGAGCTAAGGACTAGGGAACTATTCTCTCACACACATCACAGTGTTGCTGCAAAAMCATCTCAGTAAGGAGTCGTTTCACAGCTTTTGGCTTCTTGGCTTTTTCGCTGGAGCAGGCATGGCACCTGTTCCTTTATTTCATTTTCTTTTTTCCCTGAAAGTGTGGCTTACATTCCCTTCCAAGCTGACTGGCTAGTGTGGGGGCCTGGCAGAACGGTGGCCAAACCTTCATACCAGCTTCACCACATTTAGAGAAGCTAGTGGGAACAGGCTGCAGACCTGCTATACAGTCCCCTATATGCTGTCATTGTCAACATGGAAAATAAATATCCCTGATGCCCTTAGTTTAAAGTGGTTTGTTTCCTACAGGAAAAATTGCATGTTTCTTTCCATCGCTGCCCAACTGAGGTTTGTAAGAACTGTGAATTGAAAGAGGAACATGGGATGAACAACGTTGTTTTCCGGGCTGCTCATCACAAGAGAACTTTCTCTGCGGAGATTTCCACCCTGTCCATCTTCTTGCTTAGATGCAAATTCAGGCTGTCTCCATCCCTATATGTGAGCACAGCATCCTCTGCTGCAGCTGAGCTCGGGGGACATGTGTTTGTCCTCTCAAGGTAAGCACAGACCRTCCTTATGCTGGACCTGGCTTTTGGTCGTCAAAAATCTGCTGAATAGATCCAATAAGAAAAAGGAAATGGAAAAATATATAGAACTATGATTTATTGAACACATTGTCTTGTTTAGGCTAGCAAATTTTGGAAACACTAACGTTCAGATTTATTGTGTTCAGTCCAGGCTTCCATTTTTTCTGTATAGTACTGTTACTAGTAGGTTACTATTACATCTAGTTTTCCCTGACAGAAATGAAAACATAAAGTTTAAAAGGGAGTTATTTCCTTTTGTGTGGCTATTCCTTTCTTTTTRAATTTAAATGCAAGTGGGAAATCCAGCTTTATTACTTTTACTGGGATAGGGATCCCCACCTTTCTGAGTGTAATGCCTAAGTTCTTACTTCGTATAAAACTATCTAAGAAGAATTTTTTTTCTCCTTCTTCATATGCTATGAGTTAGCCAAAAGTCTTCTCTGGTCTACACTGCTTGTGGTTTTTTGTGGGGTCTTTTTTGTTTTGTTGTTGGCTTTTTTATTTGTTTTGCTTCGTTGAGTTTAATTGACATAAGGGAATGATGAAGTAGTTTGAACAGAGYGCAAGGTTATCATATATATCAAAAGTAGACAAAAATTGTCTGTAAGGTAATAAGGAAAAATCCATTTCTGAGGAAACTTGCTTATAGTAYACTGAGGAAAGATCTCTCCAGGCTTCTCCATGCTAACTTAATCAGTTCTAGTTAAAACCAGTGCAAATTAATAGTTTAAATATCCTGGGCACATCACAGGTCCCATTCAAAATGTGGAAAATATTTTGGGCAARGTTGCTGTTGTTTTGAAATGCATTATGTGAATACAAATGTTTGCCTAGCCCTAGAGGRATGCTTGCAAAAGTTTTAAAATCTGCCCAAATCAAACTTAACATGGATGCTTGGAACGTGAAAACCAGAAACTAAATAACGAGTGTTTGGATAAGGCATATGGACATCTCCAATGAAAGGTGTGAAAACCATGCCACTGTCTCCAGAGAGGTTCTGGAAACCCCTGGGAAAAAGGARATAAAGTTTGGGGTTTGGGCTGGCGGGAAAGGGTTCCAGATAATCCATTTGAATAAAAAAAAAATCGTAAAGTCTTGCAATGTGTCAGAAGAGCAATTGTGTGGGGTCTTGGCTGTTGCTAATCCTAAGTTCTTGGTGAAGGGAAATGCTTTGGGCTAGACAGCTGTTATGGGCGCTGCTGTGTTGTTTCTGCCTGTAGGAAGAAGAAGGTATTAAGCTGAATAGAAGAAATGCTTATAAATGCTTATAAATTGTGGCAGCTAACATCTGGAACAAAAGAGCTGACATACCAGACTGGGCTTGTAGTTTACTTACCCTTATATCCTGTCTCTGAGAAAGATTGGTTTAGGCAATACAGAAAAAGCAGTACATAAGTCAAATAGCATCCTAAWCTGTGTCGTCCTGCCTTAAGTCACTATGGCAGCAAAAACGCACACAAATGCAATTTCATCACTGTGCCTATACACTAATACAAAGGATAACAGAATCAGATGCTTCCACATTCCTTGTCTTTTTTTCTGCCTTTCTGTCTTTTTCTTCCTTTGTATTGAATGTTATAGGTGCTGAACTTGGGGAACAGGATATGGAGCACAAGGCTATCATTCTTACTAACATGATTACAAAAATCTTATTGTATTAGCAGCATTCCAGCTTTACTTACATAGTACTTAACTGAATTAGTAAGTTCTATATTTGTGTGAGATGCTATCATTRTTTAACTCCGTAATTTACTATGAAATCCTTATCGCTTTGTCACAGGAGTTTTATGATCGCTTTCCTTAATGATAGGAGTTGCCTTTGCACCAAGGGACTTTTTTTATTTAATCATGGTCTTAAGAGATTTGAAACTTCGGGGATTAATAAAGCATCCCCAAAATCATAAAGCAAATCACAGCATACCAAATCATTTCTCCTTTGAGACCAGTGCCAAACATTTTCTGGGCTGTTCCAGTGAAACTGGACACTTCCAGCCCAATGGCTAGTAAAGTCAGCAAAGAAAAGAAAAGAAAGTGACTATGTGACCAAACTTTTATTTTCAGCGCATAGCTGGAATTTCAGCCCCTCTGCACAAGTCCTTGCCATTACAATTTATTAGATGTTTTATGTAGTAGATTTTATTGAATGATTTAGGTAGTCTTGACTTGATCCTTTCCAAATGTGTTCAACAGTATTCCGCTACATGCAAAAGTGTTTTTATATTCTCACTTTCACGTAACCAAATCTCTGAAATCTAGATGAAGTTACCCCGATGCGGCATAGATCGTTTTGCTTTCGGAATTAATTTGGGAAGCCGTGCAGAGCCCGGTCTCCGCAGAAGATTTGGAACTGTAAATTRGAAAGCCTCGCGTCCATCGGCGCTGCGAGCCCGAGGACATGTGGCTGCCAGCAGGAAGACGACGGCTATTGGAACCACCGGGCTGACTAAGAGCTATTAAGCTCCTGGGAGTGTGAAGGTTAGGATAAAAGGAAATGGAGAATATTAAAGATGCAGGAACTACATTTTCCAGAGCATATCTCGATTCCATTGTGTATTGATCTGTAGTCCTGGATTTCATCAAATGTAATACCTCATCTTCAACACGCTCACAGACAGCGGCTGGGGGAGCAGGAGAGGCAGCCGGGAGCAGTTGCCCTCCACCAAAAGCAGCGAGGGCTCCAGCTCTGTCGGGAGCGTGTATTACAAATCTCCTGATTTGCATTCAAAGGCATCCGTACTGCAGGAGAATTTGTTGAAAAGGAGAAGCTTTCTGCTCCTTAATCATCTTCTACAACAATAACTCCCGAGGCACCGTTTCCGTGCAATGCACAATCCCTCTGGGGACCCCTGTAACTCTTTGGAGATCCCCCARTGCAAAATTAATGGCTTTGAAGAAAAAAAGAAAAGAGCTGATGCAAAATATGGGAATGGCCTTTCCTGTCTTTTCAGGTGTTATGAACCACATGTCTAATGTTAAGTCCCATTGCATCATCATCATGAGAGCAAAGTTAGGGGCAAGTTTAATCTACATTTTGCTGTTCTGATTAAGTTATATTGTTGTCATTTACACATATAAATTTGGCAACTATGTGCATATACTCTATATATTCAAATCTGTATGCATTCTGTGTGTCATTTTGAATTACTATACCATTGTTTGCTAAATTTTATTTCCACATTTAATAACTTTCCACATTTAATAACTTTCTTCCACATTTAATAACTTTCTTCCTATCCTGTCTAACATAAACCATAATTTTTGCTTTTATCCATGGCATTGTTCTTGGTTTTGGTAAGAGCAATGAAAGCCCTGGTATGTGGAATTGCACAGCGAAAATGTGTTTGATGTGTGAATATACATCAAGCAACTTTCCCGATGGATATTGCCAATGATCCCAGTTACTTGATTTCCAGGTAAATGACTTTGTGCATCCAAGGCAGCACAATCATTGTCCTTGATGAACTCACCTTCTGCTAGTTTGTGTAACAATTTTTTGGATCCATGCTAGTGTGCAAGCACTCGCAGAGCCCTGCAGCAATGCACTCCACAGCCTAGCTTCAGCTTCTGCAGATACCTCCCATGCTGTGGGCTTAGTGCTGGCTATTTTGACCCCTTTTTCTTGTGTCACAGTGATTACTTGTGCATTGTAATAACTGCTTCATATCGACTTTCTCTGCCTGGAACTTTGTACAAGTTTCATGTCACATTTTGTCTCTTATTTTCTTCCCTGCCCGACGCTAATCTAGATTTCAGATTAAGGTCATTCCTCGTATGGACACTGTCCCATATTGTCTCAGCCTTCTCCAAGCATTTTGCAGTGCAAATACACCTCCCTGTAAGTGGGAGGTGTTCTCATGTTCAAGATGAGGGGGCTTGTGGATTTGTATGGAGACATGATATTCTGCCTCKTAATAGCAGTGCCGTTTTGACCACTACGGAGCACTGAGCTGCTTAGCTGTTAGAGCTCTGAAATCTCTTTCCTGAATAGTAACAGATAGTCTGGAAACTATTATWTTGTATGCAAAACTAGAAGTCTTTTTTTCCCAAGAGTATTGCTTTACATTTCTCTGCATCAAATTTAATCTGCCATGTTATTGCCCAGTTACACAATATAGGGAGGTCCTCCTGCAGCTCTGCAATCAGCTCTGCTCCTTGCTGCCCTGAATAATTTAATTTTGTTGCCCACTTTGTCACCTTCCTGCTCACCCTTTCCGCAGGTGATTTCTCGAGAGCGCGGGCCCTTCAGAGAAGTCTGAGGAAATCCAGTCATGACCTTCCTCCTCTGCACAGCAGATCMCTTCTTTTTCAGTCTGTATCCCTTGCCTTTTCAGAAATAATTTAAAGACATCACAGTCTGCCCTGCTATCACATGACAACTTGCTTTTCCCTAAGAATATTTGGAGGAAAATCTTTCAGAAATCCAAGCAGTCTACAGCAACTGGATCTGCCTTGTCTGCTTTTTTCTTGTCTCTTTCAAGTAATTTTAAGAGATTTACAAGGCATAACCTCTGTCTATAAGAGACTTGCGGACTCTTTCCTAAGAAATCAGTTATCCATTTCACCATTTGTTCGTGTATCCACTAATTCTTTTATTGTAATGTTTTTGATGCACAGTTAGTAGCAGCTTTGGCTGCTTTGCTTCCATTTCCTACCAAATATTGCAAGACAGTTTATCATCTTCTCTTTCACACTCTTAGCGTCTTAACTGAAGAAATATAAACTTCCTTCCAGATAATTGTTGTCGAATTACTTTATAACATGAATTAACAAAAAGAATTATAGAACCTAACCTTATTTCCYTTAAAATTGTGGAAGAATTGTCACTTCATAATGTGCATGATAGCAGTTTTTAAATATCAACATTTTGAGAATTAYACTTGCTTAGTAAATAGAACTCTTATGTTAATATATGTACTGTGCTATTTCCATTGTACAAATTATTAATTCTGCCTTGAAAAGGTGTTTTCTGCTCAAGACGTAGGCATATAGAATTACAAAAATAGAATCAGATTKGTATATCTGTTTTAAAGCTGTACCTTCCCACAAGTCTCACTGTTGTACATAAATAACGGTAACATTACTGGTGTTTTTATCATGATTCTGATATTAAAGCATGTTGTTTGACTAGAGATTCCGCTCTCCTGGAGCAATGAGAGTTTCAATACAAACGAAACAATCCTCTGTCTAATTATATTATACTCCTCTAGCAATTCCAGAGGATATACAGAATAACACTAAAGGCCAAAGGATTTAATTCATATAGACAGTTCTGGTAGAAATGACCAGTAAACTGATAATTGCTTTAGTTTCACTTTTCAATTACTCTTTAGTAGCAACACTTGGCAAAAGCACATTGAGGAAATGAAATTCGCTGAAACRCAAAAATACAAAGAAAGGTTTTTTTAGGAATTTTTAGAAAATTTCAATTTTGAAATTGTAAGTGGTCGTCATCCTGATATCAGAGGTGACTTGAAGCACAGGCATGCAGGGAAGACATTGCAGGCATAGGATCTGCAATTCTAATGCTCCTCCAGGCATTTTCAAAGGAATAAAGGCTCTGAAAGCATCATAGATGATTTCCTGATTGACTTTTTTTTTTTATCTTAAATAAATATTTGCAATGAGTAGAGCAGGAATTGGTACGTTGCTAGGATTTGGCCATGCAACTGCATCTGAAGACTACATAGATTAGAAGGAGGTATGTTTCACCTTGAGCTGGGAGATTTCGCTTCCAAAGCAAACTAGGAAAGGTCTAAAACCAGTTCTGGTATGCAGTGGTATTAATCTCAAGTAACAAAGTTAAGGTTCTCAGTTTTTCTCTTTGGATGTAGCAGAATATGCCAAAGTTTTGAYGAGATAGAGGTAATTCCAGCCTAATTCTATCAGTGTGACGGTGCTTACCACAGTTTTCTCTATCTATGTCTATGCCGCTCTCTCGCTGTTCAATTACTCTCACAGTTCACTAGGAATGCTTCATATTATCATATCTCCCAAGCCCTTTTGTAAGTATTAGTGGTTGCTACTGAATTCCATTTTCATATATTACAAGTTACTTTAGTTCTGGAAGAAAATCTATGTTTTTGGCTGTTTTGGAGCTCTGCCTTAAGGAATGCAATGTGAAAGGAGGAAGTGTCAAAAACACCTCACTTTCCCGTTGACTTGAAAAGCATGCCAAATGTTTTCATTATTTCTTTTTTTGCAAAAAAAAAATTGATCATTATTTTTATAATTTTGTTTTGTTTTGATATAGAAGGGTAGGGGCTTAATTTGAGTATGGTAGGATTAATTTCTGGGGTAAAACAATATGTATGTGTGTATACATAAAGTTATTTTCTTCAGGGTCATTCCTGCAACCTCTTAGGCAATGTATTTCTGCAGCCAACTTGTATGCCGTGTCAACTTATCTTCCTAATCACAGAGAGAGAGGTTTAGTGGCTTCRTTATTGCTATTATTGTAATGAGATATTTATGCACTGTTGAAATGAAATGTTGCCCTTTTTAAGATACCATTTTCAGCTGCATGAATACAAATGATCTTTGTGCTGAGTATAACCATTACAAAGAGTTCTCCCAAATGGTGATTTAAAAGAAAAGTCTAATCTTCTAATCACTCTGAAGTTTACACATAAGAATAATTACTCTGGCATGAATCCTCTAGTGCTTATGAAGGCATGTTGTTAATGCAGTAATTAGCATAGCTGGAACACTGTTATGCACTGGTAGGGCTCTATAGGCTAAACCAAGAAGARTTTAACTTTGCTCACATTAAGTTCTTTTCTCATCTAGAAAAAAAAACTGTAATCGAGTCCAACACATAGAGGAGAAACYCGGTCTTTCGGAAAGGAAAACAGTAGCCTGAATGTTTCTGTTTAAACCAGCAGTAAATTCAATTTTCACTTAACAGAATAGGACCAATGCTGAGAGATCCTTATGATGCCCYCTATACCCAGTTGTCTGATTTGCTCACAGGTTTGCTTTATTATTGCAGTTAGTGATTTTGTTGGCATATGGTGTATCATCTAAATGACCCTAAAATATATGTATAGAGTGTTTTTATTAGCTTCTGAAGGGTTTCACAGCAGCTTATACATATCACTGAATCAGAGAAGTGTTTGTGGTGGAAAGCAAAATATCATTTTAATGACTAAAAGAGAGAGAAGACCTCAACCAGAGACTCCCATGCAAAGCTTTTCTCTTCTGGAATAGGGAATAGGACACAATCTTTAATAACCCTGGCCATACCTGTATCATACTATCTACATATTTATCTGTAAATGTCATTGGATCCCTCTTCATGGGGTTGAGATGGGCACAGGTCTAATTTCATTCCAGCAGGATCCTAAATCCACTAAWGCACTTGAGTTGCTGAACCGTATCCTCATACCCCGAATGAGGTCTGTCTGAGCACCAMGTCTCTCCTCAGCCCACAGCCGCAGCAGCCTCATGCTCTGTCATGTGGGGCGCTCTCTTTGGCTCTGTCAGTCAGAGTAGGGAGGATCTTCAGTTACCTGCTCCCTTTTCAAAACATACTCATTTTCAGAAAATAATTTAAAATTAAAAAAAAAGTCTCCTCTGAGGAACAGTTCCCCACAGATAGTGAGAGTGGCAGTTGCATATATATATAAATATATATATATTTTTATATATATATATATTTTTATATATATATAAAAGACTGTTCTGCTCTCCGCTGTGCCACATTGCCTTTGATTTCAGGCAAGTCCAAAATCCGTAAGTCCTAAGGTCCATTTAGCGCCAAATCCCGAGCACAGGTGCAATCCATGTCTCTGTATAGTAGATGGGACTAGTCACARACGCAGCAGTTCAAGGTGTTTGCAGAGGCAGAAGTTCGATTTGCTTCGCATCCCTCAGGTCCTTCCACGTAAACTGGCCATATTCCCTCACCTGCCACGAGTGCTGTGAAACTATGACAAATCTGTCCCGGCTGGATTGGATATTTCCAAGAAGATGCTTAGATATATATAGCACACTGTGAATGTCATTTTGTTACAAAAATCTATCATTTAGCTAATGTTAAAATAAAATACTTTTTTCTCTTTATAACTCAGCAACAATATCTTCTCTTTTTCTCATAGTACTCAGTGAAAAGAAGTTATAATACTTGCTGCTCCCAAAATACAGGATATTGTAGTCTGTACTACTAATCCAATATTAGGACTCCATTTCTCCATAAATATTCTGACTCTCCTATTTATTGGCAATTCATCCCAAATTTGGGAGGAATTTTGTACTTTCTGTGCCATAGCTCTTCACATGAATATCAGGCTCATCTTTAAAGAGGGTTGCCTCCCTCACAAGTGGTTCTTTACTTCCTCTCGATAGCTGACTTTACTCCCATCTTTAGGGTTTTCTAAGCTTTCCCATGTGTCCCCATGTCTGATGTTTTACAAAGGCTAGACAGAGCAGATACCTTACATTTCCTTTGTCTATAAAATCAGAGTTTTAAACGTCTGGCATGATCTCTTAGGCAAACCTCTTGTCTCATATTTTTATTTCCTCTTGCACTTTCCTTTTAATTGCACTTTTCAGCATTTGTTCTGTCTCTAACATGTTACTGAGACTAATAGACTCGCAGATGACCTGATCTGCCACCTTTTAAAAAATATATACACTAATCCCTATTCTTATGGTCCCACTTCTTCACTTAAGAGATTTGATAAAATTTCGTCCACTGGAGCTGCAATTTCCTGAGCTAGTTCCCCGAGACTTCTGGAATAGAAGTTATCTGAGTCCTCAGAGGAGAAAGCTGAATTCTTAGCTTCGCTTCCAGCGCRGCCATTTCCATTTCTACAGTCACCTTCCCACTCGTTGTGTATCTGTAGCTCCTCATTTTCAACAACAGCATATTTCCCAGAAAAGAAGGCAAGGTATTCATTTGAGATTCGGATGAGAATGAATGCCTGATTTACTCGTACTGGATGGTGATACACCAGCTTTTTTGTGTTCTGGATATTCTGGATGAACCTTTTGCTCCTCAGTCCCCCCCCACTTCCTCCTCCCTCCCCACCCCCAAAATTTAACTCGCGTTGACTTTTGCGAATTCTCACTTTTGTTTATTACACAGCTCTCCAAGCTTTGCTTGTCTTTTCTATTTTCTTCTCTCCACCTGTGCAGACTCTCCATTTTCATCGACTCTCCCCTCTGTTAAGTGGCTATTTATTTATCCATTTGGTGTGAAGATCTTTCTTACAAACATTTTTGTGCCTTTGATTTAAGGAAATTTGAAGCCCGATCCACATCCAGGTCCTGGAGATGGTTTCAGTGACTAGTCTCTTTGAAAAACATATTTTCTATGTCAAGATTTTCTTCCTCTTTTTCTTAAAGGATGCTACCCCATATTTCAACTTACCCTTCTGCTATGAAGCAACATGGAGCTGTTGCCATTTCATAGTGTTTGACCAAACATTCCCAGAACTGGATTTACTTATCTTCCTCCCAGACCTAGATTTCTTTTTTCCCTGAAAACCAGCAATAAATGGCATGTCTCTCTTACCTGCTAGTGATGAAACACCAGTTATGCTGGAATCACTGGGATTTGATTTTTTCAGCTGGYGTTCCCAGAGTGGGTTTCTCACCTCATTCGGTGCAGGGTTGAAGTAGAAGAGCGCACTTTTCAATCTCCTGCTTTTATCACTTTTCAACCCTCTGCTTTTTGTCTAATGTGCAATGGGGTTACGGTTTTAACACGAGAAGCACTGGATTAAAAAAAGAAGAAAGACGCAAACACTGGTGTGACRCGAACACTGACGCGTTACCAACAAGAGGGTCCTCTCCCAGGAAGAGGTTTTTTTAGTRCAGATAGGCACAGCATGTGCAGATTAAGAACTCCGTGTTTCGTAGTCTATGTCATTTTCAGTGAGTGATTCTAGGTATCTTACGTGCATGGTGAGAAAGGGAGCCATGAATTTCATTTCATGTGATTTGTTTAGTGCATATGTTATACATTTTTATATTTTATATTACATTTTTATATATACATATATATATGTATGCAGTCTGTGGGTGTTCGCATGTAGAACGCATGTATTCATGGTGCAAACCCCCGGAGCGGCAGGTTTAGAGCGCCCCATTCGTGCCTGCCAACACAAAGGGGAAAATCTGCAATTTGGGAACAACCCCCCTGCAATAACAAAGTGGTTTAATTTTAGCTACAGGCCGGGCTTAAAACGCACCCAGTGCAGGGCAAAGCCCATCTCTGAAGTGCACAGCCTGCGGTAAATTGATACATTCACCCCCGGGGCAGACTTCTTGTGCACTGATTGCCGGCCTCCACTACCAGTGTTTGCGGGACGGCTTAGCTATTCTCCCCTTACAGAAGAGACACTGTTCAAAGAGCTGGGGGCGCAGCTGCCTCTTTACAGGCTTTACCAAGGTTTCAAAAGGAGGGGAGTCACATGACGGGGGGATGTATGCCTCGGCAATAGAAAATCTAAATTAATCTTCATAGAAAATGGGGAGTCTTGTTTGGATCTGTCCCAAAAGGAGAGCACTTGTAGGTGAAATCTTCTTAAGACCAAAGCGAAAACTTTCCGGGGATCCTGTGAAAACGCCGGGCCGCGAGAGGCTTCCTGGGCGTCCCGGACAAAAGACGCTAGCTCTGCGGATGAAAGGCTCCCGCCTCGCGTGTGAAAGTTTCGCCATGAAGAGGCAGTGCCGGGCCGAGAGTCCAGCCGAGCCGGGGCTTCGCCATCCACGCTCTCCCGCGCGGGAGACGCCATCAAAACTCTTCTGCTTTCTCCTATTCGGAAGTGACGCAGTGGACTTAAACTTATCCCAATCTCCGTAAGCAAAACTGCAGCCGCCTCCCGCTTTTTGAGGCACTGCTTTGGTTTGTGCACATCTGCTTTCCTCCAATGCCAGCACCTTGCTTCTGGTTAAGCAAAATGAACTCCATCCTGCCCTTGCCAAGCCAAGGCGAATTGGGAATAATGCTGCTGGAGGCGGTKGSTTTTCACTGCAGCGAAAGCGRGGGTGAGATGAGAACAGACCCGCTRACTCGAGCGCGCTGTTCATGTCTGGTAGGAAAGAAAGGAAGGGGCTGAGCACCGCGCAGTCTCCAGGCAGGATAAGCTATATAACAGTGTTGCTGTTTGTGTGTGTGTATTTTGCTTGGCTTGTTCGATTGCTTGATTTCCTAGCACAGCTCTTCATGCTCAGTGTGCCACCCAGAGCTATAACCTGACTCCTGCCAGTCTGTGCTGAGGCACAAGAGTGTCAAGTTATAGGATCRGCAGGTCAAAAAAATATAGATCCTGCTGGAAAAACTGTGGGGAGGGCATCTCTTTCGGAGTGCCTCTGTCTCAGTCCTGTTTAGCTCATCCTGTGCAGGCCAGCACTGTGATGGGGCCAGCACTGTCTTGAGGACCGGGGAGCTCTTCTGTCTCCCACAATTCAGCTCCAGTCTCTGCCTTAAAATGGGGCTGGAATGGACTGGGGTGACCAAGATGAGGGGAAAATCAAGATAATGAAAAGAGGGGGTGGGAAAAGGGGCACTGTGAAAAGAGACAACACATCTGACTGGAGTGGGGAGAAGGGAAGAAGACATGGAAAGAGAGGCGTTCATGCCCCCCTCTTTTTCTAAAGGGAGCCATGGGCTTACAGCCTCTTAGGTGAACACTTTATCCAGACATATTGCCTGTCATTCATGCCAGCCATAACCTGAGGTGTAATTTAGTAGAGGCTGATGGCTTTTGGCTTTTGTCTTAAATAAACCTCCTTGGCAAGAAAAATAAYTCTTTTCTTGGTGGACGACTTCCAAGGGCACAGAGCTGGTCCCCCGTGCACCGAGGTTGTTGGTTTGCGGTCTAACCTGCTCAGTTGCTCGAGTGTGTATAAGAAAGGAGAACTAAATTTCCCTTTAGAGCTATGCTCAGTAATATTTTGCTTGTATGTGAAGTTCTTTCGAGAAGTGAACCAAAGAAACCACAGGTTTTTAGTGCAAAAGGCAACAGAAATTTTCTGGTAATGCAAATCTGATCTGCCACCCCTTTGATTTGCCACGGCTAGGACTTTTTTCCCCAGTCTATTGGAAAAAGCAGCTTAGMGCTTGATGAACGAGCGCTCACTTCGGGCTCTGGTAGCACTCAGCACTAGATTTTCTTGGCGTTCCCAAACTGCCCTGTCGCTTGTCCTTTTAGTTCTTGGGAAATTAAGCTAATGACGGGTAACTTCACACTGACAGGGGGGATAATGTGGTTTTAAAATGTTAATTCACTTGCACTTAAGGTCTGTAGTGTAAGTGGGTAAAACGGAGCTAAAGTACCCATAAGCCTGTGATAAATCTATTAAAACAGGTCTGTGACTTATGCTGCCACCTGCTATTTTGGAAGTGACTGTTTGCATATCTGTTATCAATTACGCGAGCGACATGGCTGTATACATTTCTGCAGAGTGAATAATACAGTAAGTATCCTTTTCTGTGTCAAAGCAGCTGTGCGTGTGTTTGTGTGGGTTACAGATTTTCCATATGCAGAACTCTTCACGATGGAGACAGCGACACTCGGTTGCAGAAGGCTGCTTTTCCTTTCTGAAGGGAGACTCCAGCGAGAAGGGAAGCAGGCAGCCCTTGTGATGTCAGTGGGGATCATACATCAGTGCGCACGTTGCCCTGAGAATTTCCACGCTCTGGGTTTGTGCATGGAGACGCCCTGGACAGCAGAAACCTCCTGCCTTGCATCAGCTGGATTTTGTTTCTTACTGAACTGTTAGCAGGACGTGCAACCCAACCCCGCTGTAAGAAACTCACAAGGTGCAAGCTTACACGGCCCCCCACGTGAGGGCACTTGTGCCGAGACTCCTCTAATGTGTGAAATCACCAAGCGAACCCCCGCTGCTGGTGGTGGACCTTTGCCTTCACCGCCTGGGGCCGAGGACTCCCCRGTGCCGGATCCTGGTATCCTGCAAAGCCTGGCCGAGGCGGCCACGAATGAAGGAGCTTCCCGACCTCCAGCCATGCTGCGTTTCCCAAAGCTTAATGCAGTGAAATGCTCCAGATACGGCATCTGAACGGTGCTTTGGAAGCCAGACCACCCGGAGACACCCAGGTGGGATCATTCCGCATGGATGTGATTTCACTGGCCCAATTACAACATCAACATTTCCTGCTTTATTTTCTCACCCTTTTCTTCTTGTCTCTTTCCTTTCTTCCTCCTATCTGACATCTTCTTTTTAAACTGAAATCCCACCTCAACGCCTTCTTTGTGTGGGCCAAAAGAGGAAAAACATTTCAACGGCTCCTCACACTTTCATGGCTTTTATATAACAAATGGAAATGCTTACAAGTAGCAGGGTTTTAAACACAGCCATAGTCTTTAAATTGTTTTAAGCACTTGTCATTTCTAAAATAGTTGCTATTCTAAAAAAAAAATAAAGAAATAAAAAAGAAAAGGGCATGTATTTATTTCTCCTACTTGTCAARACCACTGGGAGGACATTGGAGCTGCTTAGCATAGAAGCAGAAATATCAGGGAAGAGGACCATTAACACCAGAATCTCACCTGCTCTCAAACCAGGCTTAATACAGAATAGGATGAGAGCTTTGGACGTGAGGCTACACCAAGTCCTACACTGAGTCCTACACCAAGGCAGGACTCAGCTCAACAACAGAGCAAATAGGGTATATACGGCTGTCGACTTCCAAGGAAACACAACCAAAAGCCTTTCTCCTTCCCCCCTTCTCTTGTTCTCTCTCTCTTTTTTCTTTCTTTCTCTTTTTTTCTCTTTTTTTTTTTTTTTTTTTTTTTTTTTTTCTCTTTTTTTTCTTTTTTCTTTTTTTCTTTTTTGTCTTTTCAGAGGATGCAGCCTTTTGGCCAAAGAAGTGCAGGATCTCTGCCAGTAAATGAGGGGCCCGATGCCTTTTCCCCCCTCTACTCAATAG
>PTEX01000037.1:3257587-3269454 GCA_003342815.1 Eudromia elegans
AGGAGAGGAGAGGAGAGGAGAGGAGAGGAGAGGAGAGGAGAGGAGAGGAGAGGAGAGGAGAGGAGAGTGGAGGAGAGTAGAGTAGGAGTAGTTTTTGCCCAGTTCACTACTTAGCTTCTCATCTGTCACCTCCATCCCTATGGAGCAGGAGTGGATGATGCAGGGCCTAGATCTGCCTCTCTGGTCACTCACATGGGGAAACCAATCCACAAGGCTATAGCCCCCCTTATTAATCCCCCTCTGCTTTTTTATTTTGACTGAACAAGCGTAGTGGGAGAGCTGGCAGGTATCAGACCTAGAGACATCCCGTTACTTTGTGCTGCCATCTGCCACTTTCCTCCTGCCCATCCCAGCTGCACGCTGGCCTCCATCGCCTGCCCCAAGCTACGTTCCTCACCAGCTCAGCGGATGAGCAAGGCTCAGGGCTCCTCATCCCTGCGTCCTCCCTGGGTGTCCGGTCATGCTGCAYCTACCACTTTTGTCACTGACGTGCATGGTTCCCCCGAAATTACCTCAATACATATGGGAACTGGGCTCTTGAACATACCCACCCTCTGCCCTCCTCTGTGCCTGGTGGCTTTTCCAATCAATGACAGCTTGGTCCCTGGATTTAGAAAGGGCAGAGTGAGGAGTTTTTTAAGGGGCAAGCAATAACTTACCCAAAACACATCTAACCATAATATCTTAACTTCTTCAAAAGTTAAACATTATATTAAATTTACTGGTCTAAGTTCGGCCTTTGGAGCTGCATTAAAAAAAGAGCTTGAATACTTTTGCCATGCAGCCTATGCTGCTGTTGTGAAGCTCTTCTCATGCTGAATGGTAACAGCACAACAAATGTCAGGATGATTGCAGTAATAACATCTATATGAGCAGAAAGATTCATCAGTCTTGTTTTCTTATAATCATTAAATCATTAAAGGTGAGTGCTTGAAAGGGGAGTTAACTGTATTCTAAGGAGCATCTCATTTGTACCAGTGACTTGGTAGATGGTTCTAAAATCTGACATTTTCAGCTGCTGCAAAACCTCAGCCTGGGAGTATGGGAGTAGTCAGCAACTCTCTGTCTGTACTCCGAGAGATTTGGAAGTGTTATTTATTTATTTATTTATTTCCTATTTTGAACTGTGTGTCTCCCACTCCCTAGATGGGAAGYCTTTGCTGTTAGTCTTTTAAAAATACATGGAAAGCTGCACCTCGTCATCACCTCTCTCTGAGAGGCTGATAATCAAATTATACTTTCCCATATACGTTAGCATCTGCAGTTCAGGGCAATAAAGAAGCTGGTTACTGGGAATGGTGCAGTGTAATTTTGAGAAATATGGAGGTTTTGAGTTACAATTGTTATTACRATTTGCTTTGTTGTGAATCCACTCAAACGCGAGAGCAGCAGCCAGGGAATAACCCCACACGGTGGGAGACACAGAGCTTGTCTTCTGCAAGACATTAAAACCCAGTCAGAGTTTTAGGCTCTGCACCTCATAGAATTCAACCTCATTTCTTCCTGGCTGCTCACTGTGCTTCATTGGTTTTGAAAATCTTGTTTTTAAGGACAGCATAAGGTAAAAATCCCACTGCTGAACTGCATCTACACAAACACCTGCATGAGGCAACCAAATATCCAGTTTTCCAAGAATTCATCTTTAATATAGAAATAGTCCATTAAAATCTTTGACTGTACTTTTATGGTATTTGATATATGGGCTTGCTAGTTTCAGTTGCCACTGTTGTTTTTCTGTCTAGATTTTTGGATGACTATCCACTTTTTCCTCCTCTTTTCTTACCTATATGTGAAATTCTGTACCATGTCAAATTCACATTGGAAAAATCCTCATCATCTTCTGTAGATGAGCATTTCTGGTTTTAAAGTTTAATTAAGAAATAATTTCCAGTAAATGCTTTTTCAGCAAAGTCAAGTTTTGCCAATTTATTTGCATGAGTTTTTAGAGAAATTTCATGACAATAAAAATGAAATGAAAATGTGCTATTTTAGGCCCCGATTCAGCAATGTGCTTAAGCACGTACTTAAATTCATCCATTAACACATGCTTGAGTGCTGAATAAATCCCCTGTGGTATTTAGAGCTTGGAACATGTTTAAGTACTTTTGTGATTTCAAATCCTGGTCCTCTTTCATAGGAGGGAAGAAAAGATATCCCGTATATTAGATAAAACTTTTTTATTTTCKTTAAGGAAAAACATGCTTTTTTAAAAAAGGATGTTGATGATTGTGCTATTTGATTATACTCAACATTCATGCTATTTTGAAGCAGGTTAGACTGACATGCACTGCAGGCTTCATTGCTGCAGACTGTGCTGGTGGGACAAATTGCTGGTACAACTTGATTGACACATGTCCCTAAGTGGTATTAAAACTAAAATGTCACACCCTCTTGCAGGGACAACCCAGTATTTGGCATCCTGCAAGCAGTAACGTATTTTCATCTCATATTTTCTTCTGTGAAGTGTGTGGGGAAATGCATCTTTGTGTTAAGTGAAAATKAAATCAAGCCTCAGGTGTTCGTACAAACAGCAGCCAAACTTTGGACCCTGTCGAGGCTGAAGAGGAGCATCTCTTTGAAACATGGGCCACTCTTTCAGCTCAGCTTTAAGATAATATGCGATGAAACTTCAATAAAAGATACATGAAGGCGGCAATTCAAGATCTCAGCATTTATAAAGAAGGGTGAAGATTCGTTGTGCTTAGACAAAAGTCAGAAGGAACAAAACAGAGATCCACATAACTCTGCTTCTCTCTTGGCCTCTACCTGAGTCCTAAGAGAGCTCATGCAAAAGCTGGATGAGCTAATAAATGTGGCTCAGCCTGTCCCTGCAGACTGCAAGGTATTTTTATATGCTCAAAGAAGCCTCCCTAACAAAGGCTCTGCCTGCTTTGGCAGACGTGCCCAGCTGCTCGGCCATGCCAGGTTTTAGRAAGCGGTATTTTAAATGCAGGACTTCCCCTTCTTGAGGATGTTTGAACAGATGGTTTTGCAGCAACMCCTCTACACATTTTTTTTTTAATCTTAACACTAAGCTTGTTTGCTGTGTATGAGGCAAGCTATTAAAAGTGGCAGAGCCCAAGGCTCGGAAGTACCATCTCGGCATGACRCTGAGAAAGATCCAGTAAAATGTACGGGACAGCCAAGAGCAGTTCCTGAATTCTCTCTGCCGGTGCCTCTGAGCAGATGTAAAACACCAGGGCACTGAACCTGTGGAAARTTATACAGTTGTGTACTCAGGTGGACTCCCTTGGATTACGGGGAGAGGGAAGGAAAGGGGAGGTAGAGTGGAAGTATTTGGGTCTGCTGGACATGAGTGGGCAATTTAGCAATATGGAATGGGAGGTTATTTTCCATATAAAYATGCACATGCGATTGTCAGAGTCCCCATAATGTCAAGCTGGAGACCATAACATAGACCCATAAACTTTRCTTTGCTTTGGGAGCCTTCACAGCCAAGTTGCTCTGCGTGAAGCCTGGAAGGAGGATGAGAAGACAACCGCAAGTTAAACACTCTGATTTACTTATACAGTGGTAGTGAAGCTCGGTCATGTTTTGCCAAAGAGGAAAAGGTGCAAGTTAATGGGGCTGAGATTCAATAAAGACAGAACTGAAATGAATCTAGTAGGTTGAGAGGGAGACATGGAAACTGCAATGGACACAACAAGTAAAACTCTCCTCCAGGCAATCCAAAAATTTTCCATATAGTTTTAGCAACCTTCGAGATTCATTCATGTCTTCTGCTACTCTCTGGATTTCAGTCACTGTGAGTTTAGAGAATAACCCACACTCAAAAAATTCCCCCAAATACTTGTTTTGTACAATACGTAACACTTCTAAGGTTTTCCATAACCTGGAAAATCTAAAAAAACTGATTTAAATGTCCATGTATGATGATCAACAAATAAGATAAAGCAAATTTGACTTTAAAGTTGCATTTTCTGGGCTTGCAAGCTGTCYGAGCAGTGGTGAATATAACGTAGAAAACCAAAATGTATTCCTGATAACACCTCTTTTTACAACAYCATTGTGGTCTCTGTTGATTTTAGATTGGTGCTTTTTTATTTTTTTGTGGATGCCATGGAATTTGAGATGACTTGAAATACTCAAACTCATCTAAATRTGTCTATTTATGGGTAAAGGAGGGGAATTCCCACTTAAAGGCTAAGTGCTGGAATTAGCTCCAACAAAGCCTCTGTGTGTCGTCTTTCTAATGTATTCAGCTGACAGAGCACAAATTTGTTGGCTAGCTTCAAGAGCTACCTATTTTTACATGGCTTGTATTTATTTATTTTATTTATTTTGGCCAGWGAGAGTCTTTGTCAGTCATCTTAGCATCAAAAAGTAAGCGCAATCGGTATAGGTAGTTTTGCCATGGAGGTCGGTTCCTGTGTCAGACTTGAGTGTCCTTGTGGTGTCAYGTGGTCACTCCTCATGCTGCAAATGCAGAGCTCTCCATCCAGCAGCCAGAAAGTGAAGCCCAAGATCCAGCCCGTTTTCTGCTTTTACAGAGGTCATAACCCAGGATGAAAGAGGGAGTGGGAGCTTTGGATGCCACCTACAGCTAAAGTCTCACAGCAAGAGTCAAAACTAAACTGTACTCTGTATGGGGAAACACCTAGTCAGATTAACTGTACAAATTGGCACAGATCAAATCTGAGATGAACTTTGCAAAGCTCCTCTTGTTTTGATGGTGTGATGGAACAAGCTTTCTTTTTTTAATTGCTTGGCCAAGCCTTTGTCTCACCTGTTAGAAGCATTTTTACACTRTCATTTTGGCCCTGCCATTCCTCTTCCCTATGGGTAATGTGAACAGCAGTATTGCAGTTGGATGCTGGAGAGCAGAGGAAGAAAATAGGCTTGTAGATAAAGTCCAGGTGGGGTGGACCAAAYACACCACGTTGATGTGCTTGCCTTCAGAGCAAGAAAGAGCAGTCTGCAAAGTTCAGTAGAGCTCTCCTCAGCCTGGTRGATTTCCTGCAGCCCTGACACTCGTTAGGGGAAAAAGAAAAAGAAAATGTTGCAGCATTTGTCCCTTTCTTCATGTAATTAAAACCTGGAATCTCATTCTAGCTTTCCTTGGCATATAGAGCATAGATTGTATCTATCAGTCTATCCATCTGTCCGTCCCTCCATCCCTCCATCCCTCCATCCCTCCATCCCTCCATCCATCCATCCATCCATCCATCCATCCATCCATCCATCCATCCATCCATCCATCCATCCATCCTTCTGTTCTATGAAGATTCAAACTTAACCCGTAGCCTACCTCATTGCAAAATCTTTACTGAAACGTAGTGATTCAGAGCAGTGTGACACACACAGTTTGATACACGGTTGATGCAAATGACCGTGCTGCGAGGACCAGAACGGAGCRCACGGTTTTGGTGCATAATTCTTTCTCTATGAAAGAAAAGGAACATATAATGCAAACATTGTGTGCCTGACATATTTTTATAACAGAGTAGTAAGAAAATACTTGCTACCTGAAATATTTCTGTAAGTCACTGAAGCAAGCGATCCAACATGTGGGTTACATTACATTCAGAGCTGATCTTAGTTTTGTAACACACACTAAACAGCAGTATGTAGGAGGCTCAGGTTTAATAAAACTAAAACTTTCGGTGGTGCATACAGCCAATAAAGATTTAAGCATGCTGGGCATGATCAGCATACTAATTGCTGCATTAATAAATCCTGAAGCTTGGGTTGTTTTGAAAGGCAAATAAAATTATTGTGGAAGCCTTGAAGAGAATTTGCTTAGAAAAGTTACCCTATGCCTGTGCAGAGATGGTATGTACGTGAAAGGAAAATAGCAAAGATAACACTGACAAGGTTTTTTTTTTTTCCTCATGTTTCATGTCCCTTATAAGATCTTCCATACCTCTGAGGTCTGTGCAATCAGGACTTTGCAATACCCATTTTAAGTTGTCCTGCCCTGGCTTTTGTGGACAAAGGGTCAGTGAAAAACGTGATCACGCTTCCTCTGCTACTAGAGAAGATGCAGCTTATCCTTTATTTTCACTTCTGGTTCAGACAAGTCAGGCTGCTCAGATGAAGGCATCTCAAGCAATAAGGCTGAACAGAGCTGTTTAATAATCTGCAAGACACACAATAAAGAATTGCAGCCCCCCCAAAAAAGGGAGTATGAAAGGAATTTCAACAGCATAAATTGTCCCAAGCATCCTTTCCTAGGAATCTTGAGCGCAGTATTTCCCAGGATATCCTGGAAGCAGGAGATTCCTTAGGTTGCTTTTCTCATGGAGACAGGACCAGAATTGGCTCTGGATTGATGTGGTCTGGCACACTGGGGCTACAACCCAGTGTGTGGTGTCTTGTCCAGCTCATGGAGAGAAGAGCTCCCCTCCTCCTCGCAGAGCAAAATGCTCCCTGCCTCGTGCAGCCACGGGCTGACTACCCACAGCACGAGCAGATGGGGAAGGGCACCCTTTGGAAGGTGAAAGGGAAAATTAGCCCTAAGAGTCTACAGCAGTGGAAAGTCCTGAGCATGTTCCAAACATAGCGACGGATGAAAGGCGGCTTTACAAGCCAAAGAAGCAAAGTTTTGTTTTCAGAGGGAGCTTGCTTTCCTTGCAAATAAGTACACTCTATTGTTCTTGACTTCCTAAGTAAATATTGTTTATTAAAAAGTTTGGAATTTTTTAAATGAAAGGTAAGATTAATGAGCCATACTCCAGGAGCAATGAATCCTGCCAGCCTGTGCGTTAGTCAGCTATTAACATACTTCTTGGGTAATTTGAAGGCATTTTTTTCATAGTGCATTGGAGATCACAAAAGACTCGTTGAAGTCAGCAGGATCCTTGCTCTCAGTCAGCTTGCCTCTGCACTCTGATACCTGTGGCTCTCCTAATACATTCAGCATTTTCTCAGTGGTATCAATACACTTGAAAGAGGAGAGTATTAGTAAATACCATGCCTCATTTTTAGCATCCAAACTATCCAACTATCCAACTATCATCCAAAGTATCTCTCTTCCTCTTTGTTACTGTTTTGTACGGACTRTTTTGTAAGGACTGTAAGAATAGGAAGTGAGATCTGGAGGTAAAGGAGATAGAAAGAAAACCATTGCAAAAGTAAGTACTGGTCTTCTTCTAGCATCTTTTGTAGTCTTTATTTGATCCCTTTGAGAGAATAACCATCTCACACCCACTATTTCTACTGCGACCAACAGTGCTGTGACCAAGGGGCTGTGATCKCAGCTAGAGCCTGTGGTTGCTAATCTCATAGACTACATAGTCTTTGGTTCCATTTTGTATGCATGTGTCAAGCTATATGATCACAGCACCTTTGGTCATAAGTTAATGGCAGTGCTTCTYGCTACTTACTGTTCTCTGCAAGCTTATGTACCAAAGTCTCTTTTGCCTGTTCATTTCAACATGCTCTTTTTCTCGTTTTCTTTTGATGCAGCTGCCATAACAGGCAGAGATTTATAGGTCTCCAGCTCAGACCTGAGACAAACCTTTCAAACATACATCCCAAGGGAAAACTGCAGCTGCTGAAAGGACAGTCTGCTGGAAAGACCAACAAAAAGCTTCTCAGGACGCCTCAGCAGAGGTTAAATGGGATGCACCCAAAGGACTGCTGATACTGCAGATGTGTATGTCGTGGAAGAAAGCAATGCAGTCTCCTAAGAGTGCTGGTAATTATCCCCAGAAAATGCTGCCCGTCCCCAGGGACATTTTCCGTGGTGACTGACCAGGTGTTGCTGCCTCATGTCTGCTGAGACACTCAAAGACCTAGAGCAAGAAGCAAAAATGGGAGCACGTGGTGGGTCCTGTACTGTCTGCACAACAGCTGCTGTGGACCACTGAATGTCCCAAATCCACAGCAACTTTTCAGTGCCAAAAGCTTTTGTTGCTACAGGTCAGCCCGCCCTTCTGATACTTTCACAGGGTTTATTAAATGAATCTCATGACCCTAAAACCTGACTACTAGAGCCAGAGGAAAGCATTCCACACGTGCAGTTCTCCAAAACATGCTCTTACTGTCTTAGAAAAGAGTCTATAAGCAGATTTCAGGAGATCTCCTAGACTTGGTGAGCAGAAATCATTTATCCTCTTGTTGTAGCTCTTCATGCCTTTTCCAACAGAGGAAGCTTAATTTTACTTTTATAATTCTTCAAATAGGGATTGTTTAGTTTACAGCACTATGYACCCTGACACTGCATCCTAACTCTGCCACCATGATGCTACTGAGGAACTTCAAATTTGAATTASATTCACTACCATTTGGCATGTTGTCAGTAAGCATAGGCCAAAGTTCAGGCAAGCATAAGTCAAATCATTACTTGGCATGGAAACTGGAAAAAAAACAAGATAATAGCTGAGTTTCAGGTTTTTAGCTTTTGGTTTTGTTGGAACCACAGTCTCAAAACTGAAGATTGCCGGATGATTTGCATGCCATGGTTAGCAGGCCTACATTTGCAGCACAAGCACAAGTCATACCAGACACAAATGATGACTGACGAAGTCTTTCTGTTTATACAAGCCATGTTTACACAAACCACTGCATGGTGGTTTGTATAAACAGAGGTGTGCTGGAGGTGTGCTGGAAGTCTCTTTGCCTGCTGGGATTTACTGTCTGACCRCTCTAGAAATATCATGAGAACAGCCTCTTTTATTGTATCTGTTTTATTACTTGCAGTCTTACTCAACGCTGGAAAACCACAATTTCCAGGCTGGAATGGAAGGTAACAACTTTAAAGATTGCTAATCTCATATTTTCATTTGATAGGTGTAAGTGTCACCTACAAGAGGGCTCTTTGAGGGGGAAGATGGCTCGCGTGCATTCCTATGTACTCCACAGGCAAGAACTCCTATCGTGACTTGCGTTGCTTGGGGGAAGGTTTCAAAACACAAACCCACCTGGTCGCACAGGCCCTCTGGCAGAAGCTGGGTCGTGCTTACCAGGTTTTCTTAGTGCTTGCCAGCTTCATTAAGCATTGCACCACCTCTGTAGGCAGAAAAAGACTGGTAATTTCTACCAGTKAAAAAATAAATGGGTTCCAAATTAAACACTTTCTAGTCCACCCAATCCATTCTCTACAAAAGCACCGCACCACCAGTAACAGTCTTTAAATAAATTATTTCTAAAATATTGTGTRAGAGTCAGTATACACAGTATGATGCAGTTGTGAAACTTTCAATTTTTCAGATTTTTACCATTTTATCAGTGAGGCATCTGAACTAACGATTCAGCAAATATCTAGAGATATTGACTGATAATAAACTGTTGTGGGATTGATGCAGCAGCTCCTCCCAAGGTATCCRAGTGTCCCGTCACCAGCAAGAGTACACTCCCAAAGTACGAAAAGGTATGAAAAAAACAGATTTTTTAAAAAATGATCATAGCAAGACTGAAGAAACCTGACCTATATGCTCTGTATTGCCTATAACTCGGTAATAACCCTCACATTAAAAATGATGATCACTCTTGAAAGAAAAAGTACATTAAAATATATGAAAACAGTACATTCAAAAACCTACAGTGACTGTTTTTCCCCTATTTGTGCTGAGTGACAGATATCAGGATCATTAAATTGCATTGCCAGTCTCAGGTATAGAGGGTAAGAAATCCTAAATAATTAACAGGGAGGAAAGCAGCTTTAATAATCTGTAGTGCTGGATTCAATATACAGCTAAGCTCCATTTGTGTGCCATGTAGTCCTCCCTGTGTAAATATGGAGGGGKTTTTGTTCTCTCTGTTCCCTTCTCAGTGAGAAAGATGAATTATGTGGCTCAGTCCCATTGGCAAGAAAACATACAGCCCCCACATGTCAGCAGAAGTCTCCTCATCGCCACTCATGTAAAGTCTAATCCCTGCTTGTCATGACAGTCTCCAAAAAATGGAGTATTCTCTGAACCACAGCCAATTTTTTTGTCATTCACTGCAGCAGGAACAACAGTTGCTGCTCTGTATGCGTGTGCATTATGCCCTAACGTATAAACACACTTAATTTTAATGCAGTGACTTTAAAATGGAGAAGGGGTGGAAATCAATAGAAATCCCCAGTGATTTCTTTTGAGGGTTGATACTCGAAACTTTGAGTTTCATTCATAACAATATGGAAAGCCTAGCGGTCTTGACATGCTTCTCCTTGGGGAATTTTTCACAGATGAACATTTTCCCCAGTCTTATTTCATAACGTGCGAGTGAAATACAGTACACAATAGATTGATAGGGCTGTTTTAAAGAAGTCTTTGTCAAAAATTCCTGCATGCTTGACCCGTTTCTTTAGTAGTAAGTCCTACCAGAAATGCAATCTGAATCTACMGTGAGTAGGACAAATGTGGCTTTGCATAAGCAGCTGCAGCTCTGCCGACGTGTGCCATGACGGGAGGTGAGTGCTAGCTGAATTGCTGCTTCACTGAAAAGGCACCTGTTGAAATAAAATACAGTTAAAGAGCAAAAGAGGCTGCGCTGCAGTGGCGATCCCTAAGAGTCCTGTGGAGGTAAGACCACATACAGGTCTGAGCGTGTGCATGTGGTTGTCGCATGCAAACAGGGATCAGCTTCGCTTTGGGCAAGCCCGGGGACAGCTGGGTACCCACGGAGAGCCCAGGCCTGGGGCGTGAGACGCTGCAGTGGAGTCTGCGGCTTTCACAGCTTCTGATTTAGCCAAATGCTACTGAAAACAACAAAAAAAAAATGAGTGGGTGGTTGGGTTGGTGTATGCCAACAGCAGTGTGTTAGTGCACTGGTCTGGTTTCAAATGGTTTGGGCATGTGAGCGAGCTCTCTCATGAAGTATTCKGTGTGTGCTCGTTGGAAACCTCAACATGGCCATTTTGGCCTCTCTTCTGGTCGCAGCTGGAGACTCCAGCGAGCCTTCGAAAGGCCCATCCACGTGTGGTGCAGCTWCCCAGTGCAGGGCACATGCAGTTTGGTCCTTACTCGCATCGCAAGTGGGTGGGCAGGTTTGTGAGRGTAACGCACTGCTGTTTCAAAGGGTGCGTTTCCTGGTACTTTCTTGCAGGGAACATGGGGTTTTTTGTCCTGTGATCATTGCAGGTTCTGTTTCTGTACCRAAGCCACTTTTTCTTCCTCTCACACTGTGTAATAATACTGGATATTTCAAACTCACCAAAAGATTCAGAAACTGTCTGGAATTAGAAATGTACCACTTAATGTCAGCATAATGCAGAATTTCAGGAAAAAAAAAAAAAGTAGTGCAAGCTAAACTACAAGCGCAAGTTTTCAACATCTTCACACTAATGATTCTTTCCAGCAAAGGCTGAGCACTTATGGCCCRTGGACCCTGAGTACACAGCAAAGCAACAGACATCCCCTGGGCCCTCAAATGTAATTTCTGAGCAGTACTTCCCTGTGAAGCAGCTCAGAAACTTGGCGTTACCATGCCTTTTGATTTCTCTTTAATAATCTTCATTATTAAAACCAGAAAATCTGCCCAGCAAAGCCATATCTTGCCAACAGTTTGTTTTTACTTGACTTTTACAATTTAATTCCAGAGTAAGCTTCTAGGAACTGATTCTCAAGGACACCATTCATAACAAAACAACTTATACTTGTTCAAAGTCACATGTTCAGGTATATTTTTGCAATACACAAAATTGCAATATGTTTGGAGTACTTTATTCCCTAGCTTATTCATTTAGACAAAACATTGTTAAAGTAACAGCGATATTGCAAATATCTTATAAAAATTCTTGGTATCAGAAGACTTTAGTCCCACAAATGGAATATTGAAATCTCTTCCTTGTCCAGTCCAACCTACTTCAGGCCAATAATTCATTATCTTACAAAGTTTTAGTGCCAAGTTAAAAAAATTTAAAAAGAAAGCAGAGAAAAGGGAAGAGAAGGGAAAAGGGAAGAGAAGGGAAAAGGGAA
>PTEX01000037.1:3269554-3285852 GCA_003342815.1 Eudromia elegans
GAAGGGAAGGGAAGGGAAGGGAAGGGAAGGGAAGGGAAGGGAAGGGAAGGGAAGGGAAGGGAAGGGAAGGGAAGGGAGTCTGGCTTCTTTATCTACCTAAATGAGTAATCTGTTTTCTAGAGGCGATAAGTTGTCTGTGTGAACATGGGATTGTGAGATATATCTCACTTAGTGTGAGATATATCAGAGGAGATTTTTTAAAAAACAAAACAGCTTTAAAAAAAAGAAAGAAAGAAAAGATAATCCTGAAAATTGTTCTAGGCACTCAAGTAAATGAAAAGGCGGATCTTGGAAAGAGCAAATAATTATTTGCACAAATAATATTTTTGTTGTTTTTTGAATATCTGTTGGCTACTGGTTTTTCTTCAGGAGATTTGAATGTTTGCAAGAGGAGACAAGGAAAATTTTCTGTAGGCTTTTGCATTTATAAATCTATTGCATGTTTATGTGTGCCTAATATAGTCATGAAGCTGAATTTATTTTGTGCATTAGTAGTCCTTTTTCTTCTCAGTATCTCTCACAATACAGTCTTACAAGTGGAAAATACAATGTTAAAAAATCTTGACAGTGAATTAGTAAACCTGACTCAAAGATTTTTTTCTCTCAAATAGCTTAATCCAGATTTCCTAATTCATCTATTTGCTCTGTTTTACTAAGCAGGTTTTTTTTTTGTCCTTCTAATTTTAACACTAAATAACAATTGAAAGCGTTATTCTCCTGACAACACGTTGGTGAACACGCACACTGGGTGAATATGCATTATCTAATAACTTCACACTGTTACCACCCGCTACCCCGCAGACGCACCGCGTTTCTTTCCTTTATTCTTCCTTCGCTACGGAAAGACCTGGTAAGTGGGATTTTAGTCGCTTTTGTCGCTGTGTTTTGACTGCAGCGTGCTATACATTTTAAATGCTAGTTTCAAAATAAGTGAAGGAACTATAAGGCCAATGAAAAGGTCTCTGTACCAACAGTAGGGTAAAGATCTTTTTTATCTTGATCATTGCTGGCATCGACACTAGTGCCTGAGACTGAGTAATTTCCAGGCTCCGGGCAGCATCAATCCTCCTGCTTAGGAACCTAGCAGCATTTCTGAGAGGCCAAAGAGACTTCCCAGTTGGAGAGGGCCTTTGAGGAGCTCTGTCCTTTGTGTATGAAGAATTGTTTTTGAGGAAAAAATCTACATCTTGGCAAAATAGTGGGGAATGTTAAAGGAATATAGTTACACTGGAAAAAGATTTGCTCTGTGATGACGAAGGTTCGCAAAGGAGTAAAACAATGTGGCAGGTCAGGCTTATGCAAGACCAGGCAACTTATAGGCTTAATAGGAGTGCTTGTAAGCACGAAGAGATGACACAAGGTCTGATTCATGCAGGTAAAGATAGCAGGGGCAAGCAACTTTCTGTCAGAGGCAAGCAACTTTCTGTAAAGACTAGGAGTATATAATTTTGTTATTAAGTGCCAGGGGTCTAGTGGCATTTATTGCTCATTAAAAGGAACAGTTCCCAAGCAGAACACAAATCAGTACTGTAATGCACATACAGCCATGAATCATACGTTTTTATTCCAGTGGTAAAAAAAGAAAAGCACATAAGCAGAACTATGTTTTACAAGCATTCGACTCCTGACTTTTCCTTAATTATTATTTCTTTAAATATCATAAAACAAACATGGTCTTTAATCCATCATTGAAAAATCCTGTATCTAATCTTCGGGTAACTGTTGCCATACGGGCTGTGCAAACATTATAAAAGGAAAACAGTAATTCTACGATAAGCAAAACAGGAAATTGAAGGTTGTTGACGATGAAACTGATATCCAACTGGTAATCTGAGCATTGGAGTCACTAAACCTTTCCTGCTCTATAAATTTTATTTCCCGGGACATATTTAATGTTTTTGTAAGACTTTGCTGGCTTGCGTGCCCCGGGTGTTGTTTTAACCGAGAATCATCCTCCGAATTTGGCTTGGCTGGCTCCACATCAGTAGCGCGTTACAAGCACAGCACGGGTGCGGGAAGGCAGAGCGTGCTCCCTCACCTGCAGCTGGGCCCGTGCTGCAGATAGCGTGGAAGTGCTAGGAGGGGAGGGCGCTCGGGCAGCGCCGGCTCCTCACAGAGGCTGCTTAGTAACCCGCCGCCTCGCTCTCTGTTTGTTCTGCCCATTTCATTAAAAACCTGCAGGGAGCCCTTCGGGAGCGCGGCGAGCAAGGAGACTCCCAGAATCGTGGTCAGAGTAGGCAAAAGGTAATTACAGACCACGGAAGCCTCTCTTCAAATGGGGGATAGGGAGAGATAGTGAGCTCGTGAGCTGCTCTATTCCAGAACCTCCGTGCTAGCTGTGTCTCTGACTCCCAAACATAARCCTTTGGTTTTCTGCTACTGATGGTGGCGTGCTGAAATGCAACAGTTCCTGCGAGACAGATCAGATCATCAGTCGCTGCAGCTCCCAAACGCTATTGGCTTCGGGGAACTTCTGCACAGTAGCTGCCCCCGAATCCTCATAAACGCGTTTGGGCAATGCCCTAATGCCTCTGCAGACATCATTTTAATGGTTTTCAAATGCTTTAGAATTATTTGGATGGCTTACAGATAATGCTAAACCGCAAAAGGAAGAAGGGAAGCCAGAGGAAACGGCTCTCAGGGGCTTCCTGCAACGTACACAGTCATACTTTGGAGGTGGCGTTCTCCCTCCACCTCCGAGAGCCATGCAAGCACCCAGGCGGCAGACTGGGGCTGCCCACATTCTCTGCCAGTGAAACAGGCATGGGGAGCATATGCAGCACAAGAGGTGCTTGCTGGTAAAGTCTCTTTAGAGACATGAAATAGAGTTGCAGGAGGAAAGAAGCTGAGAGGCGTTTATAGTCATGAGAGCATTAGCGGCATGATGTAGCAGGAAATCTCCTAAAACAAAGCAGAGAGCAAGACCTGCAGTAGCATCAGCAAAGGAAGAGGTTAATTTATTAATAGAAATTGTACTTGTATTAAATAAATGTATGTGTTTGTCATTGTCTGTAGATAGATAGCTATAGTTAAAATAAATGATTGTGCAAAGGAAAAAATCCTTTGAGTGTCCTCTGGACACAGGAAAGGTTATTCATATTCCAATAGCAAATGAACCTGCTAAAGGACAGTGGTGGAGAAGCAAAACTCATGTCCCATGAAGACCATCATGGAACTCACCACTACCTGGAAAAGAGCACAGGATGCCAGTCAGGGGTCCAGGTGATGCATTGTAGGTCCTTGAGCTTCTGCAGTGGTAAGATGTTGAGCATGACTCCCATGAGCTCTTGAGCAAGGAGTTAATCTCATGAAGAAGAAAAAGAAGATCTTTGCACACAACTTGTTAACAAAATGAGGAGGGCTCTAAAATGGGACAAATTTGTGAAGAAGGGTCCCCAGAAGTATAATTTGAAGTGAGTAAATGTGTAGAGGGGCAGTGAGAAGACAGTTACTAAGCCCAGTCCTTTTCACCTTTTATAATCTTCTCTCTCTTCCTCTACTCAAAATCCTTCCACTGTAGAAGCTCATATAGAAGGAAACTGAGTAAGGATGGCTCAGGGCAATAATCTCTAGAAGAGAAGGAAGGAAGAAGATCAAAATAAAATCCATGAAGCCATCCAGGAAAGGAGACTTAAATAAAGTCACAGACTTTGTGTGACAGATTTCTTGGGGAAATGCTATTGCAAGCACAGCTGCAAATTATCTCGTTGTGAAAGGAACAAAAAGAAAAGCAACCTGCTAAGTTGTGAATTCTCTTCACAACCTCAAACACAATAAGAAAGTATGCAGAAGGTAAAATCTAAACAAAATTGCTCCAGATGAGCACAGAAACAGCCTTAGGATGTAGTGACAAAATCAGAAAAGCCAAAACATGAAGTGGCTGAAATGCRCATGCAGAATTGCAATAACAGGAACACTGACACAGAAGAGCATGGCTAGGAAATGACAACTTGGCTCCCCATCCTGTGGTAGATGTCTAGTCTAAAAGGGCCATGGAACGTTGATTCAATGCATTAACCTAAGGTGTTAAACGCTTTCCAAAGCCTTGTAAAAAAAATTAAGATGATTCAAAAAAATCGGTTATCTCTGTGTCACAGGAAGAGGGCAGAAGAGGATTGAGCATGCTGCCTCTGTCCCATTACTCTAAAACAGGACAAAATTTCTGAAATTTCTYACAGCTCCTAGAACACTGTACAAAAATAGCCTGTCTTCATGGCTTCGTATTGCTGAGAACAGAGGAGAAATGGTCTTCACCAGTTTGCTTGGGGGAAGGAAAAGTTCACTTTCAAATCTGGATGTAGCCATGAGGATGTGAGTAGTGCATGTGAGCAGGAGAAGGAAGATCCAACACTGGCGTTCGTAAACTATTGACTGAGGATGATTGAAGTCATGTTGATAAACTAGAAGATGGGAAAATGGGAAAATGCAGTAGGGATTCTTGTAGATGAAACAGTTTTGTGTGGTGTACTTTGACAGTAGCTACTAGTGGTCAGTAATAGCCCRGGAGGATGTACTGAGTCAGGACCTGGGCCAGGTTCTAGTCAATATTTTCATTACTGACTATGATATTAAAAAATGAAAAACACTAATCATATTCACAGGTGATCGCAGTTTGGGAAGAGCTGTGGATACTGAGAGGATGATATTGAATTCTAAATGGCAGTTATGCATTTGAGAAATACCATTTAAACTATTTAATTCAGTTAGAGTGAGAGCAAAGAGCTATGTAGCAGAGAGCACAGACAGAGTGGAGAGCAAAAAAGTAGGTGGCAGCTCTGCAAAAAAAATCCTTCTAGTTATTATAGTAGGTCACTAGATGGAACAAGGTCTGCTCAGTTTTAAGGAATGAATGCCACTCAGGGACTGTAGAAGAACAGAAGCTGCAGGTAGGAGAAACAGCCCTTCTTCTTCACCATAGTGTGAGTTCATCAGAGCGAGTTCAAAAAGCAGTAATGCCCATAACATAGCAAGTAGGGACTGGGAGGCAAGATTAGAAAGAACTGAGGTTCTTCATCCCTACAGGAAAAGAGAATAGAGAAGGACAAAATAGTACACTAAAAATTTCAAAGGCTGCTGCAAAGAGGAAGAGGTGAATTTCCATGGTGAATAGAAGAGTTATTGAGCTTAACAATTCCAGCGTGGAAGGATTTAATTTGATTATTTGGAAGAAGTTTCCTAATAATGGCAATGATGAAACACTGAAATATGCTACATGGAGCATAACTTTGAAAGACCTTAAGAACAGTTTAATTAAACATATGTCAAAAAATAAGATGGGAGGTAGATTCCTCCCGTACCAGAAGGGGATGGATCAGATGACCTCTCCATTTCCCTTTTAGGSATGTGGTTCTGATTTGGATCCAAATACAGGATCTTTTAAATRAAATTCTAACATAATATCAAGGCAACAACCTTCTTTCTAGGACACCCAAAGAACAGAATCTGACAATACCAACCCTGTGCTTGTAAACGGGTCTGTCCTCCCCACGTTGGCTGATAGCACATATTAAACTCAGCAAGTAACATTGTGACACTTCAAAGTCTTTTACACAAGACAAGTTAATATMAAGATATATATTTTCATTTCTGATTACTTTTTCTTAATTTGCTTTTAGCAGTTAAATTGTGAGAGAGTTAAATCCAATTGACAGAAATCTAGAAACAATGAAGAAGATTTTGACACATCCTCTGCAAAAGTGCCTCAGAGGAGAAGGAGGCATTTTTGAAACACGTGCCTTTCACAAGAACAGGTCACAAACTGACCCATAAACCTGTGAGGAAAACGAGATCTTATTTRTATTCATGCAGCTTGCAGCAAAGTCAGTAGAATTCCATTTATGTCAGAATTCAATTTGACCTTCATATTCCACTTAACGTGTGAGTCGGGCCTCAACGCTAGGCCCCCAGGGGCGCGCGGATGACCCGAAGCGATGCTGAACATGGCGATGTCAGACCCAAAGCCTTGTTGCAGTTCAGACCCACCCCGGGCAGCGTGCCTGGCTCCTCCGGGTGCTTTTGGGTGCTGGGTGTAGCCGGCGCGCTGAGCGGGGAGCCGCACAAACGCACCAGCGAGGCGGGCTTTAAAGAGCAGCGTGTGGTGAATTCCCCTTCTTCTGCAGGGGAGGCCCTTAACCCGAGGCGTTGTTCCTTTCAGCAAGGTAGCAAGAGGTCACTCTCCTCTGTTAACACACGGGCTAAAAAAGAGCAAGAGGCGGCGGTGGTCACAATGTCCTTTTGTGCACTGATTCAGCGGCTGAAGCACTTCTCAGGACACAGGTTGTTCAAGGCTCTTGCGAGACGGTGCCCCAGGGACCGAGGCTGGGCACTCCTCTGTGTGCTATCACACGCACGCACAGAGGCTTTCAGGAGTTTTTGTGTTAAGAAGGATGTGATGCTCTAATCTGGTGCATGGGCTCCTCACGTAGGAAAGCAGCGACAGGGGCTTAGCCCGGTTCTTAGGCTACCTTATACATTATACATGAAGGCTGCAACAGACAAAATTATTCAGTTGCTCTTAGGTGCTTCTGGACGGCCTGAACCCCATCCACCCGCCTCCCAAAGAGGCATCTTAACTACACTTGATGGTAGGACGTGGCTGCAGAAGGTGGGAGAAGGGTACTTGTGTGGCTCGGGCTGAGGAAGGTGCTGCACTTAGAGGCTGCAACCCCTGCAACCATTTTAGCTGATGAGCTGGTGTCTGTGGCAAGGTCGGTAAGAGGGTGCTGCATCCCTAAATGCCATTGTCCCCGCTGCTGCACTTGGTGCAGTGCTCACCCTGGGGAGGCAGGAGGCTGGATCAAGCTTCTCAGAGAGACACGACTAGTATGAGGGTCTCAAAGGGATTAGGTGTCAACACGCACAGCACTGCTAGCATGGCAACAATTCTGGCTGTTTGCAGACCTAGGTACCTAGAAAATGGTGCGGGTAAGAACGATATATTCTTCAGTCTTTACGTCAGCACGCATGCACAGACTACAAGAAAGGCATCTCAGTCAAAACAAGAATTTAAAAAAATACAGCTATGCATGAAGTTATTCCTGATTGTTGGTATTTATTCACAATGAATGCCTGGCTAACCTTTCAAAAAGTAAAAGAAAAATAAGGATGTCTCACTGAGCTGAGCGAGATCTGTTCCTCTGCCACCTGCCCTATATACTGAAGTAGCATTCATGTCTCCCCTGAAGATTTTGTTTTAAAGGATTAGTCTTGCTAAATGCCGTTTTATGTCACGAGGCACTGAGGCCATCAGAGAGGTAAATGAATGTCATGTCTATTAGTGAGTGCCAACAGCAACTTGATTGCAACAAAGCCTCAGTTGTAGAATATTTTTATGAATACGAACGTTATGCATTTTGCTCCTGAAGTTCTGGAATCTCTTCTGTTTTGTTTATGCACATGCACACACATATACACATTATATATAATATATAGAAGCATGAGGAGAAGAAACCTGGATTTCTTCCCACTCTGGTATAAAACCTTTCTATTTACTCAACCGCTGTATGACCCACTTGCTTGAGAAGTCATAGTGCCCCTCATGCCTGAGCGAGGCAGCTCTAAGAACTTATCAAGAGATGAAGGAGCAGAGCATTTTGATATAGTAGACTTTTTAAACCTATTTGTATGGACACTTATAAAAGAGAGAAGTTGGTGGAGAATTGGAAGCATTAAATTTGTGTTGCGCTTTTCATTTCTGTTCCCTTTTTCTTATCCTACTTCTTAGGGAGGGGAATCTTTTCATTATAAAGTTTTCTCCTTCATCAGAAAGCTCCATGCTAGACAAGATTATTGTGAGTCTTGTTCTAAACTAATCTTCTGGGAATTACGAATATTCTGGACAGCCACCACCAGAGTCTCAATTCCCTATTCGAGGTTGCATCTCCTGGCATGGAAAGAAGAAMAGAAAGTCTTGGGTTTTGCCCTTGGCTTTTCTGTATTTCTCACATTTGGAGCTGGTAAATCAGGTGTTCTAATGTCTTAAACAATCCTCAAAACAAGGGGTTTGGGTCAATTGCACAAGATATTTGGAAGAATCTTGCTACCTCTTATGACTTTTTAGCATTTTTCTTCTGTATTTTAATGATGAAAGCCTCTTCAACTGTTCAGAGAAATGCCTCTTACTCGAGTATAATTAATCCTATCRAAATCAATGAATGCTTTCATTGTGAGCAAGTCAAATCCACAGAAGAGCTTATCTAATTGTAGGACTTTCTTTTTGCCTGGTTTCATGATTCATGTTTCCATATGCTCATACTTACCAGTAAGCCTTGCTAATGCAATGTTATATGACTTTCTCTCATTTATGTCTTGATGGTCCACCCTAAGGACTATTACAGCCACAGTCCTTCGCTGTGCCAGCTTTAGTGAGATACTTCTGATTATATTGGACTGTCTCCACTAAAAAAACTCACGTCTGAGTTTATGTTCTAAGACTCATATTAATTTATTAAGACATTGCATTGAAGTCAGTATTAGGTAAGCACAGGAACTTTACTAGGATTTTTCTGTAGTCTGTTGGCATTATGTTCAATMGCATGGCCCTCTCTACAGGTTTATTTCAATGTCGTGTGCCGTACTGCACACTGGGTAACATCTCTCCTTTAGGACAAGTCCTGATCCATTCCAGTGCTATTCAAACACTCAGACTTAGGGGAGATGAAGTTCACCCTTAGATGTGTTTCACCCTGTTGGCCTCTTGGGTCATTTTGATCAGACTTTTTCTTAAGGCTCAGCAAAGTTTGCACAGATACTTGCTTTCAAATTTGTCTGGCTCGCTGCCCATGTTTGCTGTTCCATGGAGCCGTGTAGAGACATGCCCARCTCTTCCTTAGGCAATTGGATTTCYGTACCTTGCAGGAAGAAGTCATAGACACTTCTTCAATTATATGACAACCAGCCATGCAACCAGCTCTCTTGGTTTAGAATGAATGGCATTTTAAAAAGTTATATTATGTACAGTAATCACTATAATCATGCGGGCAGGTTCTTCCTTGGATTCGTTATTCATGACTTTTGCCCTTTTTTCTTGATTGACAGGTGACAGCTTTACATTCTGGACCTTGAAATATATATTTACAGTAGTCTAAGAAATTTGTCCTTAATCAGAGGAGTCTTGACTTGCCAGCACATCTTTAGAATATTATTGAGTAACTCATTAAAATGTTAATAGCTTCTGTCAGGATTTATTGATCCTAATGTCAGCTGTTCTCAGAATAAGAAATAAAGCTGATTTTTATCTTATCTTTGGGCCATGTTGAATGATCAGTACTTAAACAGAATAATGAGAGTACTTGAGTAGAATAATCAGCATCTAGCATGTGTATCACTTCTGAATTCAGAGAGAGCCCTTCAGATGTATGAGCCTGTTTTTTTCAGTACATGAAATAATAAGCAATTTGCAGACAATGAAAAAAATCACTATATGATTTTAGCAAACTGAATTTGTTCTGCTAAGACAAATGAATGAAATACAATTGTGTCAAAAAATGTCTTGTATCAAAATAGATTTCTGAATAGTTATGTATATTAAAGTGTTATCATGACAGTGTCCCTGCTGTTCATTATATGCTAAATTATGTAAGGGAACTAATGACCAAATTTGCTTCTAAATTTCCAGAAGAATAATGTTTAATAGAGAATATTTTCTGCCATTGTCACACTGCTTTGATTATGTGTGGAAATGAACAAAAGACTGAGTGGCACAGTGAGAGAGGAGAGGGATTATTTATTTTTCAAGAAAGGACACTCAGAATCTTTCCTACCAAAGCAACAGGGACAAAAGAGCCAATCTMTTGCAGACCCTGGCAGAGGCAAAATTTCTTCCAAAGTGTCAAGCAAGAAATAAGAGAGAAAAACYTGTCCTTTAAATCTTTCTTTGAAATGATTCAGCTTAACTCAGTCAGAACTTTTTCGGAGTGGGTAAGCAATTTTGTTACTGCATGTATCTAATACCTGCCCACATCTTTTGCGATGYTTTGCTCATTCAAAAGGACCCTAAAGACAGTGTATGGGAACCTATTGTTATAGATTTATTTAAGACTCCAACGCAGTTCTCTCTGAGATTACAATACAAAACCCACCATGTCTCATGTAAATATGSTGTCACCTTGTGCCTGGAAGGTGACAGACCCTTATTGGCAAAAGAGCTGGGTGACTGCAAACAGGCTAAAAAGTAACCTGGCTGCATTTAAACTGCAGCTTGATCCRTCTGTAAAAGGGCTGCCTGATGCGTGTGTCTGCGGTAAAAAAAAAACCATTGAGCCTTTTGATTCAGGAGATCTTTTTCAATATTGTCCTCTTATAAAATGTAACTGAAAAGGCGATGATGTGTTTATAAGAGCCCTGAGGAGGAGAGACAAAGGAGAGAGAATGGGGGGAAAAAAAAGTTAAATTCCACTCTCCTCCCAAAAAAATCCTTAGAGCATTTTGAGGGAAGCTTCTTTCTAAATCAGAGTGCTTTATGTGAACATTAAGTGGAGTTTTTGCAGTCAGTGAGARTTTACATGAGTTATGGTTATGAGTGATATTGTTATGGACTCAGTCAACTTACCTTTTCATCAGATTAGTCAACATAATGGGACTATGAAATCTGGCAAAATAGCCAGATGTCATCACATGCTTAGCAAACCTTAATCTGGCATGTACAGTATTTGAGGATATAATGTGAAAAACGCTAAGCGATGCCTAGTTTATGGGACCTGCAGTGCTGATTTTCATTAACACTTTTTTCGTGACAGTTGCCAATAAATCGTGGAATTATTTGCATTCCTTTAAAAGGAGGGAGGCAACAGCTGTGAGGATGCAGATGAGAAACATTATCTGACATGTGCTAAACTGCATTTTTGAGACCTGAATGAGTCTTCATTGGAACATACTAATTGTTTACTACAATCTTAATGACTTTTGACCAGAGTGTCGCTTGTGTATTAAGATGTTCACTGTGCAAGGACTTATGCATATGAGTAGTTTTACAGTTATGAGTAATCCTGTTTGATATGTGATATAAAGCTGCTCACGTATGTAAGCAACTATAGGATCAAGGTCAGGGTTTATAGAGTGATTTCAGATTCCTCAGGATAAAAATGCCATCTAAATGTAAAGATACTGTTTGTTAGGCATTAGTGTTTTACAGACAGTAAATTTAATGGGCCTGATTTTCATTTACCCTTACAGTCAGATGAGAGATCTCTTTTGGAAAAGTCACCACTGTGAGGGAAGAAAAACAATAGCCAGGAAATTGCTAATGTTAATGCGATGTAAAGTCAAGCAACCATTTCGAATCTCGTTTAAACTTTGATTCAGGAAGGGACTGAAACAGGCGCTTAATTTTAATCATGTCAGCAGTCCCAGCAGTCAGTGAGACCACTTAAAATTAGGCATATTTTACCTTCGCTGAGGCCTCAGTCAATAGAGTACAACAGGCATTTCCATTCTGTGAATTGCCCGTGCCCAGCTCTTAATGGATGGATGACCTTCTTCCCGAAACGCAGTGACAGAACTTGTATTTAACAGAGCAGAAAAACCTCTCTGCTAAGCTCCGTGAAACCATATGAGAGATTTTGCTGAGGGGAGAGAAATTATCATGCTGTAAGAGRCAGGTACTTCAGATTGCCTCAGATAGAGGCTTAGGGAAAATCCTCGAGTAGATACTCCAAAGGATCAAGCTTACCTCTATTCACTGATCATACASGGGACACATCCCCTACCTCTGCTCTCTAGATTGAAAATATACAGATAAAGAATAAGAACATTTTTCCAGAGGTAAGTCTAACTTCTGCATCCCCTGAGGCAAAATATTGCGTCATAACATCCCTTCATGCCTGTAATAAATAACTGTATCGAGGAATGCGCCACAACCTTGTGGAGTCAAAGGCTGTTTTAGAACTATCCATCTTTCAATGGTGCTGTTCAAGTTACCTGTATTATTAATTTTAAGTGCAGATCTTGGAAGGCAGTTCCTTTAAATATCTACTTAAAAAAATATTTTTTGTACATTGGATTTGAAAACAAGTATACATTCTGTTTTTGTAGCGTGTATTTATAAATGAGACATGATCACAGTCCACATCTTTCATTTTTAAATGTTGAATGTGATCTAGAATTTCATGACATTTTTTTCTTGCGAATCACAGAGATCAGAAAGAGCTATTTATTGTGCTTTTAAGGTAAAGAAGTTTACCTTTTTTTTAATGTTCTGCACAATCATTCATGAATATTTTTGTGGTTTGTTGTGTAGGAAAGGTTGTGTGTGATTGTGTGTGTACATGGTGGGAATGTGTCCTTGTAACCTTAAGGAGGGTACTGACAACAGCCAGGCTTAACATAATTCTTCAGGCAACTGCCTTCTTTCAAAGAATGAATGAAAATAAATCTGCTTCTGATGCTGGGGGACTTAAAGAACTATTTAATTTGTTTTAATTTGTTGGTTTATTTTATTTTAGGCTTAAAATTGGCAGGATATATTTATTTAGCTCTGTACAATTATTTCCCTCAATAGAGAGCTGGCATTGGATGCAGTTACAGTTAAGAGACAATGCGGGGAAAGAGTAGCACAATCATCTTCCTGCATGACCCGGTACAATATTGTGGATTTTAAGACTGGAAGGAATCATTACGAGCGTGTCTGTCTGTTCAGCTCCTGCAGGATCGAGGCCACCAAATGCCACTCATGTGACTTGTGCGCTCTGTCCAATGGGTGCAGAATGGCATTTAAAGAGTTGGAAATAAGACTTGGGACCTTTAATTCAAGATGGTAGGTATCCATACACCCACGTTAACTCTAAAGGACTTGAGTTATGGAAAGTTTGTCACATTCTGTAGTAAAAAGAGTCTTATTCCCAAGCTGAACTCTACTTCATCTTGTTGGATACCACATGCCTTCACTCTGGCAAACATGAACCTCCCTGGGTCCGTGCTTTCTCACAGCACATTCCCGGCTGAGAAATGGGGAAACTAAGGCACTCAAATGCAGTTATTTTTCCTAGACTGGGGTTTGTGATCCCAGCCCAATGCTTTTTTTTTTTTTTTTTTTCCTTAATAATGACTTTGAAAACCACAACTAAAATCTCCTGTAGTGGTAGGAAACATAATCCATTGAAATTTAATGGTGTACAAAATGTATCATGCATGGATGCAGGACTACACTAGACCACATTATTTTCCTCTGTTCGCAGACTTTCGTTTAATAGGTTCACCCTTTTTATTCACAGTTTACATTAGCTGTTAAAAGATCGGGTTAGGAGCAGTTAAACTGTTTCTTTGGATTGTTACTGATGTAGAAAGTCCATTGAGGGTCTTTACCAGCACCGGGGAAGCTTTTCCCCCTGCCGCTTTCCAAGCTCTGAAGATCTGCAGTGAGGCTACGCTGAACTTCAGGGGAGCTCTTGGAAAATATGAATCCAGATTCCCTCTCTCAAAATAAAAGCCAAATGTAGCAATGGACTAGAAAGCTCCGTAGGTAAAATTCTAAAATATCTTTATCTACATTCAGTAATATTTACTTATCCTGACTCTTATGAGCATATATGTACAAATCTGGTTTAAGCCAACTAACAAAACAATGTTGCTGGCAAGTGTACAGATCACCATGACTCCAGAGCTTGGTAATCATTCACTTCTTGAAGCCATTCACTCCTTAAACTCACCTTCACACCCAATAGAGGTTTTTGAAGCAGATCTTTAAAATATTATTCCAGAGAAGACCATTTGCACTGTAAAAATATCTGGAAATTCCCATACAGCTTAACAGGACCTGCTCTAGCAAAGACACAATCTTTGGTTGAGGCAAAGAGCAGAATATCAAAAGCTTCACGTCCTGAAAACACCCTCAAATTTGTGACCATGACATTGAGGGCTTTAGACCAAATCTTTGAGGCAGACCTACTGTTTTTTTCGTAACAGGATGACAAGTGACAGCCGACAACAACACACTGCACAATCCAACCAGGTTAACCACTCATTTATACACATGCAATCTCACAGTTTCTAACAGGGAATAGTATTTCTGACTATATTTCTTTTTCTATTTGGGTTGCATTGGTGAGAGAAGGGATAAAAGAGTGCTTAGTTAGATGCTTACAGCAGCTAAGTAGGCAAAACTCAGGTTAGGAAAGCGGATTGCTTTATTTGAGCCACTATCCCATAAAAAGTGGTAATTGACATTTTAATGTATGACATGTTGCATTCCTTCATAACGCTACAGTAATTGAATACACATGAAACTGTAGTGCACTGGGTGACCCTGGAGTGTGCCACACACCTGGAAACAGTGAAGTTCAATTAATGTGTCATTGCTACTAATAACAGCTACCAGTGAGAACCTCCAGCCAGTTGCCACGCTAGAGGAAACACTAATCCTTGTATTTAGACAGATAGTATACAGTAAACACCAAAGATCCTTTGTTTACATGTGGAGCTGTTTTGCCTCAACAGTTAAAATCTTGTTCTCTAGTTAGTTGCTTTTTTTACTTAAATTGCACAATTTAATTTAGCCCTGCACCGCATTTGTCTAGCTTTGTGTGCAAAAATTTACAGATAGTAAAATAAAATCAGCTGAGAGCCATTAGTAGACTAAATCAAATAGTCCTGAGACAAAGGTTCATGCAATAAAAGGAGGACATAAATCACACGCTTGCACAGAAACGCCTATGGCAAAATAGCTTTAAGGGTTTGCCTTAATCTGTCAAACTCCAGGAAATTCAGAGGTAAAAGTTGAAACTCTTCACTTAACTTGCCTTATTGTTAAAATCAAGTTAAGTGCATGTACATACAGACATGCATTCACGACCAGTGTGAATGTTTTCTACATTTTATACACGACAAAGAGAGGACAGTGACTCTGAAAGTGTGGTGGACCAGAACAGAGGAAGGCAAGGCTAAGGTTGTCCTTTTTCGCATTTTAGTACTAGATCTGATTTCATTAAACAGTAAACACGGGCCTCTTGAGACAAGTCATGTGTCCTAGGTGCTGAAGCTAAGAAATGATTAAGCCACTTAACTAAAAGCTCAGAAGGAAGCAAAGATCACTGCAGTATGGCCTGCTTCCACAGCATCTCTGTCCTCACCAGAATTATGTAGTAGGATATCAGGTTACAAACATTACATCATTTGAAAAAGCTTTGCTGACTGAAAACCATGTTCATGCTCAAGACCATGATGTTGATTCATGAGGAGTTTAGCCTCTTCACGGGAACCCTGTTTGCAGTATCAGGCCTCTGCATTTTTACTGGTTTTGAGGCAAATCTCAGAGGAGTTGTAGTTTCTGTTTGAGTAATCTCCAAAGATAAAACATTTTATTGAAAATGGGCTTGAACTTCTGCAGAGCTTCACTCTTCTGCTAGCGGCTATCATCACCACATCTATTTTATTTCTCCAGTCATGATGTTCTCGCATCCTAGATTTGTCTGAGATTTATCTGGCGGCTTTATCTGCCTCTGAATTTGCTTTGTTTCTCTGGCTGATTCTCTCTGGCATTCATGATAAATAATATTCTCCGTTCTTCATGCTCCTATTTCCCCTCACTCTGCTTTTATATGTCTCAGTTTACAGTCTGTTCTACTGACCTGCCTGAAATCCCATATGGTTTTGGAACTGGAGCACAAACTTCTTCAGCAATGGGTCTTTAATAGTTACTAGAGCACTGGAGAGGCAGCTGGGAGAATATTTATCTTGAATTAATTTTACAAATGCTCAACTCAACCTAGGACCCTCTCTGTTTTTTCGTATGATCATCTGGTTCACACTTCACATGTTTAGAGAGTAAAAGACTTCAGTGTAATCAATCCCACTGTGAATACTTGCACTGTCCAATACTTGCAATCTGTTCAGAGTAAACAGTTGTCTCCAAATCCCCACTACAGTAATGTTTCCCAAGATATGCTAATTACATGTCTCCAGTTCTGGAGAAATCCTGGAGTAGAGAAAGCTTGGGGAAAAAAAAAAAAGATCTCTGAGTTCAAAAATGAGGAAAGAGGAGAAAAACACACTCAGAATTTTGTATTGGGTAGTAGGGACAGGGCAGATAAAAGTTCTACTGAAACCATTCAAGTGATAAAAGAATTTTCTGGAGACAAGAGTATGTCCAAGTTTCTCCAGATGAAGGTAATCTGCTGTTTTCTGCCTCTCCCAGAGTAGAAATAAATTACATTTCTGCCAATGAAAGAAAATTACTTTAATTTCATTCTTCCTTCCTTTCTTTCTTCCTTTCTTTCTTTCTTTCTTTCTTTCTTTCTTTCTTTCTTTCTTTCTTTCTTTCTTTCTTTCTTTCTTTCTTTCTTTCTTTCTTTCTTTCTTTCTTTCTT
>PTEX01000037.1:3308784-3374256 GCA_003342815.1 Eudromia elegans
CTTTCTTTCTTTCTTTCTTTCTTTCTTTCTTTCTTTCTTTCTTTCTTTCTTTCTTTCTTTCTTTCTTTCTTTCTTTCTTTCTTTCTTTCTCTCTTTCTCTCTTTCTCTCTTTCTCTCTTTCTCTCTTTCTTTCTTTCTTTCTCTCTTTCTCTCTTTCTCTCTTTCTTTCTCTCTCTTTCTCTTTTTCTCTCTTTCTCTCTTTCTCTTTCTCTCCTCTTTTCTCTCTTCCTGTCTTTTGTGAAATTCTACTTAAATAAAAGGGCAAATATCTGGTTAGAATATCAGATGTTTTATTTTTGCAGAAAGGGCTTGTTGGAAAGAAGCAGGGGGGGAATAGATAGCTAGAAAAAAAAGTTAGTTTGCATAGTCCTGGGAATAGACATTCCATGAATAATGCAGAAAATGGAACTATGAGAAACATTTTCGGAAGAAGATTGCTTTGTGGGTAGACAACTTCATTTATTCCAAAGAAAAGGCAACTCACACATCTTAGCAAATCAGTAGGATTGGTCCAGAAGAATAGATTAAATTACTTCACCTCTCAGCTGTCTCTGRTCTTGGGGGCCCAAGGCACATCAGGCCACACTGAACAATTGGGCAGCCTGACACTAATTTAAAACACAGGCTCAAAGTATTGGTTCACTCCTTAAATCAATTACTCCATCTATTCAAGACTTTTGTTGGTGCGTTTTATACATGACAAACAGTGTTAGTAAAGAAGACATACGATGCAGTCCATTCTTTTTTTGTACAACAGTAGTTATGGGTACAGGAGTGGGAAAAGCAGAAGCATGTTCCTGTGTGAGCAAAGTTTAAGCGAGAAAAGGAAAAACATAGATATTTAAGACAGATCTTGTCTTTTTCTTTATTGTGCATGTTTACTTGAAGCAGCAAAGGCTCAGTCCAGTGTCTATGAAAATACGGAAGTCTATCTTTTGAATTCAGTGACTACTGTTCTGAGCCCTACGTACTACTCTGGATTGAGTGTGGTGGATGGCCTTTGAAAAGACACAAAAGAAATGTGTAAGTCTAATGGGTTGGCTGTGATGGTTCAGCTGCAGGCTGAACACAAGGTGATTGCTTTGGGGAACTTGTAAAACCATTTCGTAGGGTATCTGTCTCTCTGAGTTAACACTGTTCACAGAGACTTTATGCTATTTCGTGTCAATCTAACATTTCTACAGCTGCTCTAGTTTATCACTTCATTTGCCAGTTTTCTCCTCCAGCAGCTCTTCTGTGTCCAGATCTTCACCAGAAATTCCCACAGAAGCCCCTATGAGTTACTGCTAAAGAAGGAATTAATTCAGTTTAATGGTATAATTTGGAACACAGTTTTGATACACTAAATTTATGTTTAAAAATGGTATGTAGTTACACAGATGCAGTATATGCAGGTCACTGAACAAAATTGTGGGGAAAYGAGAACGGAAAAGGCAGCTGCAGTGCTTCATGCGTTACTTGTCTCTTTGCAGGTGGAGCTTACTGGTAACAGCATTTATGAATATATACACCCTTCTGACCATGACGAGATGACAGCTGTTCTTACTGCCCACCAGCCTCTTCATCCTCACCTCTTACAAGGTATGTCTATGATCTGTGGTCAAACTATCTTGGTAAAACTACAAAAAGTAACAACGCTGGACTGACATGTGAAATATGAAAGCTCATATCTATCTGAAGCAATGTACACAAATGGAGGAGGAGCATGAACTTGAAATTGTGACCCACCATTTTGGCTTGCAGCAGTAAAGAAAGTAAGGTGTCTAAGTCTAAATAATGCTTTTCCTCCTATGCAATTTAATTTTTTTTTAAAATTTTTTTTTATTTTTTTTTTTTTAGATTTTACCCCACGATTACCCGCAATCCCTCTTTTGTGGAACGTTGTGACAGCCTGGCTGTGCACAGCTGCAGCTATGCAGTCTTGTGGGGGAACCAAAGAATACGTTAGGCAGTTTGGAATTARGAAGACACTTTTAAAGCTCTAAAAAACAACTGGTAAATATGTAGTTTGAACAAAAAGCCAGAACTAATACCCTCCACTGTAGAAAGAGCAAGAATGGGTTTTATAAATGACCATCTTTTTAGAAGATGATCTCTCTGGGAAAATGGCCTCCTCTTGCCTAGGTGCTGGCTTCGTGATTCTCCACAAGTCCTATGCATGCGCCACACACTCTTCACCCACGTGCACCCAGCTGGCATGGTGCTAAGTGGGATGGGAGGTCAGGGAAGACTCTTACTGATGATTTCGTTTCTTAATGGCAGTCATTTGAACTTCAAAACATTAGAAGATTTTCGCTCCATTACGTTCAACACACTTTCAAATATTACAATTGTTTAATCAGAAGTATCTCACATTGCGTCAGGTTTTGACCAGCCTTCTTAAGACACACCCACTAAAAGCATGAAGTGCTCTAGGTTTACACAACAATCCTCATCAGGACTGGATTTTTTTTTTTCTTACGTTTTTAGTGTCTGGGCTGTTTCTGCACTTGACATCCTAGTTCTGTTTCCTATGAGTCCATCAGCACAGAAGCACGTACCCTCTCCATGCAGGCAGGTTTAATGTGCCTGGAAGCATATGTACTGCTGTGAGGTGATGTTCAAGAATCAGCCCTGCTTTCCTCTCTCTTCTTCACTTGCAGATGCTCTTTTTACTGGTCTGCTCTTAGTTGCTACTTGATTATTTCATAGTTTGTTAATTTCTTTTTCTCCTAGGGATTTTTTTCCAGGTTTAATAATTAAAGAAAAGAAAAAGATATTTTCCTTTTTTCTACCTTACTGATAAGCAGAGGGGATGTCTCCGACATAAATCCATGACTTCCCATGCAGCTTTTCTGGTATACAGGGCTATTATATTCAGTGTCTTGCTCAGGTTTTCATTGTAATATATTTCTATTTGCTAATTGGAAAAAAAATGTGAATTTAAAATTGTCCCATGAAAATAATTTTTATGTCAAATACAAATAAGCTCCCAGCTATTGTCTATTAAATTTTATGGCTTTGGCTTACTGGAAGCAGTGAGATAGCACACTAATACTGCAATTAATACTAATGTCTGTTAGTACTTATTCTGTGACAGAACAGAGTCCCTCTCATGTGTACTCTGTGTTCTCATTTGTATAGAGATTTTTGTGCACCTCTTTCTTGTCCGTATCTCCTCCCCATACAAAATATGGAAATAGAGCTTTAAAGTATGCAGAATCCTTATCTAAACCTTTCAAAAATGAAGGATTGATTGAATCCTTTCTGAAGATACTTGCTTTCCTTGTGCAAGTTGTGTCATTTTCTTTGGTGGATGAATTGACTCCTGAGATATAACCTGAAATACACCTAGAGAAATCAAAGCAGTTTCCTAGTGGTCTTCAGTGAAGCCCTGAAACTTCTTAACGAATGATACAAATGAAAAAAGTTATCTCTAAATTCTAGTGGGCATTTTGAATATTTAAATAAAGCATGGAGTTCTACTTCAGTAGTACAGAGGGAAGTGGAGTGAAAGAAGTTTTATGTTCTAATAAAAGGAAAAACAAAGGCCTTTTTTAATGGTCAATTCCTGTCATTTTAATTTGGTTTTATTTCTTTTTATCTCTTAAAATATGTCACTGGATCAAATAAAAGCTTTCCCTTTATAACTTAATTATATTACAGATCTCCCAAGTCTGTGATTCTACCATGCAATACCTCAGAAGTAAAATCAATGTTGCACTGCAGAGGCAGATATTCCTAACACCAAATTACAGTTTGATTTACATGACTTTACCTGTTCTTCCTGTGCACTTCAGCTACATTTTAGACATAGATGTATTTTTAGTTCAGTTACTATTTCAGTGGTTGTAGCTTGATAAGATCTCCTATGATAGAAATCATGAAGGTAAATATATATATCTATATAGGTCTTGAATAAGCCAGAGTACCAGCTATTTTTGAACCTTCRCCCTCTACTTTCCCTATCCTTGAAAATTTTGATATTTTTTCTTTATTTATTAATTTGCACTTATTTTTCCCCACTTTCTGTTGTTATTTTCTTCAAACCTTCCCCCCTCTCACCCACGGTTCATCAGTTTCTTATAAGCTTTTCTAAAAGACCAAACAGTCCATGAGAAAGCTAAGCTTTGAAGCTGTTGAGATCTAGAACTGTTATTAGCATAAGTTTTATTTCTCAGGCAGAACAAATTATTGCTAATTGCATAAAATTAGACTTAGCACACTTTTCTTTGTATAATGACAGTTGTCCCATTATTCTCTTCAAACACTTCATCTTGGTACTCAAAAGTAATATATTAGCTTAAAAAGCATAATCCTTCCTAAATTACAACTGCTACTAAAAAATCCTTCACACTTTCCTAACACTTCTGGTACAACAAGGCATACCTTCAAACATGAAGGCTAGATACCTCCTTTTATTAAAGGAAAGTAAAGATTCTTGAATAATCACATGCTTTCAGAAGCTGTGTCTTTATAGCTAGGTCAAATGTTAAAGAATTGGAAAACTGAAATTTGACAAATTAGCTGTTGTGTCTTCTCTGTTCAGGTARGTCCAATATGATGCTACAGTGAGTTTTGGTAAGGGAAGCTTTGGGGCCAAGAGGCTGAAATGAGCAACTCCGAGAAGCATTTAATAGTCATAAGAGACAAACAGCTTAATGTGAGTTTCTATGGTGCTGCTGTGGCAAAAAGGTGTAATGGAAAATCCCTGTATATGTAAGCAGGGAAGTAGTAAACTGGAGTAGAGAGGATGAATGATTATATTCTTTATGAAGTATTAGTGAAATGGACACTGAATTGTTGTATGTAATTTTGCTGTCCACTTAAAAAAAGAAGAACTGCCAGAACTGACAGATTGGAGAAAGTACAAGAGAACCACAAAAGTGATTGAAGGGCTGGATATGCTTATAATGAGAGATGAAAGAACACCATCTGTTTGGTTTATCAAAAATAAGATTGGGAGGTGACTTGATTACTGTGTATGAATACTTCTAAGGGAAGAAAATACTGGGAACTAAAGAACTGTCTTTTTTAGGAGGGAAAAAATAGTATCAAGAACCAATGTCTGCAAAACGAAGCCACAAAAGCTCAACTTAGAATAATGCATACATTTATAACTAGGAGTTTGATTAACCACAGGAACAAAGTACTGAGGAAAGCAGTGGTTTCTTCCTCTTTTGATGTCTCCAGATCAAGGCTCTATGCCCTTCTGGAAGATACACTTAAGGCAAACAGAAGTTACTGAGCTCAGTTTGGGAGTAACTGAGTGAAGTTTAATGATGTGCAATGTACAGGTTAGACCTATGATCTAATGTTCCTTTCTGGCCTTAAAATCTATAAGCTATGACTCAATGAAAGCCATAAGCCCCATGATCTGTGGAGGCTTTGGAGAATTTCAGCTTTAAATTACAAGGTCTTTAAGCTGCCCTCTTCCTTGCATGACCAACACTGAAAATGTAAAGCAATATGTACTGATCCCTTGCTGTGAAGGAAGTCAACAGCTGGACTGTCTTTCTTATGGTGACGGGGTCGGGGTTGGGGTAGAATAAAAGTCTTCCTTGCATATACACATCAAATATAGGGTATGCCTCAGTGAATCAACCCACATGAGTCACTGGTACAAATTTGCACCCAGGGTGCAGTCGTAACGAAATAAATCCATCATACTTAAGTGGAATGGGGTAGTAACAAAAATAAAGAATAATTTGATATCTTTTCCAAGTGACGTGTACTGCCTGTGCTCAGATCTTAGGTGACTTTACTGGCCATTCACTTCTTTGCAAATATCGCTTAGAGTATTTCTGGTCTGTAATATGTGTCTGTGTCCTGGCTTAGTCTTGTACCTGTGAAGTCTCACACAGCAGAGTTTTGTGCTCCTTATTCATCTGTATCTGTTGCAAAGCCAAGGCTCCTGGGCCTCTATCCCATGATCTGCAATGCTTCAATAGGAACCATTCTGGTTGTTGGTTTATAGCGTAGCACCAAGGAACTAATCTCTTCGATGCAGAGAAGTGGGTTTGTTATCTGCCATCTTTTCTTGAACACTTAGAGCTCCGGAAGTGTCTCTGTTCTGTTTGTTCTGTAGTGGAGCTAACAAGCCAGCGCACTGTATGAGAGCCTTCTGCATTGGCAGAGGTATTTACACAGCGGCTGGAGGAGGCGTGGGCTCCAGGATGTTGAGTGATGGGGTAACAGGAGTTTCTAAATCTCGCAAGGCTGTGAGGATACATTTGAGGACAGCTGGAGGGACTCAGTGCAAGCTGCTTATCTCTGTCCCTAGTATGTTGTGGTTGTGATGCCATGCAAAATTTTGCCTGGCCAGCAATACCTCCAGAGACTCACGGAGGTGGGTGAGGAGCTCGTCTCTTTGCTTCCATGTAGCGTGGAGCTAAGCACCTGTCAGACTGGTAAACCTGATCTGCTRCAGCTCAAAAGCCAAATTTGGTACAACACAGCGTACAGCAGGGGAAGGGAGCAGGGATGGGAGGGCTAAATGCTGGCAGGCGTTTGTGGAGGGACTTTATATGGGGTGCTTTGTCCAAAGGTGATAAACATTGTGAATGCTAAACAGTGGCTGTGTTTTAGGGACTTAGCACTGACAACTGCACCACTACCTACCTAAACTACACCAGTTCCTCTTAGCATACTAATTAGAGGAACYATTTCTGTTTTAGATGTCTGAGAGTAGAAAAGAAGGCAGATTGCTGGTATCTCATTAAAAAAATTATTTTTTATCAGTAATGAGCAGTGAAATGATTCAGAGTGTCTCAGAGTGCAGCATCTAGACTTTTTATTTCTGCATGAAGCCTCTCGAGCTTCTTTGCTACTAAAAGTTGGAACGTGTCACTTGAAGAGCAAAAGAGTTTAAGTCAGTGCTAGGAAACTGCTGAATATGGATAAGAGGAATGATAACAATCTACCTTCTCAGCATGGCTGCGACCCTGGATACAATCAGAAAGCAGAACAAACTGCTCAAATGGGGAGAAAACGGACAGATCTTGCAAACCAGGTTTGCCAGACAAGCTACCTAACAACAGAGCTGTGGCTTTCCTACCAAAGCAAGAGCATTGCAAGAGCAAATAAAATCAGCCCAGAAACTTCAGCTTTCAACTTAGTATGTACACAGGAACTTACTATCTATATCTACCCATAATTTTGCCACCTATGGCATTTATAAATTATCATTCACCTGGTGCCACTCAGTTACCAAAAATGAGTATTCTCAAGGGTATATACACTTAAGCCTGAAATCTACAGGCGTATCTACAGATGCTGCAGCCATAACAGGGAGAAGGGAAAGTGTATCTAACTGTTTTTTATTTCTTCTCCCTTAGCTAGAAYCCAGGTTTGACAACATATACCAAGGAAGGACAGGGGGAGTTGTGGTTTTCATTCACCCATTTGCGTGCAGCATTTCACTCCACAGAACAGTTCAGCTGACAGCGTCACTTTTGCACTGCTCTTTCTGGCACAGCAGCAGTGAAGACGGTGGTTGATATGCAGCAGATTTGCAGCTTTTATTCCTGTTTTTGCACTAGCCCTTCTCCAAGCCTATTCCCAAACTTGTCCTGCGGAGGAGCCATCAAAGGCCTTGTTGGTCAATTACTGGATTTTCAGCTGCCAGGTCTCCCTTAAAACTCCATATGCATCAGCCTGTTCTTTGCAGGATCCCTATGATACTTCTATCTTTTTGTTTTATTTTGTTTTAGAAGTTGAAGGCGCCCACACTCTGAATACAGAGAGGGAAGGAGATGAGCTCTGTGTCATTTTTTTTCTCATGCTCCCCCAGAAAAGCTGTAGCCTTGTTATGCTCTCAAAAGAGGCTAGCTAAGATGCTTGCATGCTCTTCTAGTTTGCAGTGTGCTGTGTGGGACCCAGATGCTTTGCAGATTAAACAAGATTAGGAACAGAACATGTGCAACTTTATAGTACAGAGGAGGTAAGATGAAAATAACCCACTGAAAGGGAAAAAATACGCAGAGTGTTGGGGGATGGGCAGTAAAGTGTCAGGCAGAAATGAACTCATGGTGTCTTATGTTTCCACCCTGTAAAACAGCCCGGCAGGGACATGGAACATGGCTTATCACACATTCATGCCTTGTCTCCAGAGGACTGCACCAGCTTGAAGAAGGTGTGTGCCTCCACACAAGCTGGGCTTGAAAGAAGGTAGAAGCAGGTCACAGCACTCACAGTGCTTCAGCCTGAGTGCACTTTGAGAGAGGTTTTCACTTGCTTTAACACTGCACCCAGGCTGTAGAATGAACAGGGATTGAGYTTTGAGCTAATGTGACACATGCTTAGCAGAGTAAAGAGCTCTCCATTGGTTCTTCTTCCTTGGTTCTTCAATGCTTCTTCATAATCTCTCATAGTGACAGTGAGTCAGGCATTTTTAAAAGACTGTACTTTGCAGCCCTGTGCTGTTTGCAGGCTGGTACTGTTAATTTACAAAGTGACTCTGCAACAAAATGATGCAATTGTTACACTAATCTCAAAGCTTGTGAACTTTCAGTAAGAGATATGAAATAGTAGCTTGTACCTTGCCGAAAATGAAGGCATAAGAGGTGAATCTGTGGAAGAGCAGCAACGATCTTGGCTCAGTTCAGAGTACAAGCAGCAGGCAAACCACATAATTTTGTGACTGCTTTCTTTCAAAAGAGATGAAAGATGGAGTAGAGAGCAAAGATGAATTTCATAGTTGCACCCCCAGGGATGGACAATTCTGGCTTCCATAAAGCTAACCATAATTTCACAGAAATGCTTGGAGAATCCTGTTTGGCAGTCATGTGCACTATGAGGGAATAAATGCTCAAATTCTGTATCCAAAATAGCAAGACTCATTTTCTGCACCATGAGATGTATCCTGTTTACGAGAGGAAAAAAAGAACAAATCTCTACAATATAAACAGGCTATTTTATTCTTAAGGAGTGCTTGCAGTCAAAATATATTACTTGATATACCAGGCTAGGAGAAGAAAGGCGATGACTCAACTAGCACACTTGTGCAAATCATATTCCTGCTGTGAGAAGGAAATACATCTTTCGTACGTGCAGAGACAACAGTGCTTCCCTGTGTTCTCAGGCTCAGGTTGCTGTGCTTCAGCTCTGTGAGGAGGTTAACGTATGGATAAGATTATGTGATTGGGTTTGAATTAGGCCCTTTGCTACCTGCTGAATTTATAGCTCCTACTGAATCTAATGGAGTTCTTCACAGAAGGAGCCTCTGGCCAGGCAGTCCAGTTATACACTAATGGAATAGAAAAGGTTCGCTTGATCTGAGAAGCAAAGCATGACTTTTGGTAATGTTCTGCCTGAAAAATAAATTATGATGCATTTTAAACTGCTGTCTCAGATACAGATATAAACTCTGACTTGCATCGCCTCCTCCATGTAAAACTCAATATAAATGATATTTCACTTTCTAATGTCACCTTAAAAATCTGATAGGAGATGTATTGAAAAGGCCAGAATCTCAGTAACCTCAGCTACACCTCTCTGAAAAAGAAAAGCAGAAAGTTGCAGAAATCTGCTGCAAGTATGTAATCACTTTGATAAAAATTAATTTTGTCCTTGGTTTGGTTTGCATTTGCAAATATAATCAATCACCACTTGGGGAAAAATTGTAAGAATTGCCATTCCAGAATAAAAAGCACGAGTTTCATGGGTCATTCTTTAAAARATTTCAATAAAAGTTTGTGGACCAACAGGGACAGGCTATCACTTTGAAACRGGGCAAAAAAAATCAAAAATACACTATCGTAAGTAAATCCAAGCTGTAACRTATATTGGAAGTGTCAGGAACAGAAAAATAGGGTTGAAGTCACAGTTCACATAACAGGATAAAGAAAAGCACTACACCAAAAATGGGAGGCTAAACACTCAGGAAGCACCCTAAACCTCTACTTTTTACCTCTAATGTCTGCATGCAAGGTCAGTCAATAAAGTTCTGGTGTTACAAGCTGTATTAAGATGGTTGGTCTGCTTCTCAGGAAGCTATCAGTAGATCAGTCCAAAAGACTTGGCAACTCAGAGGTGGGGACAGAGCTTCCTTTATAGCTACATTGGCTTTTGAGACATCTTCTTGACTTACCTTCTGAAAAAATATCTTAGAAGAAGCTTTTAAAAACTATTCAACTCAGTCACGGAAAGCAGGTGCAATTGTTCAATTATTTTAAACAGATGTGTCCCCTCGTAGGTACCTCCCCTYGCTTTCAGGTGTTATGAAGGTGCACTTCGTGTTGCACACTGTGTTGGAGCCCAGTTTAACGTGGCAAACATTTCTGTGCTCCCTTACTTGCCTTTGTTCTTTACAGCTCTCAAAATACCTTACATTCATTCAAACACACAGGCATTACAGTTAGGTATCAGTGACCTATTAACCATTTTTCCTAACGAGGCACATCCATCCTCGCCTGGAGAAATGGGGTTTCTTTTTTTGGAGATGAAGAAACCTTCAATTTAGATCCATTTTTATTTCTTATTCTCCCTTCTAGTGAAGCAGAAACAAAAACAAACAAAGCAGAAACAATGCAACATATAGTTATTGATATAATAGGCATGGAAATGACTCTTCTGTGTTATGTATGGAAGACAAAAATAACAAAAGATTTGTTAATAGTAGTTTTCTTTGTTATCTCACCTGGAACTTCTTGTTCCATTACARTTGAAATCATGAAGATGAATCTGCTTCTTAAATAAATATGGAATTAGTAGTTTTAAATAAAGACGGGGAAAATGTTATCCTTAGGTTGAATGCAAGGGACTATAGGAGCAAGAGAGTAAGCACTAGTGGTGGGTCACACAGAAAATCCATATCAAAGCTGTGTAKGCATCAATGTTCCCAACTCCCAGGCCCATTCTTTAATCATGAGATCATGCTTCAGCAACAGCAATCTGTACCGTATGGCTTCCTCCCACCAAACTGTATACATTTGTGTTTAAAACTCTATAGTACATGTGCCAGTTCATTTAAGTGTTTTTCCCCCCCACCATAAGGATCTAATTTGTATTAGCAGGATAAATGGAAAATTCCAATACTCAAGGATGCTAATTGAGATGCACTATATATTGCATATATTTTCCTTCCACAGCTCTGTAAGTCCTTTTAATGTGTATCTTAAGATGTTCAAATTCAGAACGTAATGTGGAGAGTTTATTGGTTTCCAGGTAGTGGTCTGAGGCTCAAACCACTGCAGGTGTGTGGCTAAAAGGTGTTAATTAGGTGATGGGCGCACAAAAATCAGCAACACAACTCAGCAGTAAAATCAAATTAAAACAAGACTCCAGCTGATCACAGTGGACTTGGATCAAACCATGCAGGGAGTTAGAAGCTAACAGACATTGAAACAAAACCTGAAAATCCCTCTGGGCCGTTGATTTTCCAGTTCATAGAAATACCACATAACTTTTCTTTTCCAAATATAGTTGTGTTTGGTCAAACTGCATCTTTTGTTTAAAAAATGGTCAAAACTATTAATATTAATTATATCTAAACTGTTATTTGCCTAAAAGAGAATAACTTTTTTTCAGGACAAAATACTGATCTACCTGAACAATATTTAATTTTCAAAAGAATTCCCTGGCGTTATCTGTGAAGCTAGAGAAACCCTATCAAGAATAGCTTGTGAGTCAATGAAACAGATAGTAATACTGCATATGAAGGCCTGGACATGACTGATACACACACTCAAATTACTACAAAAACAATGAATTTTCTTATTTATTCCTGTTTTCTTTTTTGAGGGTTTGTTTGAGGTTTTAAGGGTTTGGTTTGCCTAAGCTCCAAGGAAAAACTTTTCTTCCATTTACCCATATGGGCTGGCTCCTGGCTGTTCACAATTAAGGTGATTTACCAGTGAAGGGTAGTAAAAACAGAAAGTTGGAGGCCTAGTGCTGCTGACTCGTCTAATTTTCATGAAGAATTTTCACAAAAAGGTGAAATAAATCCTACAGGAAAAGGTTTAGTGGAAAGGTGGAATGGCTGATTTCTATTTCTCTCTAAGGCTGAGACATAAAGACATCTGTTAAACCATCAAACRCAGTGTAATGGATTAACTTTTTTTTTGTAATAAATAATCTGTATGGTTTATGCTTTCAGAATATGAAATTGAGAGATCATTTTTCCTGAGAATGAAGTGTGTTCTAGCCAAGAGGAATGCAGGACTGACGTGCAGTGGCTACAAGGTAATGTACATAAACCTTTTTTTTTTTTTCCCTTAATATTAAACAGTAATACTGCTATTTCTATGCTTTTTTTAYGTTAGTGTAGCTGGAAGCAAAGTCTGACAGAAAGAATCAGAACAGAGGCAAAAGTGCCACTGCTGGCTGGACATTCCCTCAGTAATGCAACTGTCCTGCATGGTGAATTGGAGTCCAGCAGCAGACTGGAATGTGCATTGTGGCACATTCCACATCCTGATTCCCTCATGTCCCAGACTGGAGATTTGGCTGCAGAACACCCCAAAAGAAAACAGTGGAAGAAGCATGCGTAGCAGGCTCTTGCTCCGATAGGGAAGTGTAGGTAGGTGAGGCAGGAACCCAGATGAAGGAACYTGGAAGTCTTCCCATATGCTTGGTGGGGAAGCCTTCCTCAGCCTTGGTGTGTCTGTGCTCTGGCTTGGCAGCACTTGCACATGTCACCTCATTGGCCTGAGTAGAATTACCTCAGCATGAATGAGACCAGAGTGTAGTGCAGAATAACCAACCTGGTTCAGCTCAGGTTTGAATCCTACTAAATTATCAAGTTTGTTTAGAAATCTCACACAGAATCACAGACTGGCTGAGGTTGGAAGGGACCTCTAGCGATCATCTAGTTAAACTCCTCTGCTCCAGCAGGGACCCCTAGAGCACGGGGCACAGGGTGGCATCCAGGTGGGTTTGGAAAGATCTCCAGGGAAGGAGACTCCACAGCCTCTCTGGGCAGCCTGTTCCGGGGATCTGCCACCCTCACAATAACAATCTCATTGCTGGTATTATTTTTTTGTTTATTACATGAGAACAGAAACTACAGCAAATGCCAAAAGTCTGCAGTATCGTGATTCAGACAGTTCTTATTTTCAGCTTTTTGGTGTGCATTTGCTGGTCTTGGCATTGCCCACACAATGCAATTCTATGCCTTACATATTGTTGACAGTATTTCATAGAGAGCCTTGTGAGGATTCCAAACAAAAGGAAAAGTTTGTAAGAGAAGCAGAGCTCTCTTACGGAATGAGTTCAAGGTCCAGGCATATATCCACCTATTTATAATGGAATGCTTATTCCTTATTGCAAGGAGCCTAGGTTACTCAGCGGCCTCCAAGCAAAAATATTGTTCTCCCAAAGTGGAACTTGAAACCAGTTAAGAAAGTAGAGCTTGTAGTCATATTTTTGTTTGTTTGTTTGTTTGTTTCTGAGTGTTTCTTTTCTTGATTTTGTCTGCTAGCCATGGCAATCACATTCTTTCTTTTTTTTGTTCACTGTTGCAAGTGAACAAAAATGTATTTATTTAGATATTTAYTGGCTTAAATGGCTTTTTGATTGTGCTTAGAACCAGTACTTACTGCTTTTGAGAATATCACCTAAATAGCTGAAGTGCAGAGAAAATACACAAATAATATGGGAATTAATAGTTTGGGAATAATAATGGGAATTAATACTGTGAGATCTTATAGAAGTTTTAATTTTTACTTTTCTGCTGCTGAATGTATTAATAGCTTGCTGATTGGACAGGAGGGAATAAGGTTGCACAGGAGGAGCCTATTTCTAGGCAGTAGACTGCTCAGGAGTACCAAGTAAAATGGAAATCAATTCCCTTTCACTGGACACAAGCAAAAGTCAAAATTAACAAATATAGATACTAAGCTGAAGGATACACAGTATGTATTTCTGGTTTTCCACAAAGCCAAGTCTCCTGCCTACTATTTGGCACAGAGAATTGGCAAGATAGCAAATGATTTCTAAACACCAGTCCTACAGCTATTAAAACTTACATTCCTGAAGACCCTTCATATTGCAATTTCTGCCCCCTCTTTAGCTTACATTGTGAATTSTTATAGGCTAAACTGTAATGCTGAAGTCATCACTCCTGTCACTAGAAATTGTATACAGGGATTCAGAAATATGGTCTCAAGATATTGTCCTTGTTAATGTACCAACAAAATGTAACCTGAGCTTGATTGAAGAATTTAAAACTCATCTGCAGTGTGTTTAAATACATGGTATTTAAGCTTTATAAATAGGTTGCCTACATCATAACCAATGGGTTTTASTGTCTGTTTTTCATCAGAACAATATGTATTTTTTAAAAAAACATATGCTCAGGTATGCCTATACACATCTGTGTGCATATGTGAGACTGAGCCATTTTTAAAAGCAATTTCCAGATTTTTCTTTTTGTTAAAAGAACGTGAATTCTGACTGCCTGTACAAGAAATCTATACCAAAGAGAGCTGAAGTCATTAACTAGGATGCAAGCTACATAGTGGCAAACAGTACGGTGTTTCAATTCTGGATTAATCAAGTATTGCTAGCGGTAAACGCAAAACCTGAATATAGTGTGTTTTTCAGGCCCATTTATAAATTAACCAGATTTCTAAAGCCTTAATAGACTATGCAGCAGCTGAAAACATTAGGATTTATTGGCTTATAACCTCATTAAAACTGAAGTAGGGTGGGTGGGTGGTTGGGAGGTCAGCCGCCTATCAGTGAATGTATTTTCTTCTCACGCCAGGTGATCCATTGCAGTGGCTATTTGAAGATACGTCAATACATGCTAGATATGTCCTTGTATGATTCCTGTTACCAAATCGTTGGGCTGGTGGCTGTAGGCCAATCCTTACCTCCCAGTGCAATCACTGAGATCAAGCTTCACAGCAACATGTTTATGTTCAGAGCAAGTTTGGACTTAAAGTTAATATTCCTAGATTCCAGGTAAGCATCTATTTCATTTCTAGCATAAAATGTTTGAAAGGCAAGTTTTATGATAAATTACACTGGTTTCCAAATGAATCAAAATAGCCACAAAAAGATGAAGCAATATAAAATTCACCTGGAGCACAAAGATCATGGGAGTCTTTGAAGTGCTTCTGGAAGCTGGTTAGGCTGTACTTTGTCTTGAATACCAACATGTAAGAATCAATAGCAATCAACAGTCTSAGAGTCAGCTGAATTCTCCTAGCTGTGGGCAACACACAGACAAACAGGCTTTTGCTTTAAAGGACATACAATCTTAATAGACAAAACTACTGAAAAGGGATAAGGACGTATCCTCATCCATAWTTCATAAACAGTAAACTGAGACACTGAGATCAAATGACTTGCCAGGGTCATCCAGGAAGCTTTTGACAGGCAGAGTGGTAAGAAAATTTAGTCTCTCGTACTTCAGTGTTAATGCCTTAAAAATAAAACCAACTTACTAATGAGGTTGTTAGGATGAAAATAAATTCACTTGGACCATTAGATGAAAACAGAGTAAACCATTTTTTTTTTTTAAAAAAAAAAGGAAAAAAAAAAAGAGTTTGGAAAACTGGCTAGTGCTTATGAGAGAAAACCTCATCTCCATTCTCAGCCAACATAGCTTGTGTATCATCTAAGAAGACAAGCACACAAAACTGCCACACAAGGAGATGTGAAATGACTCATTCATCCTTTTTTGAACCCTGGTATCTTTTACCATACAGTGATGCTTTGTACAGTCTAGTGTAAAATACCTTGAGGGAAGAAGTCCAATTCCCCAACAATATTTGACTCTTGACAAAATGATCATTCTTTAAAAATCCCTGCACATGAAGCATTACATGACATAGTTTTTCATTTCTTTGACATCCTGGATTTGCAAGAAGTAGAAATGATATTTATGTCTAACAGTCAAAAATAATCTGTATCCACAACAGTGGGGTCGTTTTGCATGCTAGGTCAGCCATGCAAGAGCATTTTCTCTCTATCTAGCTAAGGCCAATGAGATAGWGGGCCATCGGCTGCTAGAATACAAAGAGCTAGCTGTTTCTGGAAACCGCTTTTTTGGCATGCTTTACTTAATGTAACAGCTACAAAGAAGCACAAGGGGTTCAGCAACATGTCTTTGCATGTGGAGAAACGGAAATGATGTGCCGAAGAGGAACTGCCTGGAGACTGAAGTGTCTTCAAAGGAGACAGTTTAAGCAGAGGTGTTGACAGGAGTGCAGATACAAGCAGAACTGCTGTATAGCTGTGTTTACCAAAGAGCAGATGTATGTCATTTCTGTCCACACACGGTACAGTCTGGGCTATTAAGTGTTACCAGAGCCCTTTACTCCTCCAACTGAGCAAACCAAATTATAGTTGCTCCCAGTGAGGATGTATTAGCAATAAGACAGAAGTGGTTCTGTCTTGCTTCCAGTACCTGTACATCAGGAGTATTGCTAGATCTTTAGAGGTAACCATGACAAGCAACCAGGCCAGTGTTCCACTATAAGAAAGAGCAGGAGAATAAGACAATATAAAACATGTAGGAGCTGATTTATCAAGGTCTCTGAAATAGAGAGACAGTCACTTTCACCTGATCTGCAGTGTCTGATTTTGGTGGTGCAGTTCATGCATCCAAATGCTTTAAAGAAGTCTAGAACGCAGCGCTGCTGCTGAGGGCAAGCTCTGCTTTCTTCTCTATGTGCCTACGCACCCAGCCTTCTTCCGCAGCCTACTGGGGGGTTGTTTTTGTGTTGAGAAGGTTGAGCAGCTAGAGTTAGTTCCAGATTGAGACTTCTCAAAAGTTTGCGTGCTCTTACACTCTTAATGACACTTTTGGTCCATGGAGGACCAACTTCAAAGTGAGGTTGCACCTCCACAGAAATTCACATCCAGCTTGGGCTTGGCTTTTTAGATTAGCTGTGTCTCTATTCCTCCATTTAAGTAAGCAAGATGAAACTGCCACCTTGCTTTGATTGCCCTGAAGTCAGAAGGGGCATGAAGCCAGAATAGGACCTTATCCCAGTATTTCAGCATGCTGCTTAGCTTAAGTCGGAATTTGAGCCCCTGGAATTGTAAGTCAAGAGGGACAGGGCAGAGTGTGGAGGAGAAACACAAACATGTGCTCAAATAGCCCCCCACAGAAAGAGAGCACATGTGCGCGCTCTGCGTTGGCAGTCCCCGAGGCAAAAGCATGCAAGGCTTTCCCAGATGCAGGAATAGCTGGGGAGGTGTGGATATATTTGTGCTGTATTTTTAATAAATCAGACCACAATGGTATTTTTTGTCAGTTTTTTTGCTTGTTTGTTTCTGGTTTCCTTTAGAAGAAGCTCCCTGCATCCTGCTCTCCCAAGGAGAGTGTAACTACAGTCCCCAGTCCCTGTGGCGTTCACATGATTTCTTAAGAGTTAGAGAGAGAGTAAATAAAATGCAGAGTAAAGAACAAAAAAAGAGGCAGAGCTTATGCAATCCCCAACGACACATGCTACTTGAGACTCCATTCCCCATTTCTGTTGATATTATTGTGTTATTCTTTSATACAGAGCGTACCCCCCGTAGCGTTTTAGCTTGGACTTGGAAGCACCATGACCATCCCTGCTCACTACATGGCACAAAGATATCGTAGGAGTAGGAACTTGATTCCTTTTGGATGAATCTAGACAGGAAGACAACCTTCAGGAGCAGGTCTCGGGCACTCCAATGACTACTGAGCTTTCAGTCCAGAGATCTGGACTAGAATTAGTCCCAAGTAAAAAATACGCACATGTCAGATCCTCAGCACTGACCGTTTTACTTTGCAGATCTCCTGCTAATGGACAATGTTGCTTGTTAATGTAGACAAAGGCCATGAATGCCTTTGTATGGTGCCTCTGTTCTGCATTTTTAGATGAAGAAAGCCCAGGACACCATTAACAGCCCCCAGCAACACTAGGTAAACAAACCAGATTATGACTGATTTGTACAATGTACTTTARGATTTTAGATTTTGTTCTCAAGCAACTGTGCAGGATAAACAAAAGGCCATTTTGAATCATGAAGTCTGACTTGTCAGGTGACTTTTAGGTCTGACCAGGTACAGGTGTTACTTGGGTGGCCTGGTCTGTTAACCTATGAAGAGATGCTGCTGTTTCAGATTTGTTCCCTTATGCAATTCTGCATCATGTGAAGAAATTTTTTTTCTGAATGTCTATTCTTTTTTTTTTTTTTTTAGCTTGTGACTTTTAGAGCTCCTTGTCCTTTCACATTCTTAGCTAGAGTGCTACTCAGAATTCATTTCTAGACCATGAAAACAGCCTGTATGGACTGGCATACGTGCCACATCTGTATGTTTACAAACACAAATGAAAATCTGACAGCAGTGCACAACAGTAATTTTGTTGTTTCATGAGTGACTCTTCAAATGAATCCTTGCGCAAAGGATCAAATGTGACACTGGCAAAAGCCCCCAGCTGAAACTAGTAAAAGGAGTATCTTTCCTGCCTGTGTGTGAGACAGGCCAAGGAAGAGCTGCAGCTTGCTTGGGCTGGATTGACAGGTTTTAGTTTCCAGGGAAGATGAGGATTCTGTTTCCAAAACATTTTGTCCTGCAGTGTTTAGGTACTTGATTAATTGCCATAATCAGACATTACATTAATGAAACCAAATGTCTGTGAAGATTTTGCTTATTATACAGCCCTTCTTTTCTAGGGTGACTGAATTAACTGGATATGAGCCTCAAGATCTGATAGAAAAAACCCTCTATCACCATGTTCATGGCTGTGATGTGTTCCATTTACGATATGCTCATCATCTGTGTAAGTAAAGGGATTGTTAGAATTAAATGTATTAAGTAGAGTAAGAATCTTTTCAGATAACAGCTTTCCAAATCTCGACTAGAGGTAGACTTTAAAAAGTACTTGGCTATCACTTAAGGAAACCAGGACTTTTGCAAATAAGTTAGATCCTCAATAGGCTGTCCTTCTGAAAAAATATATCTGGCTGCTTTTATCGCTCTGCTTAAAGGACGCGGTCTCTTTTGAAAATCTAGATCTGATTCCTGGTGTTAAGCTCTTTAAGAGGAAAAAAAAGGATCTCTATTGGTTAAAATAAAATTGTGCAACAGCTCCCCATTCCTCTGAAATATATTGGTGATCTTCAGCCCACATTTGAAGTGAATGCAAACCTCTGAAATCTTGAGATGAATGTTCCTTAATAGCATGTGGATGAGGTTTGAAAAACAGAGGGAAAAGTACATTTAATACTTCCCCATCTGCCAAGAGAGACACTAATCATATCTTCAAGCATCTGGATTTAGGAAGTAGTTCATTCAGTAGCACGTTAATTTTAGAAGCAAACTGAGGGAATAGTTGAACTCTGGATTTGGCTCAGTCTGCCACAGACCATACGATACAAAGATGAAATTCCAAAACCAATGTTAGCGGATTTTTTTTGAGATTGCTGAAAGTAATCAGAAGAAAATCCCTCCTTTAGGCTTCCCTGAAGGAGAGGATAGTCAGTTGTGTGATATTTTTGTGGATCTGGTATATAAAGGAGGACATAACTAAATATTATGGCAGAGGTCAAGGTTGAAATTCCAAGCACAATATACTGGTGATGGTAGCGGGTGCTATACCCRGGAAAGTAGAATCTGATCTTTACAGCAAGTTCATATTGACTGAATATAACTGAAAACTGACTTACTTTCATATAACTGAAAAGAGCATGAATGCTCTGGGACATAAAAAATTAAAAACAAGAACCACCAGGATACATTGCAGTACCCCTCTGGGAGCAACAACCTTTTTCGTAGGGTTAGCTTCTGCATCTGGGTGCAACTATGGACCTGTTCAAAACATCACACATTATTTTCACAGGGCTATTTGAAATACCTGCATCAACTMGCAGGGATATAGATGATTCCAATATAGCCCCAGTCATGTTTGGAAAACAGTTTATCATTTTCACATTAATGGATAGCTCTGTGAAGGTGGTAGATGGTTTGTACTTTGGCCCCAAGTTTTATCGACTCAATTTTTAGTAAAGATGACTCAAGTTTTAATAAAGATGCTTGCTAAATTACTCAAAAAACAAAACAAAAAATGCACTCACAAAAAGCTCCTCCTCAACCAAGCAGAATAACTAAAAAAAGTTCTCTAGGTGCTCTACCTCAATTACATAGATAAAGTATTGTAAAGTTTAAAAACRGAATAAAAATATGAGAAGATGAATCCAAATTTATGAAAGTTTCAAAGCAACTAAATGCCAACAAGAGAAAAAAGTAACGGCAACAGTGGGAACAGTGCAGAATCATGGTCAGAATACCAAGCGATAGTAATTATTGAAACAGATGTAAAGTGCACAAGCTCCTGCGCCTCTGGGGAGCCACTGTTATGACTCCCTCACCATCCATCAGCAAATGTCTGCGGAACCCTCACAGCAACGGGCTCGCAGGTTTGACACTGCCTTCCATAAAGCAAGTCTGGTGATTAAGTGTCATCTCATGATGAAATCTGGAGAGAAACATCTTACACCTAATAAGAGTATCAAGAAAAGAAAAATCTAAACTAGGATAATCAATTGCTTTTTGAAAGAGGAAGAAATAACCCAAAGTGAAGACCTAAAGTGACAGACCTTTAATTTAGGCAGTATAGAGAGCAAAACAAAGGAAACAGTGAGGGGAGCAAGCTAGAGGGAGTCTAACAAGAACGTCAAACTAAGAGGAAAATGTAAATGTGAATATTTGCCTAAGGTGTGCTGGCAGCAAACAGAGCTTCCTGTTTTAAACACTTGATTAGTTTCCAGCACTATGAAAAAGCCTCTGAAGTTTGAACCAGTGTTATTTATTTCTATAGCACCATCAATACACACAGTGTCTGCTCTGCAACTGGGGAAATGTGGCCACACCAACAACGCGTCCCTGCCTGCAGGTCTCGCGTTCTGAAAGGCAGGATGAGAAGCTGTCCCAGTACCGACAAAATATCTTTCTGGTCTTTTCTCCATGCTTTCATTCGTACCATCTTCTCGATGGGAGGAGTAGACGGCGCAGCCCCTTGCTCTTCCCTTTTGCATGGCGTTTGCATGGCTCACACCTCTGTGCCTCAGCAAGACGAGGCTCAGCCCCAGGGGCCCTGCAGGCTGCCTGCAGCCTCTTAGCAGAACCCTCTGGGCCAGGCCCACGGTGCCGGTGCCTCCGTCAGTCCCTCTGCTCTCTCGGGAGGGACACGCAGCTGCAAGGGAGCCACGGCCTCAGGCACCCAGTCCTCCCAGGCGGTCGCAGTGGAGGCCACTGCAAAGCCCGAGCCTGCGCAGACCGTCTTGCCAGTGGATTTAGCTCGCCCCCAATGCTGAGGTTTYCCCGTCAGCAACCAACAGGGTAATTTAACACAGGGCCAAGAGGAAATTGAACTCATTTACTGTATCGGAAGCACAGCTACTGTCCTGCAGCCAAGGCCAGACGTTCCCCAGATTGCTAAAAATGCAGGAGACATGGAGTCCTCCCCAGGTCCCAGGAGAAATACTGGTTTATCCATATAATTAGGAAGGGAAGTGGAGCACTGCAGCCCTCAGTGATTTTCACATCTTTTAAAATATTGCCTTAACTGAAAAGCTAAAAGAGGGATTTGGGAGGGAGAGAAATAAAAAAAAMCCATCAAAACTAGTCTCAAAAGATACAAAGAACTTTGTTATACCTAGTRATCCATTACAGCATTAATTTTTATTTTGACTGAGTAGTAAAACATTTTGAATTCAAGGAAAGCCTGATCATTCAACTAGCACAAAGACTTAGTTTTGATGAGCCTACACCACATCATATATATTTATAAACAAGTCTTTTGGATGATCCAGACCAATAGGAATGCATAATTTGCTAAAATTGGACTGTTGATTATGCATTGATCACAGTGAAAGGAGAACTGATGCTTCCAGAATCAAAAAAAAAAAAAAAAATCTTGTGACTTGTGTAGATGCATAAAAGAAAAGCAGCCCACAGAAGTGATGCATATGGTGACCCAGAGGTGACTTAAACTTAAAGGATCTTTAACCAAGAACAGGCTGCTTGCTCTATTTCTGCCAGTCTTCTACCTGGTTGTTCACATCATCAGCTTTATTGTGGTCTCAGATTATTACTGGAATCAGTAATCATCTACACTCCAAACAGCAACTGAATTAAAAAATAACCCTCCCCCCAATTATAAATAATAACAGTGTCATTAATTAGGGGGGAAAAAAAAGTAAAGAAGACAAAAAGATTATGCACTTTTGTTCCAAACGTAATATTAATACCATCCTTCTCAGAAAAATTTCCTATAAATACTTATTATAGGACCATTTTAAATAATTGTTTGCACTGCTAGAGTTGTCTGAAAGAGACGACTGTTGTTTGAAGACTGGTTTGTTATGTATCTGCTTCTGCACCACGCATATACAGTAAGAGAACAAAATGACTTGGGCTTTGCTAGTAAGTTCTGTTCAGTACAACTTTCTGTTTTTAAGCAGTAATTCTGTTTCTTTATCATGTCTTCTGCAAAGCTACAAGGAATTGCTGCTATTGATCCAGTTATTTTGCGATAATCTGAATATCAAAATTGGTATTTTATGTCTTAATTTATATTAAATAGCTGATTGTATAGAAGAGTAAGAAGGTGGAGATTTCTAGAGAAATGCTCCAGGGTCACACAAGAGCAAACCGATCTYCAAGATCTAGCAGGTATATTCTCTTGTTGTGAATCATTACATAAATGCCTAGCACCGAACCAGATATAGGACGAGCTTAAATATTTAGAGGTGCTGCACAGCTCGTACTGTAGCACAGTCAAGAGCCAAAACAACTTTGTCCACAAAGAATCCAAACTGGTGTTCAGAGGATTTACATTTCTGGCGAGATCTAGCTGATAACTGATTCACCTCTCTGGCCTTGTCTTTGTATGTTTAAGAATCAATATTTAAAATTTGTCCTTTTAAATCATCCTTAGAAACATAGAGCTTACAGARGTAAAAGCAGCATAGCCTGAAATGCAATGTGTACAAAATACACCATAATCTTTCAAACCAGCAGCGTCAAAATGCTTGCAAATACAAGGGAAAAGAATTGTTCGCTTCTATCTGCCTCAAAATTCTTTTGCTGCCTTCTACCTTTCTTTTTCAGTTCAGTGTTTTCACAGAATGGGACATAGGATTTATAAGCAGTGAGGTGACACTGTGAGACCACGTACAGGAGCAGGACAAACACCTTCGCAGCACTGCTCCTTGAAGTTTGTTGGGAAAGGGGGATTTAAGGGAGTGGGAGGAGAGAAGAAAACGCCCCCTTGCACAGCCCCCCAAGGAACCGATCACACGTTCAAGCGATGTGAAATGTATCTACATTGTATTTACAGTGTTGGTGAAAGGCCAAGTCACAACCAAGTACTATCGACTGCTGTCCAAGCATGGAGGCTGGGTGTGGGTACAGAGCTATGCCACCATTGTGCATAACAGCCGTTCTTCACGGCCTCACTGCATAGTGAGTGTCAATTATGTCCTTACGTAAGTCAAAATACTTTGTACCATTACATGTTATCAGTACTTAATTCATTACTAATGAGATCACTTAGGCTTGCTATGTTCGTGTGTTTAGTATCACTCTGTGTTTGCAAGTGACAGCCATTTTCTTTCCCCACATCCTTCCCCTTCTAGTTGCAGAAAGCAGCTGCAAACAGCATGCAGGGAGAAAGGGCTGGTGTTTCTCACGGCTGTTGGGCACACTGTAGAGCTGGTGCCCGAGCACRTCGCGCTGCCGGTGGTGCCTCGCGTGGGACCCGAGCATGCCGCGTCTGCAGCCGCATCTTGCCGAGACACGGGCGGAGTGGCTGTCACCCGGCAGGGCCTCCGCGTCTGCCTGCACAGGGAGGTGGTAGAAGGTGCTGCCCCTGTCAAAGRCACATGAATTACCAAGGAGCTGCTTCCATGGATCCTCAGGGCTAAATTACAGTCTCTCATGGCAAGTGGCTCCCACTGAGCTTGTGCATGCACAGTGGCTTGGATCTGCAGTTTACACACTGCGGTTCGAATCATGAAATTCCTGCCTTGCTGTAAACCCAAGAGACTTAGAAATCCATGTGAAAGTGCAAGGGCTGAAGGAAGGGAGAGAGAAGCATGTACGGGCAGTATTTACACTGTGCCTAACTGTGTAGCCTGGCTTTGTCAAAGCCTGTGACAGTGCATAGATAAGCAGGCAAAGCAATGGTGAAACACACYATGACAGTAAAGACAATTTGTAAGGAAGGGACTGTGGGCACCTCAGATGTTAGTCAGCAGTTGAGAGAAGCAGGGAACCACTCACCCTTTTCTTCTGAATGGTCCATTTCTTACCTGGCTCCAACATGAGACATGTTAGAAGTTYGCATGATGGCTGTGGCAGGGTCATGTGTGTTTGCATGCTGTAGTGCTGCATCTACTGCTGAAGAGTTAAACTGTATGAGATGAGCCACACYAAGAGTGTTTCCCCAAGCTACCGAGCCCTGGATATAGGGGTCTCTGCTTCCCTCATGCCTGTAAAGATGTGTGAGCCAGCAGCAGCACTAAGGAAAGACACAGTCCTACGCCCTGCTTGGGTCCAATGAGTTGGGGCGAGCGATTTGGGTAAAGAGGGGCAGTTATGCCAGGGATATAACAGCATATTCTTGGGCTGAATTTAGTTCCAGGCTATTCATCATCAAAAAATGAAGAAATGAGTTCTAGATAGAAAATGAGAGAGAAAGAACTGKTTTTTTACCTAGATATCCTTTCAAAAGTATGCTCCACTTTGCTAACAAAACCAAACGAGGCAATTTAATCATCAAAACTATAGGAATTAATGTTGTAGCTCTACAGTGTAATTTTTTCCTTAGCCTCTTTTGTATAAAAATCTGTCTGTGGGGCAGGTAAAAGGGAATGGGAAGTAAAATCTAGAGAGTGTCAGAAACACACTGCAGCTCCTATGGCCTTTTACAAGCACACCCAACTGGAGGGAGAGGAAGCTCGCTCCTTTCTCTTGCCTGGGAGAAAATTGGGAGAGCCAGGGAAGAGACCAGAGACTGAGGAGACCCTTGACCTGACCTGTGACTTCCTATCAGATCTTCCTCACAGCTGTAGGGATTAAGTACAGTATGATGCAATGCAGTATAATGCAATGTAGTGCAGCAAAATGCAAGTGCCAGGCATGGCTTAAAGAGGAAGCTGGCACAGTTTAGATTCAGACAGTGGGGAAATTTATTATGAAGATATTTACTGGGATCCTGATGGAACGTTTGTGATAGATGCCAGTGGAAAAGTGGTCAGATGAAAAATTTCCTTGCCTCCTAACACCCAAATCCAGGATTGCAAACTAATGAAAATGTAGGAAGAATGAAAATGAAAATATTGTGAAAGCTACTGTATGTTTCCAAAGGAACTGKTTTGGATTTATGTAGTATGTTTGAGTATATATTTACTGGATTATTCTTTTGCAGAGATATTGAGTATAAGGAACTTCAGTTATCACTGGACCAGGTCACCATTTCTAAATCACAGTTTTCATGCAGAAACTCAGTATCTACCTCACAGGAAACAAGGAAAATAGTGAAACCCAAAAGTAATAAGATGAAGGCAAAACTCCGAACAACGCCTTACCCACAACAGGTAASCTTTTCAGCAATATTTGCTTCCCAGTTTTTATGGTAGATTCCTGGGGACAAGATAATCAGAGCTTGAACTTACTGTAAAACTGATAATAGTATTGTCTGCCACAGGTAAGTCAGAACAGAGCAAGATCCTTCTCCTTTTGGGGGACAGCACAAATAGTAGAAACAATCTCTGGCAATTGATGCAAACAGAAAGACTTGTGAATTAAGGAGTGTGTAAAGTGCTTGATAAGCAATGTATTTTGCCAGTAGAAAAAGACAAAATGTACAGAAGATAGCTGGGTTGTGAAAATTCAAGCTAGTGTACTTCAAAATGGTTACTGCTACTAGTATTATCTTCAAACAGCACCACATGCAGCTGTTTGCAGCTACTTCATTCAAAACACCAAGAGCTGAAAAGTATGTGGAGTCCAGAGAAGAGGGTGAGAGAGAGATCAGTGTGGTAGAGGTTGATTGAAAGGATAGATTTTGTCTTCCTACCGTTCTGAAGCTTGACATGCCAACAAACTCTTCGCCAAACGCAGATCAACTTCATGTTCTGCAGTGTCATTTATCTGTGTCTTCTGATATTTACAACTGCTTAAACTTATTGACTAGCTAAAATCCAGCTGTGCAAAATTACCAAATATGCCCTTAACATGAGGATGTCTGTCTTTGTTGTTGTTCTATGCCAAGAAAAGGTAAAGTTATACTAAAGTGAAGAAACTTTAGATGCACYGTTGAGCCAGTCCTGTTTGCTAGTGAGATTGCAGTGCAAGGAGGCCTGGTTTGGGGCTCCTATATTGCATGTTATGTGATTTCATATAAAAGTTAGTCATTTAACTCTCCTCCCCTCCTTTTTTTCTTTCTCCCAGCAATACAGCTCATTCCAAACAGACAAACTGGAATGCAGCCAGGTGGGAAACTGGCGATCCAGCCCTGCAGTGAACGCTGCCACCATCCAAGAACAAAACTTCCATTCAGAAAACAGTGAACTTTTGTATGCCCCGTCATACAGCTTGCCTTTCTCCTACCATTATGGACACTTCCCTGTAGATTCTCATGTCTTCAGCAGCAAAAAGCAAATGCTGCCACCTAAGTTCGGGCAGTCGCAAGGAGCACCTTGTGAAGTGGCGCGATTCTTCTTGAGCACGCTGCAGGCRAATGGAGAGTGCCAGTGGCATTATGCCAACTCCTTGGTACCCAACAGCCAGTCGCCGTCCAAAAGTCTCTCCGATCAGCCAGTGAACATCGTCCGGCACAGTCTTGCACAGAGTTATGAAGGTGGGTGTCACTGCAAAAAAGAAAGCAAAGGAAAGTGGTGGGGTGCGTGGGAAAGATTTGCAATTGTCATCTGATAATAAGAAATACAAAGTGTTTAGGAAATGCAGAAAACCAGAAACAGTGAAGTAGAGCATCTGGTATGTTCATAGAATTTACATGTTTATCCCACTGCCCTTTACCATAAGCGCTTCATTAGTAAAATGCATCAGTGGCAAAAATGTATCCACCAGGATCACTTTCAGAACAGGGCAGATAAACCATCTCCTTGAATACTAGCAGAGTTTATCTTCCTGCTTGTTACATTGGGTGGAAGTAGGTACCAGACACTGGAAGTCTTTCCCACAGAGGTCCAAGTCCAGTGTTTTGTCCTCACCCAGCTGACTGCAATATATTACTCTGCATTTGGATTGCAAATGGGCAAGACTGAAGCTCATATAGTTTAATGCTATATGTAGTTATATTCTGAGCTTATGTTTGTCTAATATGTTGGCTTCCCTTTGTTGCTTTTGTGGACTGGGAATGAAAAGGAATAGCTTTAGCCAACAAGTAAGAGATGCTTTAGAAATGATTTTCTGCTCTCTAAAGATGCCATAACATAAGGAAAAGGAAAAGGCTTTATCTTTGTGGGCAACTCTTTTTTTGTATAAGGTTGAAGTAAATTGCCCCAGGTAAGTTTATAAGAACAAAGCTGTACGAGGTGTACAGAATTCAGCCAAGGGCTTCTTCTCTGCTTCTGAACTGATATATGACATGAAACTCACCGGGAAAGTAGATCCACCCCTTTGACCAGCGATGTTTACCTCTGATTCTGCTACTTCTGCTTAAATTGGAATATGTGGTCTCTCTTTTGAGCTGGGATATATTTTGAAGGATGTTTAGGTGCTGGGCATTTGATGAAAAATGATTGTGTGCAATTAAATCTCTGGAAAATCACTTACAATAGGGCTGTCGAGGAAAGAAAAGAAGGAAAATGGGGGAACTCAGTCCTGATCATTGCTGGAGCATTGCTGGAGTTCACACGGGCAGTGCACGGACATGGGAGGAAACATGGAGCCTCTTCTGCATATGGGGGATTTCTCTCTGCTAGCTGCAGAGTTTGTTTCCTCCGGAGTAAAATTAGCCCTGCTGTATTTTTGCTGAGGCTGTGGCAGAAATCTGGACCTTTGCAAGTGGCTTTCTGCTTTGAATGGAAAGGGGCATCTGATCTTCCTTACACTGTCAACTACTGCTTTTTCCAGTGGTTCACTGAAAAATTGACAGCCAGCAAGCTTCAAAGCAGAAAGGATCTGCTTAGTATCATTATCTTCAATCCAAAGGCAATGCCAAATATGACATCTGGCAACCGGGTTGGATGCTAGGGCTATTCCACATCACATCCATAGAGTCATCTGCCAAAAATGCCGTAGGCCAGAGACATTTTTCACTATGGAAAATACTTTCTTTAGGAGAGATCAGAGATTTTAAGATTATCATGCCAAGCCATCAAAGCTCTGGAAAAGCACGTAGCAGATAAAACTGCCTGCAAATCAGATGCTGCTGCCTTCAAATCTGGTTTTGAAGCTTCTTCCACTTCTTTCCAGCTGGCCTAGTCCTCAGAAAAGAAACTTTCTTCAGAGAAGGCAACCATCTTCTCAGTCAGGGATGCTCCTCTTGTGCACTTGAAGGGATGCATTACTACTGCAGATACTGCAGCAGCACTCCTACTCAGTAAGGAAGTTCTGTCCTATCTGTGTGAAGCGCAGTCCTACACTTCATGTCATGGCTCGGGAAATCCTGAGAAGTAGCAAGGAAACCTGGGAAAAAGTTCCCCTCTACCTTCCCTCTGCACAAACCAGCTCGTGGGCTTAGCCCAGGACTACTGGAGGCAACACATGACAGCTTCAGTGACAAATGTAAACCAGAGAGGTCTTGAAGAACGTTCACTCTTGTTTTTGAGGGAGAATAATGGAGAAATTAGGATTCTGACCAGGACTCAGTGCAGATACTGGCCTGAACTAGAAGATGCATTTTTCATGGGCTGTGGTCACTGGTTTCTCACAGAACTCAGTGTGATGATGAGTAATTGCTCCTCTTCCTGGAAGGCCCTGCCCGAGAAACAGATTAGAAAGCAGAGGGAAACACAAGGGGCTACGTATGAGCAGCCAAGTGCTGTTCTGTTGCCTCTTCAGAACATGTACGAGCTGTCATGATTACACTGCTCTGTGATGAATGCACATCATGGTGCTCGAGAAAAACTCTGCAAGGCAAAGCAGGCATGCACAGAGATTCAGCTCTGCTCAAAACATGGCAGAATCACGCAGAATCATGGACAACATTTTAATAAGTATGATGCAGAACTCTCTGCTGATGAGGACTGCATGACTTCTCGTTGAAGATCAGCACCAAGTATTGGTCTTTCGTTGCTTTAACTGGTTTAAGACATCTCTCATTCCTTTTCACTGAAGTAGCTGGGGCGGTGTGGAGACAGGCACAGCTCTACCTGTCAGCCTCTCGGCGGATCAAGGCAGGTTTGAGAAGGGAGTGCCTTGCGCTGGCCCCGTGCTGTGCACACGCTGCTGTGTTCGCGCTGCCCCACACAAAGGCGAGGGGCTTCCCGCCATGGTCTGTGGTTGTTTCAGGCAGCGCGAGGTCTGCTCGGGCCGGTCACGGCATTGGTGGGACCCCGAGCATGGAGCCGGCTACCTTGGGGAGAGTGGCTCTCGCCTCTGAGCTGCACTCGGTTTGCTCAAGCTGCACCCTGGGTGCCAGGGTAGGCCAAGGCAGCTACTGCAGCTGGAGGCTGCTGTGACTGGAGGCAGTAAGGGGCCTTTCAGAGAGCTGCCACCACTCTGGTGTGACGGCAGATATGCACCCTTAGACGTGCACTCTGGCTGCCTCCTTTAGCACAGGCCATTTGCTCCGGAAAACATTCTGCAGCGACGCACCAACTGCAGCGACTGCCGGCTCTCCTGGGTGGCAGAGATCACTCAGTGCGTGCGGGACGTCTGCACGCAGCACGTGCCTCCTTGAGGGCAGGTGGAGCAGCCCTGGACAGTGCCCTCGCCCTCCTGGAGCAGCCAGGTGGGGAGCTGCAGTCTCGTCGGCGCTCTGCTAAATCCTGCACAGCAGAATGCACCCCAAGGAGGTTTTCACGGGGCCTGCTTAGGCTCTTGTCTACAAAGGGAGAGAAAAGCAGGGTTTAGTCCAGCTCCAGTAACTGGTCTGAGCACGGGCAGACAAAAACTACTGTGCTCTGCTGCACTGGGAACACATGACTTGGCCCTCTGCTCCAGCTCCACAGAGGTGCTGACAGCCTTGATGGAGGCCTGCAAACAATTAGCCAGAGCCGCTTACCTTCCTCCTCGAGGACGATCAAAACCATGTTGGTGAAACTGAAAAGGATAGAACAAAATGGATAATATCCTGTAAATCAAGGATACAAATTGCTTTTTGCTTCTTAGAAGGCAGCCATCAACCCAACAGAATATGCGATCACAGAGGTGAAGATAACAAGACCAGGCCCTCTGATTGCTGTGATGCTTTAGCTTTTTATAAGTGTTAGCTCCAAAAGTGGGCAAGGAAGTGCTCGGCTCCAAGCTTAGCCCAGAGCCAGCAGGTACCCCACACACCTGAGCCCATCACCCCGCTCCATGCAGGGAGTTTAGGGAAACACTGGCACGCATTTTCCAGATGAGCTAAATCATTGTAGCTATGCTGTGGTAACCCAGCACAGATACTTACTTTATGGTACGGATGCCAGCTGTGGAGTTACACTGTCACAATAGTAAAATTTCCAAGTTATACTCCAGCATGTGGCCGAACCCATTTTGATTTGTGAGCTCAGAAGTCTGTTTGCCAACAGCTGCCGAGAATGCAGCTCGCTCAGGACTGCCTGTACTTCTGGGTACAAAATGTATACGCAGAAATTAAAAACAATAACTTGAAAGGTTGTTGTTTCTCAGAGGGTGGCGGGTTGATCCATGAGAAATTGGATCCAGACTCCCGTTTAAATTCTGGTGTTAATTAAGTGGTGCAACTCCCTCTGAAATTAATGAAGCTGGGCATATAAAAAGGCTACAATTAAGCTCTTTCTGCTTTCTCTGGTACATGAAGGCTTTGCCAGTCTAGTGTAGCAGAGGGAATATTTAATTATTAGCGGGTGCAGTTATGTCAGCAACCACTACAGGGGAACTCCAAAACTTTTAAGATGTTGAATAAAATTTTTAGAAAAACATAAAATCCCATTTTCAAAAGGCACTTAGGTGTTTGGGACTTTCAGTGAGCATGACACAAAATGGAGCTTAAGTTTTAATTTGCAAAATTCAGTAAGTGCCTCATTTAACCTTTAATGTAAACCTTTCAAATATGCCAAGTACTTTGCAGCTCCAGTAACATAAAATGGTCACACTGTACATACAAGATACTCAGTGCAAAAAAATAATAGTCACCTAGGAGTGACAGGAGTAAAACAGTGCCTTTTTCTCTTACCGTTTGCAGACAGGACTGTACAAAAAGAAAAGCCAGCTAGAAAGTGATAACAATCATAAAAAATGTTAAATGAATTCAGCTACCATGCAGAAACTTTAGAGAGAAGTAGCCAATTACTCAGCATATTTTAGAAGAAAAGCCTGAATAGAAATGCTGGGTGCAAGCTCACCATAAGTTTTTAAGAATCTGGCTTCTGAATTTCAGCACCTACCCTGTTTAGTACTCCACTATTTGAGCTGAAGTATTTTCAGCATGTATATATTGGAAATTACATTCTCTATATAACTTTGTTATATTACTACCTCAGAAGCGGAGGTGCAGAATTATTCAAGAAGTTTTTCTATTGTTTTTCAATGGATGTTTTCAGGATTGGGTGCTAGTTTTTCAAAGAAACAAATCAACAAGGCACAAGTCAGTATCCATATAGGCTCCTCACTTCTTTACAAGGTCAAGAGTCCAGTATATGGAAGGATGAATCCTGCTGTACCATAAACTGTTATGTTTAATAAATGTTACTTTTTCTTTGATACGTTGTTTGTAGAGCTCCAAATGAGCTTGCTGAAGCCCAGCGTTTTTGAGAGCAAACCCCATTTCACACTACTTAAATCTTCAATTGTTTTCCTGAATTCACCTTATTAATGAGGACAGTGCTTTGTAATTATGCAGCCAAACAAATAAGCAGGCATCTCACGTAGTAATAAGGAATTTTTTTTTTTTTTTTATTGCTTAACACTAACTGGCCTTCTGTGTGTCTTTTGACTTTTCAGTACTGCCTTAAAGGGACTTATCCAAAGCCACTGAGGCAAATGGGAATGTCTCTGATGACTTCAGTGGGACTTGGATCTGACCCAAACCAAATGGGTATTAAAAGTTCAGTCATAAAAAGTGTCAGTCTCTAATATACGAGTGCCAGTCTCCGGTAATTAACATGTTTTCTCTTTCCTGCAAGTGCCCATATCAAACAGGAGATACAGCCAGGATGCTCTATCTGACAACTTTACAAGCTGCACAGCGCCCATGCTGGGCAGCAGATACAAGGAAGAGATTTATGAGTCCAGCATCCTGAGGCCCAACAAAATAGAAGGCAGGATTCAGCCATCTCACCATCTCATTAAAGAAGAGAACAAGTTGGCTTTTAATAGAGACCTACAAGAAAAAATCAGTGTTAATGAGAGTTCTTTTTCAAACTCAATAGCCAGCTCCTTGCTGCCGAAAGCCGAATGTTTCCAGTCTAAAGCTATAGGACAATTAAGTCATCTGCTGCCAGTGCCCTCAGTCTATGAGCAAACAAGAAGGATTTGTATGAAGGAACCCAAATATGGGCCTATTAGTCATCACGCCACAAATCTAGATGAAGTGGACAGCGATGAGAGAGCGACTGTGAAGCTCGATCACGACTCTGAGAGCGAACGAGTGATGGATGTCCGAGCCTCTGGACAAGTCCCATTTGTGCTTCTGAACTATCACCACGTTCTCGCCAAGCACGGCACATTTCAAACTTCATCGTGTACAGCCGCAGGACACGTAGGAGAAAGCTATGGATACAGTTCCGAGGAAGTAAATACATTTATTTACAAGAACCAAAGCCCCTCGTCAGCTTCTTCTCCAGAAAACCACAAGGAATCTGCACTACCCCACTATATTGGAACTTCTGTAATAATAGCCAATGGAAGGTGACAATAATAGGGAAGTATTTACTTTTAATTAAGAAGCCAAACTGCAGTGATTTCCAACAAGCATGAGAAAACATGTTACATTTACTGAGCATAGCTGAAGGTCAAGGAGGGACAGACTCGGGCGCTCCTGGCAAGCCGTGTGTAACAGTACCTTGAAGGTCAGGAAAAAAGATCCATGTAGCTTCAGTGCTTCGTTGTCACAGATTAAGCTCTGGTGCCAGTGAGAAGACATGTAACAGATCTTATTTTTGTTATTTTATAGTGTGCAAAAAATTAAATGATAGGTGTTATATGCAGAGATTTATATGGAGAACTTCCTTTCCCTTAAGCCCCACTTTTCAAAATACATTCAATATTTTTTTTTTTTTTTTTTATCATTACCATGCACTCTACACTCTAGTTTAGATATTTTTTGGCAAACTATGTGAAACTCACCATCCACGTGTTAAAMATCCTGACAAATGAACTTTGTTTGGAGTAGTGATTTTAGTATCCATAATACAGCTGTACTAACTCAACAAAACTCAATTTGGAAAATGCTTATTTATTAATTATCCAGAAGTTGTTTTAACTCTAAATTTGATTTATTTAACATAGATTTCAGTGTTCAGAGAGTGCTGCCATCACCGTTCATCTTGACAAGAAACATTAGCACGGTAGCWTAATGCATATAAAAATACATATTAAGAGGTTACAGGTCTTGAAATGGCAAACTGGTGAAGATTACATCGCAGGAACTGAAGACTGTTCCCCATAAAAAAGATGAAATAGGACATTTCTAAGAAGTGTGTGTCTATGCCTGTTCTAGGAGAACACTGTGCATGCCTTTTTTTCAAACCTGCTAGTCACAAATGCATCTTGATCACAACACCAGAAATGTTTTCTTTAGAGCCCAGAGTATAAAGAACATTTACGCTTTACTTTAAACTTACTGGGAGTGTTCAGAAGTTTGAAGAGTTCGGCTTTAACACACCGGACTTCCTTAAGCATAAATCTCTTTGTCAGCACAAAGGTAAGATTAATATTTGACTGACTCATGCACTTCACAAATAATGCGCGTGGACAGTCGGAATATGAAAAGTCATTGCACAACCTCAAAAAGCCAAACCCAACCAAACCACAAAAACGGGTTGCCTAGATCGAAGGAAAGGGAGAACAGACTGAGGGAAGGCAGAGTTGGAGTACCTGGACTGTGAGCAGTGCACACAGCTCAATTTGCACCAGTAAAGTGTAGCAAGCAAGGTGTATACAGCATGCATTTAATTTTTTTTCCAGCATTTTAGGAATAGATTTTTTCCCTCTCCTTTTTTTACTTTGTGAAGTTCACAAAGCAGGGAATGAGGACACGAATGGATCGGTGTGTGTTTTACTGACTACAGTCAGCCCATGCTGTCTTTCAGCCCCAAATATTCTTTGTGAGCTCTTGCTAAGACGATGGATGGCTCCCTAAATACTGTGTGAAACAGCCACGACTGCAGCATCGGAGTCAGAGAACGTTTAACAGGGGGGCGAYTGCAGGCTCGACTCACTCGGCTGCATTCAGCTCTCCTCCTCAGCCCGGTGCAAGGCTAGTTCACATTTTACAAACGTCGTATTTCTCTTAGCCGGCTCTTTTAAGAGCCTCTCTCTAAATAAAACACTTACCTGGCTTGTGCAATATGGAAAAACACTTCTTCACGGATTGCACCTTGACAGATAAAAATTCTTTAACGGATGTAATAAAAAACACACATTTTTTTAATTACACATTCTCTGTCTCTATATGCAGCAATAAAATGCAGTTACCTCCTTGCATGTATGAAAATTTATTGTTATGAGTAAAGCAAATGCTTTAAAGACATATATTTGAAAATCATTTTCACTGTTTTTATTGCTTCCAATTAGAAGGCTAACAGAGAAGACTTCTCTGAAGTCACATYGATACAACACACCTGGAAGTCTGCAGTTGTCTGACTTTTCATTTGCTAAAAAGGCGACAAAGGTATCTTTCAGGATAAATGCTAACAAAAATACTACTCATCCGTTACCAAATGACAAATTTTTAGGGAAACAAAGCAAAACCAGCATATTCAGTATCATCACACTCTGCCGTGTTTCTAAAGCTAGATAAAGCAGCAGAGCTAAGGAAATGCTAGGAGTGAGCTCTGACTTCAGAAACGGAGACGATGAGACGCAAAAGTGTCTGATGGGGCCTTGCCTAAGAGCCCTCCCAGCCACTGCTAACCGGACCTGACTGACTCCTAGAAGATACAGTTATGCTGAGCCTTGAACGCTGATTTTGTTAAATTAAAAACATACCCTATAAAGGCCTTGCTGACATTGTGTGCAGCATTAAAAAGAAACCCGATGCACAACGCCTTCACCCCGCACTCTGCTTTATACCTCATTAGTGGCGTTGCTGCACACAGTCAGTCAGTCTCATGTATTTTTCTGCTCTTGTAAGTGCGTCTCATTATAAAAACATGGTTTCAGGAACATACCAATTTGGCTTCAGTTAAAAAATGCCATTGACAATTTTCAGTAAAACACCACCAAGTATTTTCCGGTGTCTACCTTGTTACTCACACTTTCAGGCTTTATTCAGYGAGCACGAGCCAAGGAGGTGTTGCGCTGCTCCCCCACACATGTTTTACAGCATGTGATACTCAGATACATGAATTTTCCCTGTTAGGAAATAATGAACCAATTATGCATTCACATATGATAATACTGAGTAGGCTTCAGAAAAGATCTGTGATTAAGAAAATGTGTGAAGCAGTTTTCCTCCCATTCCAAAATCGAAACAGCAATTGCATATTCACATCTGGAATGTGAGTAAATAATTATAGCAAGAGAAAAGCGAGAGTTCAGGCACAGGCTTCTAGTGAGTCAGGCTACAGACGTTGCTAGTACACCCACGGTGCAGCGGGTGGTACTGCCACGGACCCTGCCAACGTCGTTCAGAATTGGGAAAAAATGTCACCTAAGTAGAGCGTGAACTGGAACACGTTATGAAATGTAACCTCATTTCTCTCCAGCGTACTTGTTTGAGCCACAGGTATCTTTTCCACGTGACTTGCTAGCATTTTAAATCTCGGGGGAGTTCAGGCCTGGGAAGTGGAAGATATGGAGAGAGAGAGAGAGAGAGAGAGAGAGAGAGAGGAAGAAAGAGAGAGGGAGAGAGAGAAGAAAGAAAGAATATTTTTCCAAGATGCTGGACACACTAGTCCTGAATTACGTCTCAAAGTTTTTGTCTGATGATCAGGACCTCTGCAGTGTAAATAAGGTACCAGACTGACCCCAGATCACAGTAGCACTGTAGTCTCAGACAAGTTATTTAAGAAAGGTAATGAACTTAAGCACAGTGGACAACAGGCTCAAATCCTGAGAATGTATCACTGAGGTAAAATTGAAATGCTATTCTTATGAATGAGATACCTGCCGGATTATGAAGTTCCTCTCAAAAACAATCACAAAACATGACACAGTTTTTCAACTTTTCAGTTATACTTCAGAAAAACACAGAGAAAAACATTATTCCATTTTTTTTCCTGAACATTAGATTTTGCTTTTTTTTTATATGATGCAAGTATGAGCTACGTGGCAAATGTAGGTGAAAAGCACGCAAAACAACCAACCTATTAATGCTCAGAATTATATATGTATTCCCTAAAAATGTAAAGCATTTTTGCTTATTTATTATGTAAAACAAAACTGTTAAAATATTAATAAAGTCCTGTAGCCAAAGGAGTCCAGAGTTGGCTTGCTTTTTAAACACAGACCACAAGTCTCGCTCCGAAGAGCAGATGTTGTGTTTCTGAAATGTCATTTCATGTGTAGGAGCCCACCTGACCGCCTGCACCCTGTAAGACAGGAGGACTCCATCGACTGGGCTCTAGCCTCGTGCCGTGTGACAGGGACGTGTGGGGGGGGATGCCCTGGCAGGGCACGGGCACGTGGTCCTGCCCCACCGTGCTCCCCTCCGCCGCCACTGGCCTCCTCCTCCCGTCCCACGTAGCGCCAGATTGGGGGTGTCCGCGTYGTGAGCGAGGCTGGTGGCGCCACATGGAGCCCTGCAGCAAAACCCCCCTGAGCTGCCCAGGAAGCAGCTCGCTCCTGCACGGGCATTGAGCGGCGTTTCCAGCTGCTTCACACGGCGCTCCCGTGCTCCGAAGCGGGTGGAGAAAGGGCGCTTTCCAAGAGCGCCCAAGTCTGGGCAGCTCAATTAGAATGAGCAAAGAGATAAAAGTTGTATTAAATGCCTTTAAATGCTATTTCCAGACAACAGCCCTTGAAATATATTTGCTAGGCATATATTTTAAAATGCTCTAAGCACCACACTTCTCTGTCTTACCTAAAGAACAAAAAATTCCTTACCACAATGCTGTGCCTTTCTGGGTGTGCCAAGTTTGGCACAAAACGGGCAGGATTACTGGTCATCCTCCCCTTGGACCTGAAGGTGCGTTAAGTGGTATAAGAAGATTCACTGTCTTTCTTGACGTTAGCAGTTATTCAGATSCTCCATGTAACACAGGAGGTCTTTGGTACATCTGGAGCCACAGCCAGGTTTCAGCTGAGTGTGGGAGCTCCGAGCCAGGTTCTGCAGCACTGCCTCCCGCCTGCACAGGGGTGTTTCATCATGTCTTCCCGGCCCTCCTCCTGCCGCAGCTGTCCAGGGAGAGCAGGTCTTAAGGCTGCAACACAAATCAAGCTGACTTCACAGGTCACGCATGACCCGTCACTAAAAACTCCTGAGCAGACGCTCCTCAGGCTCTCTGGAAGCCGAGTGCAAGCGAAGGTGTCTCCTATGGACACATCCCAAGCAGGCGCAGGCTTCCCGCTGCTCACTGCAGACCGAGATACTGAYCTGAAGCTGCTTAAAACTACAGGATGGGAAAAAAAAACCCTACCAGAAGGCGGCTTTCCACTGCTGGGCACCAGCAGCACGCTCTGCTCGTAAGCTACTCGAAGGTAAAAGCAGCAAAGAAGTGAAATCGTACATGGAAGATGCCTGCAGGCTTCTGAGCATCTTCCTTGGGTGTCTTTATTTCTTTTCACCATTTCCTCTCCTCTTCTTTCTCTGATATACAAAACTGGGGCCTTCTTTGTATTTAGACTTTACTGATAGAGACCCAAGTTTCATTTGATTGYAACATGCATCAATATTTGACTCTGGAATATAAGTAGCTGCCAAAAATTAACAGCCCAAAGCAGTTGTGAAATCAAAAATACATTTTCCTTTTCATCGGTATCTGGCAGGAAGAAAGTGAAAACGGTGGTTTGTGCGCAGCACTTTAACTAAGCCAATTAACACTGCTCATGCYGCACCATAAGTGCCTCCGGAGCGCCGCTGCGCAGCCCTGCGTGCTGCAGAGCCCCGTGAGCTCGCGGCAGCGGGCAGGGCCCCAGGCGCACACCGCAGCACACCGTCRCAGGCGGCAGCAAAGCCCAGCGGGGCGAGCGCCTCCTGGAAGGCTACGGCCCAAAAGGGACGCGCGGTGATTGCTCAGGTGCATCACGCTAGGACTGCACAGCATGCTCGCGCTTCTGCAAGAATCCACAGCTCCGAGGTGCTGCCCGGGACCCACCTGGACCGACACGGCGGGTGCAGACCCTGGATCAAACCACGGGACGATCGTGGATCACGGGATGAGCACGGCGGATGTTTGGTTAAACAGGCCCGCATGCAGAAGAAGCAAAGTAACCAGGCTCTAAAGGGCTTTATTTCTCAGACCTGAATCTGAATACAAAGAACACTAAGTGCCGTCATTCAGGAATACATGATGAGCTCTTCCCAGCTCCACCGTGGGCAATGCATAAAACAGAATTTACTTAAGAAAAAATATTGGAAAAAGAGAGGGATTTGCATTGTGCTAAAGCACAACAACAATAATGCACAGACATATTTTGAAAATGAGCAGCCACTTCAGTTTCTTTAAATGCAGTGTGTAAATGAAAAGGAAGTTTGTTGCAAAGTTTTCCTCTACAATCAGATTTCTATTAAAGAACAGCTGCTTATAAAGAAGAGCAAAGTAATTATTTTTTAATCGCTACAGAAGAATAACCATCTTCAGCATTGAGGTAATTACTTTTCTTAAAGCCTTGATGCTACCCGTGCCAAAGAACAGAAATATCAGAAGAAGAAGAGCCTGTGAAGCCCCGGGCACCCTGCGCGCCATCACGCCGGCTGCCAGGCACTCAGGAGCCGCTGCGGGCACTCCTAGTGCTTTGGGGTTATGAGGTTTCTCAGCATGTCAAAGGAGTTGCCRTCGGGGTGCACGGACTCGATGCCTTTGCCCTCCTCGTGCACYTGCAGGAATCCGCAGTCGTCTATGCCCACGATCCACGCGAGCGGGCCCTCCTCGCTGTGCAGGCGGACTTGCTTCCCACTGCAACGAAGAACAGCGCTCGGGAGTGAATGGGAGCAGGCAGCACAGGCTATCCAACAGCACAGAGGACTGCGAGTGCTCTTACTTTCATTTCTCATTTTACTGCTTCTTTTCTTTTTTTTTCAAGAGCACATTTTATTTATTTATGCTTTACTCTCTTTCTGTAAAAACAGCAGTTAATCTAAATTGTCTGCTTTCCTTGTAAAGCCACGAGCAAGCAACTCCATTCACCAGCTACACGGATCACTCTCCACTACCCTCCCTCCAAGACAAYACATGTGAAATACCCAGAAGCTTTCCTTAACCGATGCCAGCATGTTAACCTTACTCTGTACTACTCGCGTTCACCCCTACAAAACCTCTTCCTTCTTAGGAATGTATTGCAGTTAAGTCACTGCTTCTGAAGGCAGTCTCACAGCGCTTGCTTAGTGGAAGGCAAAACATCCACACGTTATTTCCTACTTGCTTAAACAAGAAAAAAAGAGAAATAAAAACGTTAAGAGCAGAGCAGAAAGTTGCACTGACCTGTGTACCCAGTACTTGTAGTAACGGTGAAGAACTCCATTGGGCCCCTTCTCCTGAAAAACATCTACCAGCCTCTCTAGTGCAGTTACAGTTCTTGCAATGAGACAGTCTGTCGTTAAAGGTTTCAGCTGGGTCCCCTCTTCCTTATTGTATTTCCTGATGAGATCATTGATGCATATGGTGGGGTTGCTGTTATTCACATTAAATCCAAAGCCTGAGGAGGACAAAACAATGTTCATTCTTCTGTAAATGTGAATAGTTTATAGAAATAGAGAATAGAAAATGTTTATTCTTCTGTAAATGTGAATATTTTATTACCATTAAAAAGTTAGTACTTTGTTTTTCAACTAGTTGATGCAATGATCACTAGGGGTATTTCCAGTAAATACTTTTCATTACTCTCTTACATGTCTCAATCTTCCTAGTAACAGAACTTCCTAGTAACATAACTCTCATCCAGCATTTGTGTCCCTTGTCCTTAAAATGCTTCCCAAAATGGTGGAAGCAAAACCAACAAAGTCCTTTCAACAAACCTCTACCAGGGAGGCGCTGGAAGGTGCCTCCCAGCTGGCACGCTGGTTACACACKGGTTGGCAACATCGAAATTGGAAAACTTTTAATTTGCTGATAGGTAATCAGCTATTGAGAGCACATCACTGATGGCATTCTGAGGTAGATTTTTATCTTTCCAACTAAAACTCAGTCGAGGGGCCTTTCTGTTTGCTACAGCAGCTGATTCTGCTTTCTGAAACTAAGCCCTTTTGCTCAGCTCACAAGCCTTGTTTGCCCTGCTCTGAAAAGCCCAGAAGATTTAAGTTTGTGGGGTAAGACTCCAGTTTGCTTAATCTAACTTACCACAGTGTATCCTTTAGAAGCCTCAAGTCTCTCACTGAGATTTCTCCAGCCTGAATAATGTTGGCCAAATGCCTTTCTTATTTAAATATGTCTCTCAGGGCCTTTTTTGCAGCACGCTGAAACAGGCTTCGAGGGATGTAAAGAAATATATTGTATTACCTGTTTGTTTATTCTTCCTAATGTCCTCGGACACTTGGGATAAAACACTAGTCCTGTCAATCAGGCTCAGACATAATACACCTTCTTCTGAGGGAATGTCCACATGGATTGCTTTGTAAATTTGCTATTAATGAGACTGTGCATATAGAGAATTAATTCATACTAATCATGAGAAGGTTTTCTTCTGAAAGAAGAGAAAAAAAGAATCCTTCTGAAAGGGAGGTTCTCCTTTTTAACCCATCAGAGAATGTCTGCAGAGGAGGCCRCAGTGCTGGCGGAGCTAACGGGTCACAGCTCCGCCGTTCCCCCTGACCCACAGACAAGTGCAGACGGGACGAGGCTGCGGGTGCCCGTGTTGCCGCTTCGTGCTGCCGGGGTGAGTTATGGGGCCTCTGTGCCCACTGCGAGCTGACGGGCCGGCGCGTTTCCCAGCTCGAGGGCTGGCACGGCCTTCACCAGCTCGAGGGGACGTTTCACATCTGGAGGCACGTGTCTTCCACGAGAAGGCCAGGCATGAACAGAGAGCCTGCAGCACCCCTCCCTACCTAAACCGCATCTCCTGCAACGCCTGCCCCACGATAAGGTGAAAAGGCAGGTYTGACTTTATCTTCTGAGGCGCTTCTCCCAACAGCGTGCTGCTGTAGATGGCCCCGACCTTCTACCCTCACACCCGCGACAACCTCTCGGAGCGCCCAGCACCAGCAAGTCAAGGAAAGGAATCTGCACGACTACAGAAAGAGGATGCTGCATTTGGCTCATTTTTCCAGTTAGGGAAGTTTGATCTCATTGTCACACAAGAACTGCTAGGTGTCACAAATCACCCACTACTATGGTCAATACCATCACTGAAACCGTGGGAARGATGCTTGGAGTCGTACGTGACAAAAAGCTCTCGCTCATAGAAGCTACCAGCAGCAAGCGTGCTGCCGAAAACGTGCGTCGTCGCACACACCTCAGGCCCAGCCTCCCCAAGACGACTCCTATGGACATCAGAGAGACTACGAAGAGCAAGTGTCCACTTGGACTTCAAAACGTTGGCGTCTGTGCTACGTAGCCCTAGGTCCAAAACCAAGATAAAACATGCAGATAGATTTTTTGATAGCGTGAACTATTTTTTGAGATTTTTTTTTGTGTTACCCTGGTTGAAACATAAGCTCCAGAAAAAACATATGGAATCAGCAAATACCTAAAAAGGCACGGAGAGATTCTAAGTTCCTCTGTGCAGTTTCCATGCTGCACACGTAGATTATTTTAAAAATAGGGACATAAAAATTAAACAGAGCATTTAATGGCTGAGCATGTTTCACAGAAGGAGGTGATGACTACTTCAGTTGCTTTGCTTGCCTGCACCTTGAAATTTAGACCGTCTTGACAGAAACCATATCTCGTCCACAGACTCTTTGCAAAATACTCACACTCTGTGCTATGTTGAGGTGCAAAACAAGCACTATCAGCTTCGTGTTTAACCCTCTGGACTTGGCAAGGAGCTTTCATTTTTTCAGATAGAACACAGATAATCACTTGAGGGCACCAGGAGCTGGTGCTTCCTGTGGCAGGTTTCTGAGGATGGGTGGCAGATCTGCACCTGCTGCTGGGTACCRGAAAAATATTCCTTACCCATTTGCAGTCGGGTTATCAGACTGGGAAAAGGCAGAATGATGATAGAAACATGTCTATACTTATTGTGCCCTCAGAAATCTTTCCCTGTTTTAGCACTGGGCCCAGCTGGAAAATATCTGCTCAGTCCTTCTGAGATTGGCCTTGCCATCTTTTTGGAGTCGGCCTTCGGCATAGACTCTTCATCCTCGAAACAATCCAAATAAATGAACAAGCAGATCATCCTTCCTTCCTCTCCCAGCCTTCCCAACAACTTGGCAAATTTTACTTTTTTCCAAGAACTAAAAAGAGAGTGACTAAGTAACCAAATCACTGATACTTCACTGTTTGACTAGCAATATTCCAATTTTTGGAAAGATATCAGCAGAAAAAYGTTATGAACAAATTAAAAATGGACTAAAGGAGAAATGAAAGCATCAGTAACATGTACGCCAATGCTTTTTATGTGAAGCCCCCTACAGTAACTCAGGTACTTGTATTTAGGTTCTCTTTATCAAGCATATGGAATTATTATAAGGAATTAAGACAATTACTGTTTGTGCTATCTTTTAATTTAATATTGTACTTTATTTCCTCAGGCTTCTGCCATTTTTTGCTCTTGTCCCTATCATTTGAACTCATAAAGACATTAATGACAAACGTCTTCAGAAAAAGCAATATAAAAAAGCTTGAAAATAGACATTTACCAATGAGAATATGAAACGTTGTTTCAATAAGCGTAGAGTTTACCAGCACTCCACCGAGCTTCATACGATCACTGTAGTAAATATCATTGGGCCATTTCACTCGCAGTTCAATACCCTGGAAAAGGAAGAACACAGGCATTCAGAAACAGTCTGCTCTCTGGTATTGCCTACAAAAACATGACTTACTCCTCACGTTATCTTCGGCATTTTGTGCACCTCTTTGCCACACCAAATAGGATACAAACAGCTCTTTGGAAGAAGAACCTACGTGCGTGTTCCCAAGGCATTCCTGACCAAATCATGGTACACAGTTTACCATGGASCTGGCAGCTGTTGGAAAAAGGTGAGTGTCTAGGGAAAAAATACAATTATTGTAGACAATCATAGCTTAGAGAACCCAAAGGAGGGACTAGTGATACTTATTAGAGCCTTTCCATCTGCCAACCGTAAGGTTTTAAAGAATTCACTTAATTCATTCATGAGTGCCTACTAAGTTTTGGAAAAGGTTTAGTCAAGAAAGATGCAAACTCTGGCAGCACCTCTGGATCTGATAAGCCACCAGCCTAAGTCCACAACAACAYCTTGGCCGTATGTGAGGACCCTGGCAGGAAGCAGACACGGCGACAATGATATCTTGAATTTCRGAAAGGAAATTCAGCAGACAGGAGAAATTCCAGTTCACAACTATGCAAATACTGCACAAACGTCCTAAAAATATTCACGCTTTCGGCAGCTACGCTCAAGCAACACCGTGGAGCTGGAAACACAAACTGTGCTGTATGACACCATTCCAGTGCAATAGAGAGGKTTTTGTTGAAACCACAGAACTGAACTGAACTTTGCACCAGCTACTTAAACACAAAAAGAAAGCAAATGTGCTTCCTGGAGTTTGAAAAACTGCATATGACCATATCCCAGGAGGCAAATTACGGGAGGTGCTCCAGGACTACAAGAGTCACATTCCCCCCTATTGTAGATTATGAAATCCCTTTACAGGATGTGTGAAAACTGCACCTGGGTCCATGGCTACTTTCCTGACAGATTTAAAGGCCAGAGAGGAGTCCATTATACATCCAATGACAGGAAACACTAACTGATTTTGCTATCAAAGGGCTCTAAGCAACTATGACCAATTCATATTCATTATGGAAAACAACTTGACTCCTCACACTGCAAAAGCATTTGCAGAGRACTCTTGAGACAGGCAAAGTATCCCACAGTTAAATGGCATTATCAGGGTTAAGAGATCCTCTGAAGGCACCCAAGGGAGAGGTTGCTATTCTTCCTGCAAATTAATCTCTAAACATTCACGTAGATCGTATTTAAGGAAAAACATATACCTGTAAGACACCACACACTTAGACGTGCAAGTGAAGCGACTAGCACGACAGAGGACAACCAAGTCGGTCAGGTATTTTCATGCCATAATATTCATGGYGGTGACCTGAGTTGTTGCCACAAAACAGAGCAACAAGATCAAGCCTTGCACAACTACCAGTGCAGCAAAGAAATTATGAGAAAGTTACAAAATCCAATGGATGTTTCAAAATCAAAAGCTCCAAAGGAATGGAGCACATTCTTACTTTCACTTACTAGAGAGAGATTTTACTTGGWTTCAAAATGGGAAAGCAGAAAGCCCTCTGCATATAAGGCCCACTTGCATTCATAGCACTAACACCTGCAAAGAAAGCTTACTATCGATGGAGCTATCTCATTYTCTCCCTGAGCATGCAGAGCAGTGCAGGGCCTCCACGGCTCTTCCTTCAGACACAGTCTTACCAATGATGCCTGGCTGATAAACGGAGACCCAGCATCTGATACCTCTGCAGAGAAACCCTGAAATGGACTTGGCGCAAAACAAACCGCATTCAAATATGTTAAAGTAATACTAMGGTTCTGACCTACGCCCACAGAGGTATGGAAATCCGGAGCGAATCCGAGCTGTGCCTCAGCCCGCTGTTTCCAGCTACTGCAGCTTGCTCACCATGCATGGCCATGTCACATAAAGAACTGCACCGTCCACRTGTAAAGCGGAAACACAAGCATTGAGCTTCAAATAAACCTCTGTGTTTCCTTGCTTTAACATAACTTAAATCCAGATCTGAACATTGTTTTAGCCCTTCTCTAGAATTTGATTTCTTTCCTTACCACAGAAAAAAGAAAAGAAAGACTTTTCAACAACGACACAGAAGCCCTTTTTCTTTCCAAGTCTATGATGATGGAAAAATTATCAGTAACCAAAATAACCATTGCTTTGGTTTACCTTTGTGATCACTAACAGCACAATTCAGTCCTTCCAAATATCTTCCGAGACAATTACTGAAAGACTTTTTAACGTGTGTTTCTCTATTGTAAAACAGGTAGCTTTGTGTTGGCTATAACAAACTACAGTACTGGAAACAGCAAGTATCAAAATCAGATTGGTAGACCTTGGGTATATATTATTGATCCATACTATTTTTACATTAATATTTAGTATGTCACTCACATTTTTCCTCTAGAATGGAATAAGGTGAAAATGCCACACTACACTAGGGTAGGCACTCAGAGGCAAAAAMACCTCAATTCCTAAATTAACTCCTTCCCTCAGTCAGACTCTCATATTTTATACAACTAAGTCCTCTGTCCCTTCTCTTCTAAATAGTTAAATTATTCACTCCTAGCCAAATATTTTATATTGCGAATTTTAGCCTGAAGCATTTTGTTTTTATAGTCAAGTCATGAAGAACTGAAGTTAGAAGGTTTTAATAGAAAGGCTGACAGACCCTAAACTACAGCAAAGCTACTGGGTGCCACTATAATAAAGTTCATGTGTAAATGTGTATAAGTCATTGATTTTGTGTAATATAGGAAACACATGCTTTAGTTAACTACTTCTGTAAAATACCAAAGTTTTATAGTTAGCAAATATTAGGAAATGGTAACATTAAAAAGGAGATATATGAGGTGAAGAAGAAGACTGGTTCTTCATTTTAATACTGATGACAGGACACTTGATTCCCTCTTGAGAGCAATACTCCTAACTTCTTGCTTTAGAAATCAGTTTTCAACCTTAAACAAGGGTTGGAAAAATTCTCTAAAAGGGATAAAGTGACCACTGAAACAGCACCACCAAGGGAAAAAAACCCCAAAAACACACAAACAGAAAAGGATTTGTCAGTTTTATTCATTTTCCCTCCTCCCTTTTCCTCAGCTCTTTCAAAAATCAAAACAAATTAACTCAATTGTTAGACAAACCAAAATTACACTGTCTTTACTGCTGAAGACAGAGTCTTAAGTTTCATCAGATTACGAGTGAAACGAGTGTGGTATTCTTAACCAGCTCGAGAGGATGCAGTATTCACCATATGTATGCTAGTTCTCTTAATATACATAAGCAATTAAATAAGAAGATTGAATTTACCATTATTGTTTCCCACTGTATTAGTGCTGAAGAACTACATGATGCATTTGAGCATTCAACATATGGAGTTAAAATCTACTTTTAGTAGAAATGGAAACGGGAATATTGACATATATTAAAATGAGATACCTCATATCCTGGTATCAATCTAACTGCTTCTACCACTGCCAAGGACACTAGATGCTGAACGAAAGGGATTCTCTGGCCCAGGTTGGAATAGAGAGGAATGGTGATGTGTAAAGTGGATAGTGCACAGCCCACGGGACTGAGCCAAACGTTTCCACCACGACCTGCAGAGAGAGGAAAAACTTAACTCCAACACAAGAAAACAAATATGTATATACATTTTTCACCGTAACGTTAACAGAGACAACAACAAAAGCAAAAGATTCGGTGGTATCTGAGAATTTGCAGGAAGCCCTGTAAAGGAGTTTTCAAACTAATTTTGAATGAAAAAGATGTTAAAGTGCAAACCTTTCCCTTTCTAAAAACAGCAAGCAGTTAATATGCATGCTGCTACTAATTTTCTCAAAATGTCATGAATGACTTGCTTTCAGGATTTTCATGGTACTCTGTAATATACATCTTTCAGAAAATTTGTTTTAAAGTGTTTGAAGGTGTACATAAGGAGTATCTTTGCAAAGACACTCTGTGCAAATCTGTCCACATTGTGACTCAACAGGACGCAAACTAGATCTGTGCTCAAAGCTAGGCAAGCATTTTCATGTAGAACTGCACTCAGATGAGCTACAAGTTCAGGCTAATATTAAAATTAGCACAGCTTTTAAATCTGAACTAGCATCTTCCTGGAAATCAGGCAGAAACTGCTTTCATTTATCTGTAAAAGACTGCGAAAACCCAGAGGACAGTTCAAGACAGTCCAGTAGATGTAAGCAACCTCTAGCTCAGAGCAAATCAAGACCCAGTCTTGTTCCAGTTAAGTCAATAAATTTTGGTTTGGAGGCCCAACTTGTTTTACACCAGATGTAGGGATGGCAACTTSCATGACTGCAGAGACTTTCTGGCAGAAGCTGGAAGCCTGCTACATCATCTCTGCAAAAGCCACCTAMTATCCTAAAAATGCTTATTTTGGTCTCTGATCACTCAGGCTTCAAGTTTGAACCCATAGTTTAAGTGGGGAAAGAGGCCACTACTATCCAATAAATTACATTGAAAATAATCATAATGTATCTTTAAGACAAGTATACAATGCTAAAATGCCCTATTCCATGCATTTAAGATGAATTTAATAGTACTAGAAGGAAATATACTGACCTTTCCCTTGTGTTTGTCTAACAGCAATTGCTATTAAACCCATCTCCTCAGGCAACTTGAACATTAACCTGCCAATTGAAAGAAAGAAAAAAGAGTTTATCAGCTGGAACATTCATGAAAATCTACATTTAAACATAAGGCAATATCTTACACAACATTATATTACCATTTATCCATTAACAGTTAATGTTTATTCTTGATGAAAAAGCATCCAAGTATTAAAGAAAAAAAGATTAACTGAAAAATTGTTAAGGAAAACTTTACTATATCTGTTATSCTGGAAAAAGCTGTAACTGTAGTTCATTTAAGGTATCTTCTGAAAACAGACATTTTKTATTTCTTCATGTTTCTTGAAGTGCCTTTTTTTTGTATGTCACTATCTTCAGTAAGTGACAACTAGCAATTCTAGACATTTGTTTCTACTTAGAGCAAATTTTTGCTCATAGTACAGAACATAGCAGCAGTTTCTGATTATTTGGAAAACCAATACGGTGGCAATAAAGCAGTTTAAAAGATACACTATCCCCTGAGAACTAATTATGATTTAACTACAGTAAATAAATCTACACCTTCTGAGAACTCTAGAGAACACTGGCTTATTTTAGGTTTGTGTTCTGCTTTTAAAATAGTTTCACTTAAAAGAATACTAACTTCCCTCTGGGGATAAGTAGAAAGTGCACTTTAACACCACCAAATGAGTCAATGCTAAACTGATAAAAAAATAATAATACCACGGTGAGAACTTGGTCGAAGCCACTTTGCCGCAGATCCGAACGGTACCGAGATCCCTCTTTGCTTCTCATACTTGCACAGAGTGATTTTGCAATCGATAAAACAGATACTCAACACGTTGCCAGCAAGGTAAACCCGGGCTGTGATTTGTAGGCCTGACCGCCACATGCAACGCGGGCACAAGTGCAGCACTGTTTATTCCTATAGAAGTGGTCCTGCCTGGGAGATAAGCGCTATCCCAATCCGCAGGGTATCACCCACATGGACTTCTCCGGCTCCCAGAGAGCAGGAGCAGGAAGGAGAGGCTGTGGGGGGAGCGGCCCTCGCCGTGTCCCGCACACGACCACGGCGCTGGCGGGCGGAAAGGGAAGGGGCTGCTCCTCTGCCGGCCTCGCAGGGCGGGAAGGGGCTGCTACTGGGGCTAGAGGAGGAGTGAGGCGCACGGAGGATGCCCGAAGGGCCAGAAAACCATCCCCATCGCAGGGCTGCTCTGGTGCCGGGGCTGCTCATTTCAGGGCCCGACCAAAGAGAGGAGCGTTCACTGATCTGCCTTCACTGATGGCAAATATGGGAGCCTCGACTGATGGAAACTGTAGCAGCCCAAGCCAAGGAAAAGCCCAGCAGATGTTTTCCCATATTATTAAAGAGTCGGCATGAGGCATGTTCAAAGAGCGAGAGCYACCAGATCCCTGTGCCGGTTCCCTCTCATTTCACATGAAAGACAGCTCAAAAGGTCTTTCCTGTGGACAGCAAGAATTGCTCCCTGGGATTAGGATCATCTATTTACCATCAACCCTTAACATCAGAAGCGCACCTCCACTTACCCTGGGACCCGGCAGAAAATCCCAACTAGCTCTCTGTGCCCACGTGGCCTCACCACTGCCGGGAGCAGCGAGACTTGGGCTACGGCACCACGCTCGTGGGATTGCAACATGGAAATCGCATTTCAGTTTGGAAGCACATTCAGAGAGGTTACAGACGCTGTCAAAATACGTGCATATCTGTTGCTTCTACATTCAAATTTGTTGTTAAATAGGCAAAAATACAAACCAAACCAAACCAAAAAAATGTCCTCTGCTGCAGTGATGGGAAGAAAATAATGAGAGCGTGGAAAAAAAAAAGTCATTAGGAAACCAAAAGAGGGGCTTCCAGAACAAAGAGAGATGATTAACAGAGCACATGCCTGCAGCTATTAGAGGCTTGGCAGCAGCGAGCAACATATTGAGCGCAGAGACAGGGTTTGCACTTTTAAGAGCCATGGAGAAATTCTTGAAGATGGACACAACATGGGGAAGCTGCTAATACCCAGGTTGATACATCAAGAGACAGGCAGATTTATTTTTACTGCTTCCTGAGATTGCTCTGAAATCACCACARAGCCTAAGATAATAAGAAAACCCAACTTCTGAACATTGTAAATTTYGTGGCCCTGTTTGTTTCTAGAAGCAACAAATTGTATTTTCCTTACCAKAAAGAGTAACTGTACGTGTGCTTTTTTACTTATTGACTTCCCTTCCTTCCTTTTAACTTAATCAGTTGCAGATTTAAGTACTTTAGTTTACTACAGAGTGACTTAATCATGATGTTCACCACATTTTTTTCTTAAATCTTTGCCTATAAGAAATTCACCGTTCTTTTCTATGTTCTTCAACCATCTTGCTCTCCAAGTTAAGCTCCACAAGACCACACTGAGATGCAAGAGCAGGAAAACATGAAACAAATGAAAACAAATTTTCTCATCAGGTGGGATATTAGACAGCATTTAGGATTTGAGAAAAAGATACTTGGATTTTATATACTATTTTTTCTCTGCTTTGAACATTTTTRTGGTATTTTCCAAAACGTGAGAAAGGCACTTTTAGTGCTCAAGAAGCACTAAAAGCAGCTGAAATATTAAGAGAGAGATTTTCTAGCACTGCTTTTTATACAAACACAATGAAAAAACCCCTCAAACTGTAATGCACTCTATGAACGCTGTCAAGAGTAATAAACAATACTTAATTGGTTCATAGAAATTTCAAGTCCAAGGAGGAATCTGTCTTCACGGCTAGTCAACACAATGACTTTTCTTCCTACATGAACATAAAATGGGAATTGAAACCACAAAAACTATGTTTGAATAATGTTAACGGCCTGACAACTATAAATTTCATTGATGTTGTGGGTTTAAGGTTGAAACTCTCATTAATGCATCCTGCTGTGTTACAGTATTGCAGAGGTATTATAAGAGGCAGCATAACATTCCAGATGTTAAAATACCTGGGCACAAGAGGGTAAGTTATGAACAGATTTCTCTCTTTCTTCCAAGTTTCTTGTCTGAAAATCTCACCCTCAAAAAACATTGTTTACAAGGACTACTTACAGACATTGTAACGAAAAACATGTAAAAGCAAAACTACATAGTTTTAGTCTAGTGGAACGGAACACGCCCCTTGATCAGTTCCTTGCATTATTTCGGGCAAGAAGGAGGCCTGAATTCTTGCTTTACTGCTTTATATCCATAGCTATAACCCATTATGCCCAGTTTGGAAATGAGCAGTGTGCCTACTAATATGTTTCCTTAAGCCCCCTCAGCCCTCCCTTTCCTTTCCATAACCCTCAGGCTGCACGATGCTGTGGCCGGCTCCGCAAGGTGCGTGCTGAGCGGCCTGACACGAGGCACGGGAAGCTTGGCCAGCTGGCCAAACACAACAGGTAATTCTTAYGTCTACATGGCTTTTTWATTATTATTTAATATTTATTTATTGGGAGCACCTCAATTCAGATTTCTCTCTTCTACCCGTAACCTTTATGAATGGAAGAGCAGCTCAAAACTTCGGGAATCTTCCATGGAGCAGAAAACTGAGAAGCTGCGACTTCTGGATGTGCCCTTGGTAACTCCACCAAGGGTAAATCCAAAAATAAGTTTCTTAGTCTTGGGCTTAAATGCATTGTGCCTAAGCAGCCTGCCTGCCATAATGATGGAATGACTGTATTTGTGGATGAGGGGAGAACACCTTGAGTTTGGTAAGGCGTCTGATATGGTCTTTCCCACTACTCTTATATCCAGGTTGGCCGCTGTGGTCTCTGTGGGTGGAYTACTAGCAGAGAAAAAAAAAATGCCTGGATTTTAGGGTTGAAAAGTAGTGGTGAATGGATTATATTCTGCTTGGAGGCTTGTTGCAATCAGAGCTTCCCAGAGGCTTATCCTGACACCCATCCAGTTAATCTCTTTACCACTGACCCGTAGGAGGAGTGGACCCATACGCATGCCCTCTAATCAAGTTTGCAAACGACAGAAAATTATGAGGATAATTAAGCATTGAAATAAGGTGCCCACTGAGGCTGTGGAGTATCCTTGGCCTTGGAGGTCTTCAAGGTCTGACCGCACAAAGCACTGAGCAACCTATCTTGAATTTCACTGTTAACTCTGAGCAAGAGATTGAACATGAAACCTGCAGGCATCCCATCCAACCTGAACGATGCTATGGTTCTAAGAAATGTACAGAAATGTGGTATTTTTGGTATTTCRAGTTGTTATTTAAATTGGTTGAAATTGGTCAGCCATTAGTGGCTAGTAATTAATTACTAAATCATCATCACCATTTAGTCTGGAAACCAGGTTATTCACTGGAATCCCTTGTCTCAAGTAGAACCTGAGAGTAAAGTCATTCATAGGCACTCTTGCTAGCCTCAATTAATACTTAATTTTACCCATCTTCCTCTTTCCGTGCCCTAATCACTGACTTCCTACGTAAACTGAAGGCTGCCAAAAGATTGACTCCCACAGCTGAGACAGGTAGAAGAACACCTAAACTGTTAATCCTACTGAGGCTTATTTAAGTGATAGGAATCTTACTGCTCGGCACTGTTATGACTTTGCCTATATCCAGCAGGCACCATATGTGCCAGAATACACTATTACATGAATACGCTCCTCTGTTCTATTGCAAAAATTCATAGCTTTTTGCACTTTATAGTGGCTTTCCCTATAGAAACACTACTGCTGAAAGGATCATTTAGTATCAAGTTCTTTTTGGATATATTAATGTCCCACAACAGTGAAAAAAGCAGAGATGATTACAATGTCCCAGACTTGTGCATAACTGTGAAGCACACTGGAACCTTGGACTGCAACCTTCTCCTACCTTACTGCAATTAAAAGGAAGATTGTACTATATTAGTTGTGCATTTTCTGCATGATAACACATTATGAATGATAGAAGTTAGCAATTTATATACTCTTTGACTAGGGGGGCTCATCTGAGACAATATGACACTAACAAGAATATAGTTTCAATTTKAGGTCTGGATTTCATAAACTTCCTTTTTTTTCATTGCAATATKTAGCAAGACTGTAGGTAGGGTGAAGTCAAGTGAGCTCATTTTCAGCTGGATCAATTCTTTAATTTGACTCACCACAAATGAACACAGCAGTTGGCAAAAGGGAAGCAACAGGAACAAGGGGCCACTGGACAGAAGGGAAGAAAGAGGTGGTTTGGTCTTACCATCCATGTACTTAGGCTAGATTTAARTTACTCAGAATAGTACATGTTTTGCTTGTGGAATTACTTTGATAACCAGGGCTGGAAAACAGACAGTGTATAACTCCACCRCTAAATACTCATTTTTTTTCTGCTCACTGCATTTTTCAGCTGGTAATTTTCTTGTCTATTTTTGTACCAGCTATTTTATAATTAATTCTTTGTATATGTTTATAGGCTTTTCCTCTTAAAAAAAGAAAAAGAGAATTTAAAACACAGTACCATACAGCCAAAGGTGTCAGGAAACATACTCAAATAAGAAAGGACTCCAAAAAATTGGTTTGCCAACAAAATGCCAGTAAAATTTGAAACCTGGGTTCAGACACACTGGTAATGTTCCAAAACTCAAACTTAAAGAACTTCTTTATTCAGTAAATCAGCTGCTCTGTGAATATCATCAAGACCGCAAAGTTACAGTAAAGCGGGGAGTTTCCAAGAGGYATGTGAGGAAAGTTTAGGACTTCAAGTTGCTTCAGTTTTTAATTTGAAATGAAAAAAAAGAAGTCATCGTTTTAATTCATGATCTCTTTTTACTTGAAAAGGCTACCTGACGAGTATTGGAAAGTTAACACAGAATGAATGGAGATGAAATAAAACTCATTGAAAATGAACTCCAATGCCAAAATTTAAGAAACAGAATAGTTACTGGAATGCAGTGAAACATATTTATCATAACATGTTAAGAATAGAATCCTCAGAGTGGAGTATAAAATTCTAAAACATATTGACCCTAAACAGATTTACCTCTTCTTGTCCAAAGTAAAGCAAGTTATGGACGGTATAAAGAAATTTAAAATATACCGATCTAAGTAGCCTGTAGCTATGTCARTTTTAACCGTAACTTTATCACACTTGTAACTTTATCACTTGTACAAGGTTGGCCACTGTCAGAGGGAGAAACCTTAAGGCTACACCATACAGCAAGGAATAACACCATTTCACCAGGTGGCAAATTTGTTTCAAAGTAATACTAGACTCGCTAATTAATTCTCTAATAGTATAATTAACCTCAAGTGTTGGGATATCAAAGTAAYCCATAGCAATCAGTTCTGAATTTACACAATCTTCACTTAAAGTCACCTTTCAGATATGAAAACAATCAGAGAACTTTTCGCATGCACAGAGATTTTAACTTTGCACTCAGGCCAAAGTCTCATCTGGGTAATTACATTTCCTTACGACAATTTCTCTGCAATTTACTTAGACAATCTTTCATTTCCTGTCTTAAATCATGTGTGGTGTTAAATAGTTGCCATGTTCCACCATAGAATAGGGTGAAATGATTCCCAGGTAGTCTGTCAAATAGTTGGGGCTGATGCAGAACAAAAGACAGTTGGCATATCGCGTTAGTTAAAACAGGAATGAAAAAGTATTCTGCTGAGGCAGAAATTAATTAGATCTCCCCTCCAATCTCCATAATCCTGGAAAAAAATAAAACACTTCATCAGAAATCCATTATTTGCTAAATAACTGTAGAAATCCTACAAAATTAATTTTAACACTTATTTTACTCACTGACATAATTTTTCCATAACCCCTTTATAAGTCAAAGTTGCAACAAAACCAATTATAATGAAAATCACTTTACACTACTCAAACTACTTTACACTAAAGAAAATGCTAGGAAAGCATCTCAATTTTTCTCTATGATTTGCCCTTTTTTTTAATGTCTGCAATTATATTGTGCTCCAAATTTAGGCCCTGGTAKGTTTATGCTGATTTGCTGTGAAAAGCCTATAGATGTAATACACTTCTAGTCTTTCTAATCCAATGCTAAATGAAATATAATTTCCTTTCTTTTTCCTTCTCTGTCTAAAGAGAAGTTCCACCATTTGGGYGCAATTCTGTGCCACATGCTCTAGGAGACCCTGTGTGTGCAGGGGGTTGGACTGGATGACCTCTAGAGGTGCCTTCCAACCTTAAGCATTCTATGATTCTATGATTTCCCTAGATCAAAACATGAGGTAGCATGTTGTTGTATCACTTGACATAAGTTGTGGTCCACATTAGTTGTCATCTTTGGGGAAACTGTTGGCAGACCCGGCAGTTTTTCTGAAAAAATCTTTAACATGAAAAACAAATAACTAGAATTTCATTCAAATTTTTCAGGTRCCTCTGGCCTCATTAGCCAAAAGCTAATATGTTTTACATTTCCAAATTTTCAAATGTCCCTCTTCAAGTATCAATTTCTAAGCTTTTTTTTCCCCTCACACTTAGCTACTTGTATATTTATACTCTTGTTGAAGGGCAAAGCTATGACTTAGACAAACATCATACATGAAAAATAAGTCACATACCTTTGGCAACAGTACGGAAGACTATCAGCTAGTCTAAAATTAATGTAATTTAAACACACATAAAATTTCTTGTTAGTTCTGACTGCCTGGTCATATTCTTATTTTCTACAGTATGTACTACCCTGGAAAATGCATGTTACCCATGTAGTCATGTGGATGGCAATTTGACACAGTATTTGGCATTATGTTAAATCTTCATAATTTTGTCCAGGTGTTATAACCATTATAAAGCAACTATGCCTTCAAAAAATGTCAGGTAAAGCAGAACTATGTTATTTGTATCTTTTTTTCCCATTAAGTACCATGGAACAAAACCTTTGAAATCTGTATCAAGTACCATGGAATAMAAAATCTTTGAAAAAAAATGTTAAAATACTACTAACTGTGCAAAACAATTTAAAAGTAACGTATTTCTTCTAATGATGTCCATAAGATGTCATAACTTAATAAGAGAACTCCCACTCCACTAAAAATGTCAGTTTTGTTTCTACTCTATTAAAAACCCTAGATGCATAGCATCTAGAAGGGTCTTAAGTAGACTGTAAAAGATTAAAGCAAAAGTAAGAAATTGAATGTGYTATAGAGGAAAAATAATACTATTTTGTTTAAAGAAAAAGCATTCCAGTGAGAGACATATTTCTGTGAAATTTTTCAAAAGGCTATTTAAGTCTAAAACTTCAGCTGTCATTTGAAATATTAAAATATTATTTTTCAGGAGCATGATTAGGCCTAGTCAAATGTTTTCCAGATATGTAATTTTTCATAGAAATTGCAGATTTGGAAAAGCCACTGCTCTCTAAGATATGGAAAAATTAATTTGTTTGAAGCATTCGGTTTTCATTAAAAACAACTTAAAATAACACTTTTTGAGGTATTTTCAACCTCATCAAACATATCAGTTTCTTCAAATATATAGAAAGGTTTAAGTTTTGAATCATTTCAACTCCAAAGTATCCCTGGTGTCACCAATAGGATTTCACATRCATTGACTTTCCCACGAAGACTCGGGTTATGTTAACAAGGTACATTGGCCACCAAACTTGAGATTCTCCTTTGCAAAGCCAAGCAAGGCATCCCAGAAGGTGTAYTTTGGATTCAGACTCTCCCATATCAACAAGAGTAACAATGTGGAGCATCTTAGCTAGCACTTTCACGAGGCAGGTAAATCCCATACGCGCATTTCATCTGTTGTCAAGCTCACTTGAAACATCTAGCAGGGTTATAAACTCAAAATATTACACTTCAACAGCCTGAAATAGAGTTTGTTCTTCATCTTCTTGCTCCCTGTGTGAAGGAGGAGCGAACAATACTTCAGCTCTTGTCTTGATTTCAAATTGCAGATCATGGTAGAGATAAAAATCTTGAAATATGATTGCTTTTTTATGGTGGATAAAAAMGGGCGATAAGCACAAAAGCTGAACTCAGTTGGCACTGCATTCATGCGTCTAATTATTAAAACACAAAACTGCTCTCCAAGTACCAGAGCCTTGTACTAGCTGCTCCCTATAGTGCCAATAGAAACCACAAGATTTCTAAATTCAGTATTGAAGCATACAGCACTTTTCTCATGCAAGAGCCAAAATCCAGAAACATATAAATAAGGGACAGAAAAGTTCTGTTTCCAAATACGTTGTCAAATACTTTTAACTCCCTACTATTAGACTGTGCAAACTTAAAGGCAGACTCCAACGGTCAATTTCATGGGTGATTAAGAATGGATTTCAAAATAGGGAAGTTACCTTCCGCTGGCCACAGCATCTTCTGTAGACTCCAGAAGCAGTCCTCAACATGTAGACTCGAACCACAGACTCAACACAAAGTGTAGCTGACATTAACTCCCAAAATAGTGGATTCTCTTTGTCAGAATTGGTAGCAAAACATCCCAAGGTCCCCTCACAGTCTTGTTATTTTAGTTTCCCACCTGCTACACAGGCAGTAATTGCTAAGGGGAAAGAAACCAAACTTGGTTTCCCCAAGGTCCCGAAGGGAATCTGCTTGGATCTTGGCATTTTAGCCCTTCTCTGGGCAATGATCTTTGCACAGAACGGACAGTAAAGTACAAGTAGACCAAATGCTGTGGAATACACTAACAAAAAGAAAAGTCTTTCATTCCTGTGTTACTTTAGTACACCCTGATATCACTTGTGAATGTAGATAAATATAACATGTCACATTCAAACGGAGTCCTTCTATAAGCAGTATCTCAACACCCTGGAATGAAAAACAAAGGAAACTGTAGGACGGTTCACCCCTATTTCTCTCCCTCTCACCCCAGCTCAAGGTCTGGGAGTCCTGGGGTCTATGCCCAGCTTCATGGGCTGTGTTTGATCACACTACTTACATTTGCAGATTACAGAAAAGTAATCAAAATAGAGACTGTCATCCAGTAACAACTGAAACAGGTCGTAAATCATTACTGAAGCTACTGACAAACCTGCAGGTCCCTATTTTTTGTGTGTGCCTTCTTTAAAGGTGTAGCTTGAAAGCAAAATGCAGGCCCAGAAAACAAATTTTCCCCTTCAGCTTTACTGCACATTTCTGCAAAACAGGTGCTCTGTAGACGCTGGTTCTTGGACTGAGTCGCACTGCGGCATATTCAGACAAGCAGCCTTTGCAGAGATGTGCCAGGCGAGTGAGGGAATTGGCCAAACCACTCAGATCACAGGCTATAGAGGCAAAGATCAAAGAGGAGGTGGAAGACTTGCCGGATTAGTTATACGATACTATGAGGGTTTGCAGTACTTACCACTACACAAGAGGAAATTGGGAGACAGACACGGTGGTATTTCACTTTAAATGAAACAATGAGGTTTTATCTGCGGGCAGGATGGTCTGCAAAAAACAATTCCCGGCCTCTGGAGAGGGCTGGGAAGAATGGCTTAAACGGGAAGCATCAGAAATAACTCTGTAAACAGGCTCTACTCTTAGAAACGAGTGCAAACGTGGAAGAAAAAATGTGTGGTTAGCACATTTGTGCAGCACAAAACCCCACCATGCCAATGCAGGGGTATCTCCTAGTACSCAGACGGGTAATCGTGACAAAGTAAGGCCCAGCTGTGGGGAAGAAAGCAGGCTGAAACCCTASCACACCAACAGCCCCCACGTAAGCCTGAGACACAGTTAGACACTACAGTCTCCAAGAAGAGACTTGGAAGGAACGGTAAGTGCCAAGTCCCCCTTCCTTCCTCTTTCATGCCTGAGAGAACATGGTCTAGACTGTTCTTAAAATCTTAAAGTGCTGGAGAAGCTACAGTTTTATTAGGCAAATTACTCGTCTTCAGYAATTTCTAAAGAAATGTATTTCTGCTTTACAGCATTGTCCTACAGCCAGTAAAAATGCAGAAATGCTTATTTCTTTCCTTCTGGTAAGGGACTTTTTACCTGAGTAAATGTTTTACTGCCTCATTCATATCTTCTCCCGATGACAGTAACCTCATTCTGCTCTCTCTCCTTCTCCTYACCTCAGGAGTCAGGCTTCCCAGAACCCAAACTCTTTTCCTTCCTCTGCTTTCTCCAGTTGCTGGTAAATCTGAAGCCTGGAGCAGTAACTCCAGCTCTTTCAACAGCGAGGCTTTCTGGCCCACATTCTGTTCCCAATTCCTACCTTCTGAACCCCTTTAGAAAACTGGTATCCAAACACSCAATTTTCATTGAATGCTTTTGCATGTGATTATTCCTCTGGTCATGCTTATCCCAAATGAACTGCACTCTATTTARGTCAGGCCACTGCTTAGTGTTTGAATGCTACATTTCTTTAGCCTTAGAGCTCCTCCCTGCTGACTTTAGGCTGAATAAGCACACCCTCAATTCTGCCATTACTGACATTATTAACRAAATGAGATGGGGAGCTTTAGCAGACGGGCCTAGCAGGTGAAGCAGCATCGCCACTAAGGACAGATGCAGCAGCACTGAGCAGCAACATGGCTTAAGTGAAATTAGAAAAACAGAGAGCATCTTCTCAGACCCCCACTTCTGTCAATGAAAATATGATCTGTGATGCTGAGATCAATAACTATCATTTTCAATAAGCCTTTAGAAGCCACCTACTTTGCACAAAGAGGATTAGACTAAAGCATGACTAAGAAAAGGCCAGTCACTGAAAGGCTGCATGACTCCAGCACCATGTACAGCAGAAATGGCAACAAGTCAGTTAAATGTGTCTTTGTGGTACAGTTAAAACAGGAGTGTTGGCTGCAGCACCTTAAATTCCTATATTTGAAGAAAAAGTGATGAGCAATTACATAATGGGTATATTGGTTGAGGTAAAGGAAGTGATTTGGGGAAACTACTTTTCACTCTCTCTGAGTGCTAAGCTGAGCTGTGGAGAATGGGCTGTGTTAAAACCCTTGCTAATGAAACTGCGGTCGATACATCCAGTCCTGTACAGATTTGCAAGTTATATAAATGAATATCGTTCTCTAGTTTAGCTCTTGGTCTTGCCAAAGCAATGTAACAAGGTGGTTTTAATGAAGCACTTTTCACTTTTTTTTTTCTGAGTATTAGAYGCTAATGTACCTTTTCTAGGCAAAGAGCATTTGGAGTCCTGCAAAAGTTGGAGTAATTTCAGCAGCCTGAGCAGCTCTCATGCTTCACCATTAACAATATATTTAGTGTTGAATTAAATCAAAAAAGAAAAAGAATACGGTGAGGAAATACTTCTCCTTTCAGATTTTTTTTTTAAAGTGTCATTTTGCAACGAATACTCTGTAAATGTTGAATTTACAAAGACAGACATAAGGCAGATCTTTCTGTTCCTCTCCACCCAGAACAAAGCTGTACAATCCAGTATCTTAACACCTCTGTTTTATTGTACAGGGTACCTTCTCCATAAGGTTCTTGTGTTCTCCCCTGAGGCCCTTTTCACAACCACTCAATTAACATCTCTAAGTTGGTCTGTTCCTGGAAGACTTTTTTTCATGCACAGTTTGCAAAATTTGGGGCAGGAACCATCTCTTGAGTGTTTGTAAAGCTTCTAGGATTTGCTCCATCACCAGGATGCTCAAGTGACTCAGTAACAGAAATCCACACGGAGTCTGAGGGTACAAACTGCAGGCCGACATGACCATGTGCAGACAAAGCACATTGCTCAGACGGTGATGGCAGATCTTTGATCTTTGCAGTCCACCCATGGCAGGGAAACACAATTCCCTCAAACAGACAACATTGCCACTAGTATTAGCAGACAAACACAAAGAATTGAGTTTTGAGTGCAGGAAATGAATCAGCTATCAGTGGACATGTGGGTTCTTGATGTGAGCACATTCCTATCATGAGCATACAGGCTTTATGGACCTCTAACAGCGTTTTCCAGGTATGTAGACTAAACTGTTTTGCGTATCAAGTTGCAGAAGTGTTACATTAATTCCACGGCTATACATCAGAACTTAAGCAGAACCTGAAGTTTCCTAACCGGCATGATATATGTTAAGTACTCAACTCGGGCAGAATACATTCATTCCCAAATCAAACGCAGACGTGATCAAATGGACCTCTGTCAATATGTAGAACATAACCTAATTCTCTGATTTTTTTTTTTCCGCTCTACCTTTATACAAATCCTGAAAGCTGAGACATGCACTAGCGCAAGCCAARCACAACAAAAGGAGCTTAACTCTCCATCTGGATGCACCCTGCGTATTTTCCTAGTGTGACGCTACCGGGAAATTCTCAGTGGTTTAGCAACAGAAAAGAGGAAAAGACCTTTTTTTTTTTAATATCATAAACCCTAATCTTCGTATCTAATGCAACAACTGAATGGCTGGATATTGTCAAATAAAGTGGGCATATTGCCGTGTTCTTACTTTTAAATAGATTACATATACAATCAACAATCAACCAGTTTTAAATAGTTAAAAAAATCCCCTCATGAGGTATGTATTTCAAGTGATAAAAATTATATTAGATATTCTAAAATCAGATGAAGCAAGGCAGCCTCCTACAACCTTAAACACACTGCCAAGTCCTCAACTAAAAAAAGAAGATGGTCAAAAAATGTCTTGGAAATTTACACAAAACACATCTTTGGTAACTTAGCACACTCCACGCCTCCTTTCACACGAACATTTATTTTTGTTACTGAAGAGTTCCTATGACTTTTGTTATGTTCTTTAGCTTTCAGATAYTTTCCCAAAGGATGACTGAGTTTTAGAAGAGAGATTTTAAAATATAGAATGTGATAGCAGAAAGATGCTTTATCTCTATGTCCATTCAGCAAATCCCACTATAACTTAGGCAATTCCTTCCAGTAGAAGAGTCATCATGAGGAATAAATCCAAACAAAACCTGCAATGTCCTTCACTTACACATAAACACACAAAAAAGCCAGCTGTAGCAACTGAAAAAAATCAACAAAAAACTACCTTGCAGGCAAGGTTAAGCTACCTCCTCAGTTCCTTTTTTGTCAGTGCAAGTACACATCAATAAAATCCCATGGAATTTTCCACAGAAAATTTTCTGATAATCCAGTTGTAYGGAATTCACTCTATATTAAAAGACTTTAAAGTACTACTTCACTGCAGACATGGCTTCCTGTACAACCATTAAGCTACTTGCGTGCCTRTCTAGCCTCTCTGGGCTATATTCTTATATTTTTGGTTGTCTTGCAAAGCAGTGAAAACACTATCTGCAAGGCAGATTGCGGCGAGGCCTCACGAAGCGCAGCTGTTCGCATGGCTGCCTCTTTCTCAGACAAGCCGGGATTAAGTTTCTCTYGCCACAAAAGCTCTGCAGCCCTGGCGAGCATTCTTTACCCCACTGCTAGCCCTGGGTACGAGTTCAAATATTAGAACAGCACAGGCAGAGCAGAATTAAGTTTAGGCATCACTTACATAAGCCAAAATTATATATATTTGTACATTCAAATCACACAGAAGTAAGAAATTAAATAGGATTAGCCATCTATTAGTTCATATTCAATATGAAAATTTTCATGTCACATAAAGGGTGCAAGAATCATACTGAAACTCTGCTCAAAGTTCTCTCTCTGAGTAGTTTTGAATATTCAAGATTTCAGGCAAACAACAGCTAAAATTTTGTTTTAAATCTATTATTACTGGATAAAATCTATTTCATTTGTCTGTGTCACAGGTCATTAATATTTAATGCAATAGGAAGAATTTCCATGTCATTAGAGCTAATTTGGTATCAATTTGCTAGGACGGGATCTTCATGAGCAACATTTCATGTTTGTCTTTTTTAGGATCCAAAGCAAAATCACACCATTCGCGATTCAATTTTTCAATTTTAGTATATAATTAATGTTTATCTATAGTGTTTCTTAGAGTTTTTTGCAAGCTTAATAAGTATTTCCTTATATAAGTTAAAAAAAAAAAAAAGTATTTACTTAAATACTTAATAAGTATTTGCTTACTTTATAATGCAAAAATCAGAGAGATAATGCTACAAAGGCACGAAAAGCATCCTAATGCCTCCTCGGAAAGTTAGTACCTTTGGTCAAAGGGCCTTCACTGCAGTTCTGCCCCTGTTCGTGCAGTTTGCTTTGCAGAGGTGAGCCCTCCAGGAAGGGCAGAGGAGCTCTGCACATTCACAGAGTTTCCTTGGTGACTTGACTTGAAGTCACACAGTGACTTGAAGGGTGGGCTTTGCCCCGACTCAGAACTTCCCATTTTGGGGGCAGCAGTGAGAAGGGTCCATGCATACTATTCCCAGGCCCATATACGATGYGAAGCAGCAACAAACATTTCTAAAATCAGAGACAACGGCACAGCGGCCTAAGACCGAGCTGTCCTCATCATGTTTATGAGACATCCTTCAGAGCTGATGCCGAAGGCATTTTGGTTTTTTTCTGACTTCTGGATGTGCTGTCTGTGGCAGCCATATCTCATATTCATGCTGCAGAGATCCAAGTTGATTAGACCAAAGCAATTTAAGACAAGCTACATATATTCTATGACATTAGACAATATAGAGGCACAAACCAAATGACTTTGGCAATATACAGCAAAATTTAAGTGGATATGGTTTTAGATAGTTAATCAAATGAACAAACTTATTCTCTGAGATCAAAAACCACCATAGTGAACATCAACGAAATGCCTTCCCTTTCAAAATACAGGTTTTGATGCTAATTCTACAGTGTTCTTCCAGGCACTCACATACAAGCCTCACAATTTCACCAACCATTACTCTGATTTCTTCTGCTTGCAATGTCACAAAAGGAGACCATCTATATCTGAAACTACCCAAGATATTCCAAGTGCATTCGAAGCTGTAGAATTCAATCCCAAGATGTTGAAATAATGACTGAAAAGCACATGGACAGCCACTGGGAAAAAAAAAACCCCTCACTTCAGCCCATGAAATTACAGACAAAATGGAACAGACACTTATGTCTGCACAGAACTTAAAGACATTTTTAAGACCTGAATTTTGATTATTTATTTGAGAATGATGGACATAATACGGTACAGCCCTTCAAAGTCATTAACTGCATTTTATTCCATTCTGGTTTTACTCTGTCAAATAATTAAGTCATAATATTGCAGAASAGTAATATCAGATCTTTGGCTAAATGCCAGCTGTGCAATTACTTGCTGCCRATACAAAATTCCAAAGCAGTTTCATTTAGCTATGGTACTCTATGTGATCCATTCCAAACTCCTGCCATCCATCCCGAACATGCCTGGTTGCAAGTTTGGTTAAGGATGCTTTGTTTTAGGAACACAGTCATCTCACTTTATTTAAGAGAATTTTTTTTGTGAGGCATTCACACAAACTAATCAATATAATATTTTAAAGTATATATTTTCTTTACCTGTACATTTGAAAACACATGAGCAGCAGAATCCCAAAAGTCTGAAACAAAGCTCAATGGAAAAAAAAAAAAAAGCTACTTCTACTTGTTATATATAATCATCTCAGGAACAAAAGATAGCATCTTTTTAGCAGCAAAAAAAMCCCCAGTATTACCTAGCCATTTGCAGTAAGCCGGGATAAAAATATTTTCCAACTGCAAGAAAAGTTTAGACTAGAAAGTAATTATCCTCACTGAGATACATATGGGACCTCGTTGCACAACTCACTGTWTGGTAAACTGGCCTCTGTCTCAAAGAGACCAGAGASAAAGTTTAAGAGTTAAGATGAGACRGAATATGAATACAAAAAAAATGAAGGTCAACAGCATGGACAAGGATTATGTTTTTTCCGAAAGCCTTCAAGACATCTTTAACGGAATGAAGTGGTCAAAACATCAATGTCATGTGCAATCTGAACATTCAAAATAATATGCTTATACTTATACTTATAAACATAAGATGTACTTTTAAAGTACTTTTTTCTTCTCCTTTCCTTTTTCTTTTGGTGGACTTGTTAACTTATGGAATGTTCGCCAAAACTAAATGATACTATCTCAAGGATTGGTATTTTTTGCCACATGCCACCAATTTTAAGCTTCAGCTACTGGTCTTGAAATCTACTATGCATTATTCCACAGCAAATTATTATCCTAATCTAAATGTCCTCGTTCACAATAATGAGGCTATGAACAAAGAGRAAAACCAATACATGCAATTAAGACATATGGAGATGTAACTAGATCAAAAGCAGGAATTGTATTTAAAGATGTACCTAACATCTTCAGTTGATCAGTTCAAATTATTTAATTATTTACCTATATGTTTTTGTTCTTATCTTTCTGAATCTGAACTTATAAAAACAGACCATTATATAAAATGGCAATGGAAGGGAAAAAAACAAAACTMAGAAAATAAGGACTGGCAGCCTACAAATACCAAGCTTAATGAAGATGCCAGCATTGACAGTTCTAAGACATAAAGCAAACAGTCTCTCCCCAAATCCTCCCTTAACAGATACACTGAATTCTCTCTGAGCTGTACAAAACCATCAGAACAATGTGGCTGTCATGATAAACATATATGTACAAAAGGATTAATGCACCATCTGCACTTACATAGTAAGTGAAAAAGATTTCCAGCAGAGTTTTGCTCTGGGAGAAGGTTACGGTCCTGGGTTTTGCCTTATGCAGTGTTTTGTCAATACAACAGGCTTACCAGCCAGCCATCTTTCGTAATTAAGCTTTTCTTCAGTATTGTTGTTTCTTCAATGCTGATGGCAAATATATTCACTGTTTGTTG